>CAWUFW010004017.1:1232500-1653106 GCA_963921515.1 Calotriton arnoldi | reverse complement strand
GGTCGATTCCGATTCGGGCCGGAAAAGCACCGACCGACTCGGAGCCGGAAAAATTACCGACCGACACGTACCAGTGGCGCCCGACACGCCAAGTACGATGCAAGCCGCGATAAATCCGACCGACACGTTAGGAAACCAAGCCGACCGACCGAGCCGCTCGGAAAATAGCAATCCGGCCGGAAAACACGCGAATCCAACCGACCGACACGCACCCGGAACAAATCCGACCGAATCGTACCCGCCAACTCCAAACCGCAAAGTACGATGCAAGGCGCGAAAAACACGACCGAGTCGGACGGAGGACAAGCCGTACGACCGACACGCATACAAAACCGAGCCGAAGCAACACAATACACCGCGACCGACGCGTACGCAGCATACAAAACTGCACAAACACAGCGTGAACGAAACGGAAAACACCGTACGAGACCAATGCAGGGTCCGACTCGGTCACAAGAACGTTTCCAACATACACAAACAGCACAAAGGAAAAATCAACCAAAAAAAGGCCAAACAAGCAATTACCAAGCCAATAAATACTGGGGGGTGGGGACAGAGAACAAAGACACACCCACAACTCCACCTATATAAAGGACACAAATCACTACCATGAGCCTTTGCAAATGCCATTCCACTGCCAGCACCCAAGAGAAAGCAACCACACACCCACAGCTCATCCCTCACACAAGCCACACACCATCAGCACACCAACAAATACCTACCTCACATACACCCAGCACAACACACACCCACACACCCTCACCTGCACACCAACACACACATCACCCACCATCACCACCCATCACCATGCCCCCCAAGAAGAATCCCAAGTTCCTAGATAGTGAATTGGAAGTCATGGTAGACGAGATCCTCAGGGTGGAGCCACAGCTGTTTGGCACTCTGGTCCAACAGACCCCCATGTCGCAGAAAACCAAGATGTGGGAGAGGATCATCAACAGGGTGAACGCCCAATCACCATGTCGGCGCACAAAGACGGACATCCAGAACAGGTGGTATGACGTGCGCAGGAGGGTACGGGACCTGCTGAAGATAGACTACATCAACAGCCAACACACCGGCAGTGGCCCTCCTGCCAAGCCAATATACCTCAGGCCCTGGGAGGAGAAGGTGCGGGCCATCCTTCCGCCAGTGAGCGTATATGGACTAGAGAACATCCCAGAGCCTGGTGAGTACACAACAAATGTACACAATAAACTGCCACAAAACACACACATCACTGTCAAGGGGAGAGTCAAACCATGCACTCATAGCAATTACACAGCAACTAGAACAGAATCATCCCAAAATGTGTATGTCAGTCAGATAAACACAACACATGCCATCAAAAAAGTCACATCCAACTGTGCCAACACATGTACAAACACAACCACAACTACAGCTAGGCAGTGGCACAAATAGAACTAACACACACATCCACACATGTAGCCACCACAACAACACCAACACACAGTGAAGACCACTCAAAGGAAGGAATTCTGTGTATGCTGGCCAAGTCAGTGTAGCCAATAGCATCATGGGAGTCGCAGTCACACATATTGCCCCCCCCCACAACTGTCCCATCAACACCACCCTGAACCATGCTCACATCACAGGGAGTGGAGAAGGACTCACAAGATGGCTGACACTGGCTACTGCTGTGGGGAGCACAAGGCCCTGCTGGCAACTGTGCACCAACAAACAGCAGGACACCACTGACTGACATCCTGAGAGACAACTTCCACTCCCTGCAATGCAAGCACGTTCCATGGTGGGATATCTGGCTGGCTGGGTGGGAAGGGGGACTTGCAGCACTGACTATAGTCACCAGCACCTCCCCTCACCCCCCCCCAACACAAACTCCACAGTACCCACCTGGTAGAATGCAATGCCCTCCATCCTAACACAAGATCCCACAAAGCACCACCACCCTGGGTTATGTTGTGTGAAGCACAGGGACACTCTTGGGACTCTTAGCCAAACAACTGCCAGGACAACACTCCCAGCCATCCTGTCAGCACAGCCAGCCCACCCCACAGGGAAGCAGAGTCAAAAGGAAGGAAGCATGGGCATGCTGGGAAGGGGGGTGGAGGCAATAGCATGATGGGAGTCGTAGTCACAGACATAGCTCACCCCCACAACTGTCCCATCAACACCACCCTGAACCATGCTCACATCACAGGGAGTGGAGAAGGACTCACAAGATGGCTGACACTGGCTACTGCTGTGGGGAGCACAAGGCCCTGCTGGCAACTGTGCACCAACAAACAGCAGGACACCACTGACTGACATCCTGAGAGACAACTTCCACTCCCTGCAATGCAAGCACGTTCCATGGTGGGATATCTGGCTGGCTGGGTGGGAAGGGGGACTTGCAGCACTGACTATAGTCACCAGCACCTCCCCTCACCCCCCCCAACACAAACTCCACAGTACCCACCTGGTAGAATGCAATGCCCTCCATCCTAACACAAGATCCCACAAAGCACCACCACCCTGGGTTATGTTGTGTGAAGCACAGGGACACTCTTGGGACTCTTAGCCAAACAACTGCCAGGACAACACTCCCAGCCATCCTGTCAGCACAGCCAGCCCACCCCACAGGGAAGCAGAGTCAAAAGGAAGGAAGCATGGGCATGCTGGGAAGGGGGTGGAGGCAATAGCATGATGGGAGTCGTAGTCACAGACATTGCTCACCCCCACAACTGTCCCATCAACACCACCCTGAACCATGCTCACATCACAGGGAGTGGAGAAGGACTCACAAGATGGCTGACACTGGCTACTGCTGTGGGGAGCACAAGGCCCTGCTGGCAACTGTGCACCAACAAACAGCAGGACACCACTGACTGACATCCTGAGAGACAACTTCCACTCCCTGCAATGCAAGCACGTTCCATGGTGGGATATCTGGCTGGCTGGGTGGGAAGGGGGACTTGCAGCACTGACTATAGTCACCAGCACCTCCCCTCACCCCCCCCCAACACAAACTCCACAGTACCCACCTGGTAGAATGCAATGCCCTCCATCCTAACACAAGATCCCACAAAGCACCACCACCCTGGGTTATGTTGTGTGAAGCACAGGGACACTCTTGGGACTCTTAGCCAAACAACTGCCAGGACAACACTCCCAGCCATCCTGTCAGCACAGCCAGCCCACCCCACAGGGAAGCAGAGTCAAAAGGAAGGAAGCATGGGCATGCTGGGAAGGGGGTGGAGGCAATAGCATGATGGGAGTCGTAGTCACAGACATAGCTCACCCCCACAACTGTCCCATCAACACCACCCTGAACCATGCTCACATCACAGGGAGTGGAGAAGGACTCACAAGATGGCTGACACTGGCTACTGCTGTGGGGAGCACAAGGCCCTGCTGGCAACTGTGCACCAACAAACAGCAGGACACCACTGACTGACATCCTGAGAGACAACTTCCACTCCCTGCAATGCAAGCACGTTCCATGGTGGGATAACTGACTGGGTGGGTGGGTGGGTGGGAAGGAGGTCTGGCTGTCAACCAAACACAATCAATGCAGACCATGTTCACACCCCAGAGAATACATAGAAATGCCCAAATAATGCAGGACAATGTGCCACACCAATATCAACCCCTGACTGTGACGACTTAGGACAATACAATGTACAGGCCCGCACCCCGAGGCACAGTCACAACTGTCAGGTGTGTCAACCACTGATGCCTGCAGAAACATGAAATACATTGTTTGTGTCTCCCAAAAACAGGTGATGATAGGGACACAGCAGCAGACGCTGAGGAGTCCCAGTCCCAGGCTCAAGAGGATGCCGAGCTCACTGGCGTCGTACAGCCTCTGTCCTCCTCGGACGATGAACAACCTGGCACATCCGGTGCAAGTCAACTTGCTGCACCAGCAGGACCACCAGCTGCAGCACCAGCAGGTCCACCAGCTGCACCCCCTGCACCCACCCCTCCAACGACTGTCACCACGAATACCATCCCTGCCGACATGGACAGAATAAGGAACAACACCAGCGCAGTGACCCTGGACCAACCTGGGGCCATGGACACCACCACCACCACCACCCCCCAAGGTGGACCAGGGTTATCTGTGCGTGCAACTGCACACACTGCACATGTCAGCAGGGGTGGTGGGAGGGGTGGGAGACAGAGGTCGCTGCTTGCAGACGTTGCTGGTGTGCATGAAGACCCACAACTGGTACGCATAGCTGATGCGTACCAGTCCAGCACCGGAGAGCTCAGCCAGGTAGTGGGGCTCCTCAGAGACATCAAACAGCAGCAGGCTGCCCATCATGCCCGCTTGGACTCCCACATGTCCCACGTGGAGTCACACATGTCACGTGTGGACTCCCACATGTCCCGCGTGGAGTCCAAGTGGGATGTACTACATGAGATGACGGCGGTGCACAGGGACATTTTACAATGCCTCCGCCAGATGAACAGCAACCAGTCCACACCTCCCTGTGTGCCAACAACATCTGGTACCGAACAAACTGCAACTGCCACAGGGAGGGAGGAGGACTCTGGCGGAGAGTCCCCTGCACCGCAGCAGCCTGCACTTGAGGGCCCCCCCCAAGAAGAGGGGTCGTCCGAGGAGGGGAAAGTGAGAGGCTGATGGCCAAGCGCAACTCCCAGGAAGCCTGAACCTGTTCTGGATTTTCGCCTTTGTGCACAGACTGTTCACCCTGTTGATGGCAACACTACTCCCACACATTGCATGGGGAGTACAAGTTGGAACAATGTGTCAGACAACTGTGGCCCCGATACTGGGGATCCTGTCTACCTGGACTTTCAATTCACCTAGGAACTTGGGATTGCAAGATTCATGTACAGCACAATCCATCCTATGCACTATTAACACAGATGTATCACAATAAACACACTAATACACCATACTTGCCTCTGTCGTGATTCCAACGTGGGTGCTGTTATGGGGATGATGAACTGCAAAATTACACTGTGTATGCGAACTGCAACAGCAAGGACAACACAGGCATGTGAGTACAGGCAACGTGACACATATGAGGGAGACACACCACCAGGGCTACACAACACATACACACCTAGGCCATCTGACTCATTGCCTACACTGATGTTGCCAGGGAAGACGGTGCAATGCACAGACACCACACCCATTCCCAGTTGTAGTCAAGTAGCCCACAGGTGCAGTAAGCAAATGGCAGTCAAATGTGTGACCACAGACAACGCACATCACTAAGTGAAGCACAGGTTTATTACACAGTAGCAACATGCCGTAACCACTACAGATGCAAGGTAACCCCACCTGGTAGCGGGCACACAGTCAACAACTGTAGACGGAAGGAAGTCCATGGGTGTGGCGCACATCACCTGTAGGGACACAACAGCTACCAGCCTGGATGTGCAATCACGTCGTCGGTGGACACAGTTGACCAAACGAATCTGAAAGTACCCTGTGAAGGACAGAAATGACACACAGTCAAAAGCAATGCAGTACAGGACAGATCAGCAAAACTCATGCACAATACATGTTACAAGATACCCACCCAGAACCAAGTTAGCATGTCAACACTGTTGGGGAGTACAGCCCACCTGTCACCACACATCGCAACACACATCCTGTCAAGTAGCCCATGGACACACTCCAACAGCACCAGAGCACCACCCACACATCATGCCAACTCACATCATTCACATGACACCTCAGGATACTCACATTCAGCTAAAGAAGTTGGTGATGAGCTGTGTGCGGACATCACCATCACCATCATCATCATCATCATCGTCACTGGCATCGTGGTCCAGGCCAGGATCCTCCACAGGTGGCGGATGTTGGTCATCGTCATCCTGGATGAGAGGCAACTCCTTCCGCACTGCCAGGTTGTGGAGCATGCAGCAGACGATGATAATCTTGCACACTTTCGCAGGGGCATATGGGAGGGACCCTCCGGTCTTGTCCAGGCAGCGGAAGCGGCTCTTCAGGAGACCAAAGGTCCGCTCAATCACTCTCCTGGTCCGACCATGTGCCTCATTGTAGCGCATCTGGGCAGGTGTCACAGGGTTCCTGAGGGGTGTCAGCAACCACGGCATGTTGGGGTATCCCGAGTCACCTACGGACAGACAAGTGCACATCAGCTGACTTGGAAAAGTGGGCGGAATACTACAGATCAGATCACACACAATGGCACAAAGTCAGTACACACCGACAAGCCAGGCACGCTGGTTCTGCATCTGTGCCATCAACCTGGGGATGCGACTACTCCTCATCACAAAGGCATCGTGTGCTGAACCAGGGAAACGGGCACACACGTGTGTGATGGTCATGTCTGCAAGACACACCACCAGTGCATTGACCGAGTGGTAGTGCTTGCGGTTCCTGTAGGCCTGCTCCTGGGCCTGTGGTGGTACCAAAGCCACATGTGTCCCATCAATGGAGCCAATGACATGCGGCATCCTCCCCAGGGCATAAAAGTCACTCTTCACGTCAGTGAGTCGTCGCAGTCTAGGGAAATATATGTACCGGTTCAGGAAGAGCAACATTGCCGCCAAGAAATCGCGGAGCACACGGCTGAACATGGTCTGTGACATCCCACCAGCAGACGCCACAGTATGTTGGAAGGTACCGGTGGCAAAGAAGTGTAGGGCTGCCATCACCTTCACCTTGGGGGTCAGCGCTGTAGGATACGGCCGGCCAGGCTGCAAATGTGGGGACAACTGCACTGCCAAATCCTCAATCAGCTGCCTGGTGAAGCGGTACCGTCGGATGCTGTCCCGTTCCACCATCGTTGCCAGGTCTGGGAATGGCCGATGGACAGCAGGAGCCCTGCAGTGCAGAGGAGAAGTAAGCAAGATCGTCAGTCACCCCACATATGCGGCATTGAACACACTCAAGTTCCCAACATACATCATCATGAGGCACAACTACATGAAGTGTGCAGTACCGGAACGACATGTATGGTACATACATGGCCAACATCTGTCAACACGGTCCTACAGGTGGCATCAATTTGTCCCAGGTTGGCCCATTGGATATCATGATGCTGTGTCAAAGTCACCCCCCAGTGACATGTGAGGACAGATGTGCCCCAGGCACCACAGCTCAACGACAGGCACATTCCCAGGGACCCTGTAATGCCACATGGACACTGGCATCACCTGGAGTATCATGTGTACACCACAGCAAAACAAACATGACCCCCACAGGTAGTGGCTACACTTGCCATGGCAGGAGAGCCATGGACGTCTGTGACACACACGCACAACATCAGAGTCCATGCACACACAACGTGGATGTGGAGACTGTCTCCCATTGTGCACATGAAATCAGAGACATTGTAAACACTACATGCACAAAGACTGTGGAGGGCCATCACTATTGTGCCACTGGGACACCCTGGCTCAAACATACCGTCCCACATGGGACTCACGGGGTATGTGACATGACATACACAAACACCACTGTGAAATGTGACCATGACACATGCACAGATATGAACAGTTGCACATCACAGTGGTCACGTACACGTAACACCCAGGATCCTGTCCCCATGAACACGTGCACAGCCTGGGGGTGGCTGCCCACAGGTGACACCCACAGGACAACATGTACACCAACATACACACAATAGGAAATGCAGCCTTACATGCCTTATGATAAGGTTTGGACAGGCTGTCGTGATGTAGGTGTGCCCCTCACTCCCTGGGAGCTATCTGTGGCTGGCATATGTCCATCTGAGACAGGCATGCTGACCTATGCCAGTCACATATACAGTGATGCGTTGAACAGCAATGGACCGATCGGTGCCTCCGGCCGGCCCATTGCTTTCAATGTGTGCGGGTACGCGTTGTACCCCTGTGCGCGTTGAACTGCAATGGACCGATCGGTGCCTCCGGCCGGCCCATTGCTTTCAATGTGTGCGGGTACGCGTTGTACCCCTGTGCGCGTTGAACAGCAATGGACCGATCGGTGCCTCCGGCCGGCCCATTGCTTTCAATGTGTGCGGGTACGCGTTGTACCCCTGTGCGCGTTGAACTGCAATGGACCGATCGGTGCCTCCGGCCGGCCCATTGCTTTCAATGTGTGCGGGTACGCGTTGTACCCCTGTGCGCGTTGAACTGCAATGGACCGATCGGTGCCTCCGGCCGGCCCATTGCTTTCAATGTGCGCGGGTACGCGTTGTACCCCTGTGCGCGTTGAACTGCAATGGACCGATCGGTGCCTCCGGCCGGCCCATTGCTTTCAATGTGTGCGGGTACGCGTTGTACCCCTGTGCGCGTTGAACTGCAATGGACCGATCGGTGCCTCCGGCCGGCCCATTGCTTTCAATGTGTGCGGGTACGCGTTGTACCCCTGTGCGCGTTGTACCTCAATGGACCGATCGGTGCGCACCCATTGACAATGGGCTTGCCTGGCAACGGACGCGTTTTCGAATTTCGAACGAGTCGGTTGCTGGAAAATCAGTTGGTCACCCACAACAATGTTGCAAAATCATGTATGTCATGAAGTTGAAGTTTTGAAGGATGCTGTGGGCGTGTTTTGGTGCTGCTATTCCATGGATTGGCCAGATTCAGAAGATGCAAACGACTTGGACCTATCACTTTGGACACAAGGGACAGTATCTGCCTCTCCAGCACATATATATTGCTGCCTGTTCCCCTGAGAGCCCACTTGCCTGCACTACATGCTCCAGGACGACATCTGCCACTGCACTGCTGCTGTCTCTGCCCCTCTGGACCCTGCAATGGCACGTACTGTGGAGAGAGCCCCAGCCTTCAGCCTTGAGGAGAACCAGGCCCTGCTGGACAGCCTACTTCCACAGTACAGCAAGCTGTATGGGACACCAGGGGAGCAGGTGAGTGTTCTGTGCACTGCCTTTCTGAATGTGCATTTTGTCTGACTAGCAAGGCTGAGAGTCAGCACACCACTGGCTAGCAGGCTCACTGAGTAGTTGTCACCCCCATAGTGTGTAGTGACTTGCACTGGACAGGTATGGTGCAGTGACAGTGCTTCTGAACAGGGTTTTACTCCCCATGCAATGATACCATGTAGTGACTTCTGGAAAACTGTCCATGGGCAGCCGTGCACTGCCTGGGTACACCATGTGCCCCTGTGATTGCGACATGTATATGCAACTGTGTCATGCACGGATATGTTGCATGTGTAGTAATGGCCTTATCACTTTGTCATCCTGACAGGCTTCTGCCCATCGGAAGCATGAGATATGGAAGGACATCGTCCGGGCTGTCCGGTCCGTGGGGGTCTACAAGCGCCGGATCCGCAACTGCCAAAAGAGGTGGCAGGACCTTCGGGGCTGGACCCGGAGGATTGCACGGGTCCAGCTGAAGCTGTCGCCTCCTCGCAGGAGGGGCGGAACACGGACCCTGACCCCCCACATGCTCAGGATCCTGGCGGTGGTCTTTCCAGACCTGGATGGGCAGCTGAAGGCCAGAGAGCAGCAAGGAGGGGGTGAGTCAAAGACTGCACTGTGTACTCTGTCTAACATGCTATGTGCCCTCCTCGGGCCTGGTTAAACTGCCACAGTACAGCAGTCATGTTGTCCAGGAGCCATGTCCCTCTATTGTGCACTGCCCACTCCTCATCTGATACCCAGGTGTGGCCCTTACATGCAGGGAATTCTGTCACTTAGGACTGTGTCCTTGCAGTTTGCTTGACTCAAGGTGGGAGACAGCATCTGTTTCCCTGACTCTGTGGTGGGCATCATGGGTGGGTCCATTGCTTACACAATGCCTGTATTCTGACATGTATTCAGCGTGTTACTTTGATCTGTGGTCCAATTGCTGAGCTGATCCACCACATGTGGCTGGGGTACCTGGCACACACCCATGCTGCGGGTGGGAACAATGTTTGGGCCCCAGGAGTATGTATATGACGTGTGTCACACATACTTAGCCAGCTGCCTACAGTCCAGGGCTCATCCCTCATTCATGTGGGGCTGGACAGTCATGCCTACTCCAGGCCATACAATACACTCTGTACTCCCACTCCCGTGTATCAGCGGACACATTGTGCACAGTGATTTGACCCCTCAGGTGTCTGCCTCTGTGTCAGTGTGCTGTGGATTAGTCGCCAGGACTGCTGTGGAGTTTCTTGGTAGGGGCTCAGCATGCCACTGGAGATGTGACCATAGGAGACGATACTTGTGTGACACATAGGTGTCTGATCAGCTGCCCATGCAGACTGGGGCATGTAAATGTGAAGTTCAGGCAGCTGTTCCCCATGCACAGCAGAGTGTGAGGGGCTCAGGTTCAGAGGGTAGTGTCACAGGTCTCCCATATGTCCAATAGGTATGACCTGGACAGATGAGGGTTAAGAGGATGTGTTGTGGGGGGATGTACATGTGCACTTGTGCAGCTCCAGGACTTGCATTCCCCATGACCTACTATTGTGACACAGTGCAGAGTGTTGTTGTCTGGCTGCAAAGTCATACATCACTGAGCCAGTGATGTATGACTTTGCAGTCATGCCTCCGCCATGGCATGTGTCTACTGATTGGTGAGCCTGCAGGGGAGTGACATGTGCTACATGCACACCATAGTGGCGCTGGCTATCAGGACATGGGTGCATCATGGTGTCTGTCGCTGGTATGCATCACATGCATTTCCTATTTGACTCTGGGCATCCCTTACATCCGGAAACCTGTACTGACTCAGTGGCAAGAGCTGTGATGTGTCCACACCGTGTCCTCTGCACTGTCCAACTACTGTGTACTTGGTGCATGTGTCAACACTGGGGTGTTGCAATCCAACAGACACCAGACAGATGGGTGCAAGGCCATGTGGGATGTGAGTGCCATGCTTGGCATCAGACTGACAATTGACTTCTCCTGTTCAATTAGTGCACTTTTAGCAATGTACAACTAATGATGCCAGGGCTTGCTCTGTGATGTGCTGTGCTCACAGTGGTGTGTGCGTTATGTGCAGGTGACTGATGTCTGTCTGTTTCCCCATTGTTTGCAGATACATCCACGGCCACGGAAGGGGACAGCTCCACGGACCAGGAGGAGCCGGAGAGCCAGACTGGGTCAGCAGCCGAGGAGTGGTCGGAGGGACCCAGTGGCACGGAGGGCGAGGGGAGCCACACCGAGGAGTCCTCAGCAGCATCCACCTCAGCTGAGGACCAGAGCAACTCGGAGGATGACTCCCTTGTGGAGGCGGGTGTCAGCAGCCACCACACCCCAGCTAGTGTTGCTGTCCCCGCCACCACCAGCACCACCACCGCCCTCCCATCGGCTCCCATTCCCCAGGTCCGTGGAGGCTCCCATGTCCGGGAGCGTGTCTCCTTTGGGCCAGGCACCGCACCCCCTGCCCCTGTGTCCCCTGCTGCCCTGAGTGAGGAGTCTGTGTACCTCCTTCGCCAGCTCCATGTAGGGCAGACAGCCATGCTGAGTGTCCTCCATGCGCACACCGCGCTGTTGACTCAGCTGGTGTCGTTCATGGAGGGCATCTCATCGGGCATGTCTGACCTACAGAGGGGCAATAGGTCCATGGACTCCTCCCTGACGGCAGCAGTGTCCCTCCTCAAACGGTCCCTCACCCCTCCTGCCTCTGCTCCATCCACACTCCCCAGCACCTTACCCATCCCAGGCACACACACACCGGCACAGGCACACACCAGCACACACACATCCAGCACACTGACACACACGCCAATGACAAAACGCACACGCACGCACATTCAGGGGACTGAAGCCAGACTCACAGGGGATGGGGCCCTGGAACACACACACGCATCCACATGCACTGCGCAGTCCTCAGTTCCCTCTCCCTCCAAAGCACCCTCCCTTGCCTCACCTGCAACCCCAAAGTCACAGCAGCTCTTCCTCTGTGACCTCGGCCTCTTCCCCACCGATGAAGCTGCTCCAGCATACCGGGGGAAGAGGAAGCCCACCCACACGGAGCAGAGTGCCCCTCGCCCCCGGACACCCTCCCCAGGCGCAGACGGACTGAGGCCCCCACCCGCAAGTCCCCCCGGAGTGGTAAGAGCAAGACCCCGCCACCGCCCTGCAGCTCAGGCACAAGGTCTCCGTCCTCCATCCCTCAGGCCCCCACTGCACAGGTGCCCCCACCACACCCTGCCCCAGGTTCCCCCACCCACAGATATACCATCCCCAAGAGGATCCGGCCTTCTCCCCTGCCACTTGCTCTCCCAGCACCACACCCCCGCTGCGCTTGTCTGTGCCACTGATGTGGTGAGGGTGTCCTCCCCTCTGTCCAACCCACCTTGCCTGTTCCCCATTCTCCTCCCCTGGAGGTAGGCACTGCAGTGGAGTCCACTACCGCCCTGTCTGACTTGGGCACTGCAGTGGCGGACCTGTCCACCCCATCTGCAGGGTCCACTGCAGTTGTGCCGGCACCCACGACATCTGAGTCATGCCCCCAGTTGTGCCGGCACACACCATGTCAGACACCTCCACTGCAGTTGTCAGTGGCTCTCCAGCACCCACCACCCCTTCCCTGACTCCCCTGGTGAGCCCTGATCCTGTCCCTGCGGTGCCTGGCCTGCCCCCCGGTTGCCCCTCCTAGTGGATTGTCCCTGGTATTGTGCAGGCATGCGTAGGGTGACATCTGCCAGTGTCACCCTGTTTGAACTTTGACAATGGACTGGCCATTGGCCTTTGCTCTAATTTCTTCTGGACGTCGTTATCAAACAACACATATGCTGAATAAAGCAACTTTCTTTTCTCTAGTGCTCATGCTTCAGATGTACATGTTGTTGGTGCAGCTAACCATGCCCTTGCTGCAGTGATGGTGATATCTGGTCTCATGATTATGAAGTGTTACTGTGCAGGAACCCATGTGGTCCAGGGGGAATGTGTCCTATCATGTGGTGTATCCATGTCATCAATAGCAGCATCTGAGGGTGTCATGTGTTCAGTATTTGGCAATGGGTTTCCTACTTACATTGGCAATTTCATATCTGTGGCTTCCACCCCTGCACATCTGTTGTGCCTGCCATCGTTGCATTTGTCTACTTCCCTGACCGTGTTGCCATCTCCAGTGGACATGCAGGTTTGGGCATCAATGGGGAGGGACTCATCCGTGTAGTCAGTGCAACATTGCTATACAAGTGTGTTGGATCTGTGCTGATGATTCCGTTGGCACATCCATGACCAGGCTGATGTGATGGGAGCCCTCATTTGGTGCTAATTGTTGATTGTGTGACCAAGTGCTCAGCTGACATGATGGGGCCCTACTGAGGCAACATATGGCACAGCTTTCCTCACACAGGAGTGGAGTCCCCTCATGGCAGTGTGTACACGTGTGACATTGCCTGCGCCCAAGGTGTGTGTTGTATGTGCATGTCTGTGTGTTCACTTCCATTCATCTGCGCATGCTGTGATCCCTAGTGTTGTACCTGTTTGTGATGCTTGCTGACTTGAGCTATGTTCCCCCAAAGTCTTCTCCCTGTGTTCTCTGTGATGTGGGTGCATGGCACATTACTGGTCATCAGGGTGTCACCCATAGGTGTGTTTGCTGTCAGGGCAGAGTTTGTGTGCAGACGCAGATGGGTCACAGTCAGGTTTCCCTTTGGCACTTGTTGTTTGCCCCTGTCATGTGATTTCCAGTTTGTGTTATCTTTCAGTGATTGTGACACGTTGTGTGTGTGACTGCTGGCACTCCTTAGGGTCCGGGCTGCAATGTTGGTTGTTGTCTATGTGTGTTCTTTGTGGGTGACCTTGGCTTCTTCATTGGTGTGTGACTGTGGCTGGGATCCCATTGGTCGGTGTGGTATTGCCGTCATGTCCATGTACAGCGTAGTGTGCAGTGTGTCAGACATTCAGGAGTCTTGTTGAGTGTCCATGTGTGATGTGTTTCTACACCTTGGTTCCCACCCACCACCCTGGAATAGTCATGGGTGCATGTGCAATGTCACCAGTGCATGTGTACTTCACTGCTGCACATTGTTGGAGGTCGAGGGGTGTGGTCTTGAGTGTGTGCAGATGAGAGTTGTTGCCCGGCTAGTCCCCTGCCTCCATGTTGGCCTTGGCTTACTGGCCATGCTGATTGATTTGTGCTTGTGTAGGTGTGATGGTAGTTTGTTGCTCAGGACACCTGACTGTGGTTCACAGTGTGAACGACATTTAGCTTTGTCATCACAGTGGTATTTTTATTCAGCCCAGGGTCACCACATTGTGGGGGCCCTGGGGGTGGTGCTGTGGTGTGTCTGTGACTTGCTGTGTCAGTTGTTGTTCCTACGTGCCTGTGTGACATGTGTGTTTTGTGCTCCCTCTCACCTGTCAATGCCTGCTTGCCCACATAGGGGATTTGGATCCATGAGTTACCTTAGTGTGGCAGTGTATGCACATCTGTATGATTGGTATTCAGCTCTCCTCATGTGTTGTGTTGTTGCCTGGGGACACTGGCACCCCCACCCCTCACCTGCTGTGTATGATGACAGTGTTGGTCTGCCTGTTTGTGTTTGTGCATCTGCACCACTGCATTGGCATATCTTGGGTGTGCCATTGGCTGTATGTTGTTTGGTGTGTTTCCCCTGCTGTCCCTGGGACTCCTAGGTCATCGGTCAGCACAGTGATCATGGTTTGTGTGTCCCATTGCTGCCATGGTATGGTATCTGTTCACCTCACATCTGCTGTCTCCACAGGGTATCTGCATTTGTGTGCCCATTGGTGCAAATATGTGGTTCTGCATTCTGATGGTCACTTCTGTCATTGTGTCATTGATGACTGTTGACGGTCTCAGCCCCCATGGGTGTTGTTTGTCTGCACATGGCCAAAGGAATGTTTCATTTGCACTGCAGTATTTGGCTCCCCCAATTTATGTTGCAATGGGACACATACACTACTTTGCCACAGATGAGTTTTTGGTTCTGTGACCAGGAATGATCCATGCAGTTTGGCAGTTGCAGCTCTTTCTTTGTCAACAATTACCTTTTGGTCACTGTGATGATGAGGGTGTAGACCCCATTGCCACAATGGTCAAAATGTGCTTCAGCTATGGACCCCACACTTGCCTTTTGGTCACTGTGATGATGGGGTTTAGACCCCATTGCCACAATGGTCAAAATGTGCTTCAGCTATGGACCCCACACTTGCCTTTTGGTCACTGTGATGATGGGGGTTTAGACCCCATTGCCACAATGGTCAAAATGTGCTTCAGCTATGGACCCCACACTTGCCTTTTGGTCACTGTGATGATGGGGGTTTAGACCCCATTGCCACAATGGTCAAAATGTGCTTCAGCTATGGACCCCACACTTGCCTTTTGGTCACTGTGATGATGGGGGTTTAGACCCCATTGCCACAATGGTCAAAATGTGCTTCAGCTATGGACCCCACACTTACCTTTTGGTCACTGTGATGATGGGGGTTTAGGCCCCATTGCCACAATGGTCATGGGCTGCTTGCATTGTGGGTGCCACACACATATATGTGTGGCACATGTGCTAGGGGGTCACATTGTATGTTCAAAGTCATGTTCGGTGTTGTAGGCATTTGACACAGCCTACACACGCTTGTCATGGTGGTGGGGGGATGTCTTTATCTTGCATTCCCTAGGTTGTGGTGTGCTGGTTGTGTCATGCATTGTCCATCCTATGAGTGGGGGTGGTAGTAGTGGTAGGCATCCTGCCCCCTGGCTAAGGGTGGTAGTAGTGGTAGGCATCCTGCCCCCCTGGCTAAGGGTGGTAGTAGTGGTAGGCATCCTGCCCCCTGGCTAAGGGTGGTAGTAGTGGTAGGCATCCTGCCCCCCTGGGTGAGGGTGGTAGTAGTGGTGGGCATCCTGCCCCCTGGCTAAGGGTGGTAGTAGTGGTGGGCATCCTGCCCCCTGGCTAAGGGTGGTAGTAGTGGTAGGCATCCTGCCCCCGTGGGTGAGGGTGGTAGTAGTGGTGGGCATCCTGCCCCCTGGCTAAGGGTGGTAGTAGTGGTGGGCATCCTGCCCCCTGGCTAAGGGTGGTAGTAGTGGTAGGCATCCTGCCCCCCTGGCTAAGGGTGGTAGTAGTGGTAGGCATCCTGCCCCCTGGCTAAGGGTGGTAGTAGTGGTAGGCATCCTGCCCCCCTGGGTGAGGGTGGTAGTAGTGGTGGGCATCCTGCCCCCTGGCTAAGGGTGGTAGTAGTGGTGGGCATCCTGCCCCCTGGCTAAGGGTGGTAGTAGTGGTAGGCATCCTGCCCCCCTGGGTGAGGGTGGTAGTAGTGGTGGGCATCCTGCCCCCTGGCTAAGGGTGGTAGTAGTGGTGGGCATCCTGCCCCCTGGCTAAGGGTGGTAGTAGTGGTAGGCATCCTGCCCCCTGGCTAAGGGTGGTAGTAGTGGTAGGCATCCTGCCCCCTGGCTAAGGGTGGTAGTAGTGGTAGGCATCCTGCCCCCTGGCTAAGGGTGGTAGTAGTGGTAGGCATCCAGCCCCCTGGGTTGGGGTGGTGGCGCGCATTCAGGCCCCTGTGTGCATATGTGGCATTGGTGATGGGCATCCCGCCCCTATGGTGCTGCTGTTGCTGGTGTAAGTATATTCAGATTCCCAGTGTATGTGTGTGATGTGTCGTGTACGTGTTGTATGTGTTTTGTGGTTGGTGTCTGACTTACCTTCTGCGCCGTACGCGTCCGTGCCTGTTCCGGTAGTAGATGTAGAATATTGGTATGATCGGGACGAAGGGATTCATGGTTGGTTCGTGTCGTTCGTCCTTCTCGTTGCTTCGCGTCTTCCTCGTCGCTTCGCTTCGTCCTCGTCGCTCGCGTCGTCCTCGTCGGTGCCGTGTTCGTCTCGTAGCCGTGGATCGTGTTGTGGCGCGATTCGGAGCTTATGTGCGCCTCTCCCGGATGCTTTGACGTGCCGTGCGTAGCGACGGGTTCGGCGCGTACGGGAAGCGCATCGTACTTGTCCGGCCGGACGGGGCTGCATTTTCCCTTCCGTGCGACTTGATTCGGCGTTTCCGGATTCGCCTCGGTCGGAGAACAGGACCTGGTTTGGGTGAGTACGGCTCGGCCGGAATTTTTGCTGTTGTGCGCATCGTACTTGCTCGTTCGGTGTGCTGTACGGATCGGTCGGGAAACTGGCTTTCGCATGGTTTTTTTCCCGACCGAATGGTATTGGGTGCGCCTCCGACCGAGATCGGAATCGACCCCATGGTCTTAGTGCAGTGTAACAGATGCTGAATTACATATCTTGTGGAGAGTAATGCCATAAGTCCTGTTTTAACAAGAAAACTTGTCTCTCTACACCATTCACTTTGGTAACTGCTGAGACACCAACAACTCTCAGGTATTCCACTTGTGACAACCTTGGCTCTGTCCAGACTGTGCTATGGCAATGCCCTCTATGTGGGGATACAATCCCAGTATCTACTAAAACTGCAGCGACTGCAGAACGCTGCCGCCAGATTGATACTGGACATCCCCAAATATGAATCAATCTCCCATAGACTGAGAGCCCTCCACTGGCTCCCAGTGGAAAAGAGAATCAAATTTAAATCACAATGTCTTGCTTATAAAGCACTTCAGGGTAAAGGACCATTATATTTGAGATCGCACTTGAAATGGTACGTACCAGCCAAAAATCTAAGATCATCTCAGTCAAAGCTGCTACAAATACCCAAGTATAAGCAGGTTCGTTGGGGAGGCAGAAGCTTCCTATTGGGGACAGCGAAAACTTGGAACCTCCTGCCAATATCGATAAAAAGCAGTACCTCACTTATGTCCTTTAGAAGATCTCTGAAAACATGGTTATTTTCCAACTGATCTTACTGGAATCTTATAGGAGCATCACTCGGTCCCGCCTACTCATACGCCCTGCCAAATTCAGCGCCAAGACGCCTTCGGGCATGCGTGCGCTATACAAATCGATAAATCAAATCAAATCAAATCACTGTATGAATGACAAACAACCTTTTAGTAAACCTCTGACCATTACTGCAATATTGTTACGCCACTGGACACTGACATAGCACCTCCACTTTCACTCCTTAGGCATAAAACCCAGATTCTGAGCCAAGCTTGTCAGATCATTGCATATATCTTTGGAAGCCTGACTATCGTTGGAAACTGTGTGAACTTTACAGAGAGACAAATGTGGGAGATCACTTATCCAGTATTTCCCTCTTTTACCTTTTAGATTATTATTTTAATTTGTCTCATCTCTTACATTGGTTATCCATCCTTTCTGTGAAAATTGAAGGCTCATGCAACATCACTTACATAGAGGAGAATGTTTTGATGTTTTTATCATGTACAAACGTTTATGTACTACCATTGGAACCCACTCCCATAGTTCTATTGCAAAATGCGAAATATACCTGTGTCTCATGATTCAAGAAAATACTTCTGGATTTACATGGTATCTTTCTCAAGCTCAAAGATTTACGTCATACCATTGAAACAGGCTCCCATAGTTATATTGCTGAATGGGAATTAGACTTGGCTTTCATATTCAACCAAGATTACCATTTGTTCAGATTTGACAAAAAAATGCTTACAACATCTTGACTCAATGATATCTCGTGTTTGATCGAAATGCATGACGGCTAGGTTGAATTTTGAAAGTGATGTGGTCAGAAAAGAATGTTTGAATACATATGTGTTCTTTCACTATTCTTTTAACCAATAGACTTTCCTTGTTTTTCCTGATCAGAAATAGTCCAGTGTTCAAATGCTGCAAAATAATCAAGCATAAACTATTTGTATTTGGTGAGGTGGAATTTCCATAAAGTTGTAATATCTGAACTAAGTGAAAAGTTCAGACGTTCCATTTCATAGACATTCTGATGAGCCTTGGTCAGTCCACTACACTGTAATATGTGTCATGTAGGAAAGGCTCTAAGCAGACTGAGAATAAAGTACCAGAAGCTTCACCTCACTTTTAAGTCAAAATCCCCGTACACGTACACTATCCCATCATAAACGCCCATCTAAATGTAAGTACGTGTTAACAGATGTAAGTCACTAGTAAAACAAACATTTCAATTTAAATCTAATGTTTGACACAAAAAACACTGTGTGTTCTTTCTTTTAACTCTGTAATTCAGCATCTGGTACACTGTACTAAAACCGTGTCTTAAACTAAACCTCAAACGGAAAAATAAATTGTAAATGTGCCCTTCTACAAAGAGAAGATTTAAAGATGTTATAGTTTTTGTTTAAGGTTCCCAGCAGTCACATTGAGTCAGTTTCTTCACTTCCAAAATTTTAAGGACATGGGCTATATTGATTGAGTTGAGGAACAACAGGAACACCCTCTTCCCCTGCATCAGTCACATTTTCCACTCCTCCCTAGCTTTGCGTCCATTTTCTGTCCTCTGTCCTCAAGTGATCTCTAACATTTTTAGTGAAGAAAGAGGTTTGACCTTCTTTCAACTTTGTAACTAGAGGGCTGACATTTTCCGCTTGCACCCAGTTTATTGTGCTAAAGCCGCCATACTGTCCCAACATTCTGTATGTTAATAAACTCAATCAACTCCCTATTTTGTGATAGATGCTTACACAGTTCCCTTTGCATCTTTCTTAATTTATCTTTATGCATCAGTTGGGAGTTTCCCGGTCACATTCAAAGACAGCACTCCCCCATGAGCACCCGTCAGCCGACTATCCATCTGTAACGAAGGAAACAAGCACTGCAAAGCCAATAGGTCTTACCTTTAGGGCCTACTGGCTTTGCCAATGGTTTTGAGCGATGCTGTACACCCTGGGTACTCGCAAACATTTTCTCAGGGGTAAAAAAGTATGGTTTGTGGTGTGGCTGAGGGGCGCATTCATGCCAGTAGGGTGGGGGTCAGGGAAGAGGTGGCTTTAAGGTGAGCACAGGTGGAGCAAGGTTGAGCAAAGCATGTACATGATGTAGACTGTGAGTCATGGAGTTATTTTGACAGTTCTGTTCTATGCTGCCCTCTAAAGTATGCCCCTAATTTCTAGAAGACATACAGATTTGGCCATACTGTTTTATGCTGTATCTTAGTCGCTATCTATTTACCGCACGCTGGGGTAAGCCTTCTTTGCTTTAATATCGCTACTTTAGCGAGTGACGTTTGCAAAGAAAGTAACTTGATTATTGAATTGAAATGAAATAGAATGTTAGGCCTCACACTCTCCTTATTCCTTTAATCTCTTATCTGTAAACATTAAGACTGCTTTGAAACAAACTCCGTTAAGATAGCAAGTGCTATAAAACATTTTGACAAAGAATAAGTACTGGAGTTTTGTGCACGTCAGAGCCACTGAACAGTAGCCAAGCAAAGTTATTTTGAACTTCCTAGAGGTGTAAAGAGGAGGAGGCAACTTCATATATTGATCAAGTGTGCTTTAGGATTTTTGTTTCAGAGAGTATTAACACAACCATATCCCTGTTCTGCTTTATCACTCCCACCCCTCTATCAGTCGAGGTCTGAGGTACACATAAACTTTGGGCCTGATTTGCAGATTGCCAGATGGTTACTCTGTCACAAACGTGACGTATATCTTGTCCACCTCACTACAAATTCATTACATCCTTATGCACTTCCAATGAGGCGGACGGGATATTTGTCAAGTTTATAACGGAGTAACCCATCAGCCAAACTCTCAATCAGGCCCTTTGTCTTTCCAAAGAAAATACTGTAATTAAAATACTAGAAGGGATGTTTGAAATGGGGTCTCTAGTTGACAGTAGTTTGCACTCTGTACAAGTAGGGACCCTCACTCTAGTCAGGGTAAGTAAGTTACAGACTAGGAATAACCCCTGCTCACCCCCTTGGTAGCTTGACATAGAGCAATCAGTCTTATCCCTAGAGGTAATGTGCAAAGTATTTGTCCGCACACACAGTAACACAGTGAAAACACCACAAAAGTACTCCACGCCAGGTTAGAAATATAGTCAATATTTATCTGAATAACACAAGACCAAAACGACAAAAATCCAACATACAAAGGTCTAGTTACGAATTCTCAAAGATTAAATGCAGTTTGAGCACTTAGCACCACAATAGCTCCAACTGGGGCTAAAACTATGTGCTTGACGGAGTCGAATCTCAAAGTTTGGGGCCAACCGCGATGGAGCATGGGCCGGCTACAGAGTTGCACAGACCCCAGTTACAGTACCTTGGAAACGATGACGAACAGAAGACGTTGCGAGGCGCTGGGGATGTGAGGTGTTGCTGCGGCTGGTGCAGCATTGGTTCCTTACTGTTGGTGCAAGTCATTGGCATGTCGAGGCTTGGGACGGCGCATTGCACAACGGAGGTGAGGCATCACTGAAACAAGTGAGGTGTTGGTTCCTGAAGGTGGTGTGGAGTTGGTGATGGCAGGGGCCGTTGCAGGGTACAGGAGAGGTGATGCGGCATTGGTGGTGAGGCTTTGGTTCCGCTGGCAGTGCGGGGCGATGAAGTGTCGAGAGTCAAGCCACGCGGCGTTGATTTTGCAGTTTCAGTGTCACACCAAGGGGTCACCGGTGCAGCGGCGGAGTTGGAGTCGGGTGCCATGGACTTTGGTGACGTGGTACTTGAGACTACCTCTGTGGCGATTCTTCGGAAGCACTGCAGCAGCGTCGGGCCTGCGTTGTAAGTTGCGGGTGTTGCTTGGAGCGGGGTCCTGTGCAGGCAGCGGCATAGTGTCGAAGAGCAGTACCGGCTCCAAGGTTACACTCAAAGCTGATGTGCTGGTTTCTTCTTTTTTAGCACAGCAAACTCACTTCCAAGGGACTGGGAACTGGATTTGGCACCACTTGGCACAATTGGGTTCTCAGCAAGAAAGTCCAGGTGCTGCAGGTGAATTCTTTGATGGCCCTGAGACTTCCACCAGGAGGCAAGCTCAACTCAAGCCCTTGGAGAAACTTTGAAAGCAGGATGTAGAGAGCCATGTCCAGTCCTCTCACTTCCAAGACAGCAGCAGCAAGCAACATGCCAGCACAACAAAGCAAGCAGCAAAGAGGCAGTCCCTCCTGTCAGCAACACTTCTCTTCTTCTTGGCAGACTGTCCTCAATCCAGAAGTGTTCTGAGTATATGGTGTCAGAGGTCCAGTACTTATACTCATTTCAGCCTTTGAATTAGGAAAACTTCAAAGGAAGACATACTACAGGGGGTTAGAGACTGCTTTGTGAGGGGACAGGCACAGCCCTATTCACTCTAGCTCAGGAAGACCCACCAGCCTGGTGATGGGCCATCAGGATATGCCGGGCACACCTCACCTCCCTTTGCGTGTGACTGTCTAGAGTGAATTCACAAAGCCTAACTGTGAGAAAATGCCAACTTTCTAAAAGTGGCATTTTCAGACCTGCAATTTAAAAACCAACTTCACTAAAATATGTGTGTTTAAATTGTGGTTTCAGATACACCAAAACTCCAAGTTTCTATCAGCTCCCAATTGGAAGATACACTTGTGAGATATTACAAGGCAGCTCCAATGCTAACCTATGGGAGAGATAGGCCTTGCTGTAGTAAATAACAAATGTAGCAGTTTTTCACTACCAGGACATGTAAAACTCAGGAGTACATGTCCTACCTTTTAAATACACTGCACCCTGCCCATGGGGCTACCTAGGGACTACCTTAGGGGTGCCTTACATGTAATAAAAGGAAGGTTTGGGCCTGGCAAGTAGGTGCACTTGCCAGGTCGAAATGGCAGTTTAAAACTGCACACACGGACACTGCAGTGGCAGGTCTGAGACATGTTTGCAGGTCTACTCAGATGGGTGGCAGAACCAGTGCTGCAGGCCCACTAGTAACATTTGACTTACAGGCCATGGGCACACCTGCTGCACTGTACTACAGACTTACTCATAAATCATATAGGCCAACCATGGAGAAACCAAATACCATTTTAGACAGGGAGCACTTGAACTTTAGCAGTGGTAAAGGGCCCAAAGTCCGAAAAAAACAGCAGAAACAAAGTTCAGCACACAGTCAAAAACAGGAGGTCAGAAGAAAAAAGACAAGGGAAACCATGCCAAAAGATATCAGATCTAACAGGGGATAAGTAACGTAGCAATGTGAAATGTCGCATCTCAAACCTATTGTGAAATAGTATTGAGTGCTTCTATTTCACCCTTGCCTTCTGTACGTCCTCATGCACCAATACAAATGAGTATTGACATTAGGAGCATGCATGTCTCCCAAGTAACCCTTTATGCGCATAATGTAGTAAATGCAATTACTGGTGTTTCCCCAAGAATCTCAATGTTTAGTGCGCTTATTTACTTGCTCCACCCAGAAACCTGTGGAGAACCACTGTGACTTGAAACAAGCGTGAACGCGCTTGAAATTTAACATGTAAAACAAATACATGCATTTCCTCCCATTAAAGTGGATATTTCATACTTATATGTTATGTCTACTGAGAACATTACTCAAGGTCAACAATAGGAACACTTTACATAATGATCAAGTGCTTACAGCTGCAGGCCTCCCCTTTCTGAGCACAGCCTACTTAAAGTCACATGCTTGTTTGGCTGAATATTTATTATTCCATTTCTGCCAATTGCCCTCATTTCATTCCAGAATTTTAAAAATCACTCCTTATTTGAAAGTCATGCCTACAACCTAAAAATACCAAATCTCCTCTATTAATCCAACCAACCATCTACATGAACTCACTATACTTTCCTGATAAAGAGTACACCTAGCTCCTGTTAATTTAAAACACCACAAAGAAACTGCAGTAAATGCATGGCATTGTTTTCTTGAACACACAAGACTAATCCCGGTAACCTCTGGGTTAACCAATAACCTTGGGTTCCAGAGCAACATCCAGTCCAGGCCCTGCAGCCAACCTCCCCACCCCCCTAGAGACAGACAAACCCACTCCATGCACGCCTTCAGCCTGCGGCGAGGCCCTGCATCTAACCCATCGGCACTGCCGCCCCTCCCCAAGCCACTTGGGCACCAGGGACCCCATCCTCCGTGGCCTTTTGTTTGGGGGTAGGAGAGCCCAATGCCCCCTCCCCTATCCACTTAGGGCCTATGGGACACCATTCACAGGGCTTTTGATTTTGTTTTTAAGTTGAGGGGGCACACAGCCTCCAGCCCAAGCCACTTTCGACCCCAGAGACCCCATCTTCCGGGTCCTTTCTATTTTCTATTAAGGGGAGGGGAGTGCATGGCCTCCCTCCCCAGGCCACTAAGGGTCCAGGGACCCCATCCCCCAGAGCCTTTTTTTTAAATTCAGGGGAGAGGGGCATTTGGGCCCCCTTCCCTGAGCCTATTCCCCAGGCAAAAAGATATTTGTAAAGGAGAGGGTGACGTGCAGCCTCCCTCCCCAAGCCACAAAGGTTGGGGGCGTGCAGCCCCCCTACCCTTCTATTAGTATTTTGGGCCCGAGGGATAGTGTCCCCGGGGCCCACAAGCGCCTCGGGGAGGGGGAAACGCATGCCCCCTCCTGTCAAAGCCTCTGTGTGGCCCTGGGGATGGGGTCCCTGGTGCCCTCCTAGGGGAAGGGGTCCCACTCACACCCCCCTTGCCAAAAATAAAAATGAAAAGACCACCGGGCCCTGGCCCACCCTGTGTGTCTCTGTTCATTATAACTAAGACACCAACTGATGTTTCCTTTTTAAACTGCAATCCCACAAGAGTCCCCTGGGACTCCCACAGGATCGCAGCTTTTTAATTAGTTTTTATTTTGACCAAAAGGACTAGGTGGGCAGGGTTTCCCTACCCACTTATACATTTTAAAAAGAAATCAAACATAAGACAGGGGACTAAGTCCCTGAGTCCTGTAATGGTTGTCTGCAACATTTTCCTTCATTTTTGCAGCCAGCCAATCAGAGCGTTCTCCCGTGGGAGAAAATTGGCCCAAGGGAAGAAAAGCACCCTAGGCTAATCAGATCATTCTATTTTTTTAAATTGTTTTTGAGGGATTCTCTCAACAGTCCCTCATACCTAACCATCCAGATATACAAATATTTTTGTGCCTTGATTTCGCAAAAACTACTGATCTGTTTTACGCCAAATCACAAACACCACAATTTCTGGGCCCAGATCTAGCTTCTTGCCAAATCTGGTGCAATTTTGTGGAGCGGTTTTTGTGATATTGCTTTCCAAAAAAGTGTATGGAAAATGCATGGAGATTTTGTGCTTTGGAACCCCCCCTTTTTCCTCAGCCCCCACTTGAAGGACCACCCTGAAACTTTCCAAGAAGGAGAAGAGGTTGGTGAACTTTTTTTTTGAAAGTTTCGTGAAGATTTGTCAAATTGTGTCAAAGTTATTACCAAGCTAAAAAACGCTCTTCCAGTGGAAAAGCTGACCTAACTATGACTACCGAGTGGCAACTGTCACTGGGTAACACACACACACACATACACACCCACACACCCACCCACACACCCACACACACACACACACATACACACACACACACACACATAAACACACACATATAAAGCAGAGAGCCATTTTGTAATTATTGTTAGGATTCCCAGCGATAGGAGTTCGGCTGATTTTTGCTTGCTAATAAATAAGGCACTAAAACTTAGTGATATCTGAGCCTGCGAAATACTGCAAAATGACAGCTGTATTTCACAGTGCATGCCAATGACAAGGCAGTATATGATTGGGTAATGGATGCCTTTGCAAAAGTAAAAGGCAGCCATGTTGTTTTACCCACACTTAGCTGTGTTCTCGGTTAGGGCCTTAGATATAGGTAGGTAGTATGTTTCATATTTTTCCTACCTATTACCACTTTATTAAAGTGTAATGGGTAGGGAAAATATATTTTCGCTAGGGAAAATATATATTTTTTTAAAGTTACGGAGTACCGTTGTAGTACCTTGAAAGTGTAAGTAGGCTGAGAGTGCCCAAGTTTTAGGTGGGGAGCAGCTTGTTTATTTGGAGTGGTCTAGAACACCACTGACACTCTAAAACTACTCACCTCAAATGTCTGTTTTGCTAGCAGTTTTTAAGCATAGGATTGGCATGGTGCTATCCACGCAGAGATAGAAAACTGACAAAGTCCGAAGGGGCATATCTACAAGGCCCCGCAATAATTATCGCTCAGCGCACTTAGCGCGAGTATTATTATCGCCGGCTATCGCTGGATAATATCGCAGAGATAGCGCGTTATCATCAACGCCTATCTCCAATGCGATATAATATCCAGCGATAGAGGCAAAATGTGTGAATATCGCTGGAAATCCAGCAATAATCGCACAGCGATAGGCAAATCCTTGTAGATAGGGCAGGGTGGTCTCAACCTTATAATCCACCACCCATAGGCTATAATGGCTTAGTAAGAGTCAGAGCAGGCGTAATGAAACCTGCGATAAGCGCGGTTAGCGCTACTTTTATCGTCGCTACACAGGTTAGCGTGCAGATAGATAATTGGAGTAATGTCGGTTAGCGACATTTTCCACGTTATTTCTGTCAGTTACGCCCACTTTGCATATCATTAATGTTGCAGAGCTGGGCGTTGAGGAAACGGGCGCAGAGGCATAGAAACACGCGCTAGCGTTTCTTTGCTGATAGGGCGATAAAATTATCGCCGCTTTTCGCCCGAAAACGGACGCTAAAGCGGCGATAATTTTATCGCGGGGCCTTGTAGATATGCCCCTAAGTCTTTAAGCATAGGATTAGTTAGTGACATTGACGCTGAGCTGAAAAATTAAAAACGCTTTTACCGCTCCAGGAACTGTATTACAGCTTTGTATTGATAAAATACCATCCAGGCCAACCTAGAATGAATAAAAGTAGCACCTGAAACTTGTTTTGCTCTTGTTAGTGCTCGTCAGAGAGACATAGCTTTGTCCAGACACAAGGGAGCAGCAAGTACTCACTAATCCTATTCTTAAAGAATTAGTTTAAAGGATTAGTAGGGAACGTTATTAAAAACAAAAATAACCTGGGTCGTCATCCAAAGTTGTCTCAAGGGCCAGACCAGTATTATTGTTTATGAGGGTTCTAGGTATTGAGCACACTCTACAGAAGCTGAATTCTTACCCATAATTCCAACTTTCGAAGGGTTGGGTCTTAAATTTGAAGCGACTGTGATAATTGAGGGTGCATGCTGCTTATCAGACAGAAACAGAGGCAATGTTATTTTGTCTTTTTCTCAGTAAAGCATTCAGAAACATTCCCATGGGTGGGGTGAAAAGAGATTTTGTCAGAGGTAGAATATGGTTTGTTGCATCTGCTGACTGCAGCTAAAAGCTTTGATCGGCACTGTTTGAGTTTTGGCAACATAATATATTTTATTGACACTGTAAAGCACAATTTAGATAGATGTGATAGCATCCTTGAACATTATTTTGGGCTCTGGCTCCTAAGTTTTCATAATTTAGATTTCAGGATTTAGATTTTGGTTTATAACCAGGAGAATCTCTTTTGGCCATCTCCAAGGATAAATTGACTTGTTTTTGATACCAACGTGCCAACTTAGGAAAAGGGGACACCTCAGAAGAGGACAAGTTGGCTGCATATCATATATAGACTGTAAAAGTAGAAAAATGTAAGAGATGACAGGATGTAACTTGTCAGACACTTAAGATGTTTGTAGTATGAAAGTTTAATGTTGACCTTGGAGTACGTAGAGCTTGACAGAGAAAAGATGTTAGCTTGGAACCCCCTATGATCTGCTCCAGAATCATAAATAATCCTATTTAAATCAATGTTAGTTTCTTTGTGTGGAATGATGTCTATTACTTTACCTTTTGTACATGTGGCTTGGAATTAAGGAATGTCAATTCATAGGGGAATGCAGCACTCCAGTAGTGCTTTGGTGAATCTCTACTAAGATGTATTGATGTGAATGAGAATTGAAATGTGGTGTAAATAGAGGGCAATGGCTAACTCAATTAATCATTTATGAATGTCTAGGCATTTATGGCTATCTGTAACAACCTCCACCATTCCTGCTATACATGAGAAAGTCAACAGCAATGCGTGCAGGAAGTGCAGCCAGGGGAGTATCTGATGACACCACTCCTTATCTCCAGTTATACAATACCCATCCAAGTCACTTTATATGCAACTACCTGATAAGAAGATGTATTAGGACAGGATCAGGAAAAAATCAAACACTCTCACTATGACTGGCCTAAGCCTTTGCATGCAGGTGCTTTCACTGTGTCCAGTAGCCAAAGTTTATACATAGCTAGATTTGGTTCTATTATCAGGATGCATAAGCCTATGTTGGGTTTTGGAGTCATAGTCCTATGTCTAGGTTCAACTAACTGTGTTTAGGCTTGAGGGGTCAACGACTATAACCTGTTTCCTTGGAGTATGTTCTCTGCTCTGTAACCTCGTCTGGGTGACATCAAAGACAACTCAAGCTTCACTCCTGTGGTGTATTTTGTGACACTCAGAACCCCTCTGTTATAAACCTCCTCTTTTCATACAATTACCTAGCTACAATTCTATATTTCAATGGCAGGGTCATGGCTGTGTGATGAATCAGGGATGGACTCTTTTTGTCAGGTATAAGGCCATATTCAGGTATAATTTGGTTTGTTTCTCCATTTCATCTGTTTGTTACATTTCTGACCCAAATTCCAGCATTTAACACGATCAGCAGCACAGCGTAGTGTTGCTTGGTGTACACTCACCATTTTATGGTAAATCCTATCAGACAGCGCAGCTGTCTGGTTGCAAAGACATATTAGGGACATGCTGAAAGCTCACCTAGGAATGCAATCCATCCATTGTTTACCATTGGCTTTGTATTTTGTAACCCAAATTTGCTTGCTTTGTTTTCGCTGGCTTTACTTTAGCCCATACAGCATGGCTTTGTTCCTCCCATGGAACATAGGGGCATATTATCAAGAACGGCGTTAAAAATTATCGCCGCTTTAGCGGCAGAAAACTGCCGCTAAAGCGGCGATAATGGGCTTGATAATATGCCCTTGAGAATTCCAATAGAAGTCCGTGTTCTGGTGTGAACATGGGCTTCTATTGGAATTCTCAAGGGCATATTATCAAGCCCATTATCGCCATTCTTGATAATATGCCCCATAGTGTCTTTATCACCTCTCTGACTGTCTCCTTGGATTCTTTCATGAGTGCATGCTTTCCAGGAACTATTTTTTTCCTTTTTAAGAGGTACTCCAGGAGAGTGCTTGAGCTTTCAGCTGTCTCTCTTGCAAGCTAGTTCACAGAGCAGCTGCAATAGCTCGGTGGGTTGTAATAAATATACTGTACCCTATGTGTATGGCTACACTTTTGGCGACAAGGATGATTTGGTACCCAACCCACCACCTATGGCGGGCCACTTCAAGTTTCTGTCCTCTTTCCCGCTGTGTTCAAGCAGTTCTCTTTTCCTCAGAGTATTATTTTTCTGCGTAATGGATTCTACTTATCTCTGGCACTACGAGTTCATCACTCACGCATGCCAGTGACCATGCTGGCGTTTCTTTTGAAAGAGAGGTTGTTGTTTGCTTTTCTTTTGCTGACTGCAAATAGAGAGAATTTGTAAGGTGAGCTATGCCACAATTGTGCTGTGTACAGGGAGTGTGAAAGGAAAAGCTGTAGGATTTCATTTGTTTTCTAGCACAGAACAAAATGTAATTACCTGTAACTGTATTTTTAGAGGTGTAGCAGAAACAAAGATTTTAGTAGGCACAACACAAATCAATAAACTTGGTGACGTGAAAATAAAACATTCGCTGAAACCTGGTTTCCACATGTTGTTTGTGTGCTAAAAGTTTTATCAGTGAAACTGTACACATGTGCAAATTTAGTGGTTATTTCAGTGTGGTATCTGTAAATGACAGTGCACTGCCACACCATCTTTTAGTAATATATTTGTGATAGTGTGCTCCAAAATGTATCACCATCTACATACTACACCCGTACCGCTCTCCCATTGAATACATTTGTTACACTTGTTCTTTGTGTGAAACATGGATTTTTCACAGTCCCTATTACTTCAATGATGTAATATTAATGGGTGCCCCCCCCCCGGCGAAAACTGTCCCAGCACCACTGGCCAATTGTGAAATGTAATTCACGCATCAGCCCTTGTTGGTACACTTCTTTTCAATGATCCAGTAAATACGCAGGCATACTGTATTTTAATTAGCATTTGTTCAACTATCTGGGGTGCACTGCCTCAGTTTTTTCTTCAGCACTGAGTGTAAACACACAAATGCTGAAAAAGACTAGTCTTCATCAATGCAGCATGTATAAACATTAATGTATTACCATCTATAATTCACATCTCAACAAAACATTATAATGGATGTTAACAGAACCCCTGAAAACAGTGCAGGGACACAATCAGATTACTTTTCACAAGAATCTCAAAATACAAAGTGATATAGGCTAAAGGCCACACAGACATTACAAACAACAATTAGAAGAACCACCCAATAATCTCCTTTTACGAGCAACACTTGTAGTGCAAGTCTTTTAGTACTTGCTACCGTAACTGAGCCTGTTTCAAGCATCCTTTGCATATCTTTCAAAAAATTACCCACCTTACGCAGTGGCAGACTTGAAGCATCTCTCCATGGGTTACTTACAGCACCAGTCAACGAGCATGTTCATATGACATTGTTCTTGCTCATGTCTTGTAGCACTTTTCTCCTCCCTTGCATCTGAAGGTAAGGAAAACCCTGGATCTCTACCTTTCTGTGCTGATGCTGACCTTGAAAGGCAGTCTCCAGTTCAGCCCTCCTTTGACTTAACTAAAGTGGTGCATCTTTCATCTACCAAACCATCTTTCTCCTTTGTCAGCATCATGATTCTCCAGGTCATTTGAACAAAGGGTTTCTTTGGACGTTAGTTTGCATTCTCAAAAGGTCGCCCACATCTAGTCCAACAACTGTTATTAACAGATCTTATGGTAGCTTTATTATTTTTTTAATTATCCGATTCACAGAATTACAGAGAGTTATTACACAGAGTTATTAACAGATCTTAGGGTAGCTTTATTATTTTTTATATTTTCTGATTTACTTGCTAGAGCACTGGATTCTAAGAATAATTTATGCACCCCTTTGACTTGGATAACCACTTTTGCAGTGTCTTCTAGGCTCACTATCAATTTCTCAACATGTTGTTCTGTGTTTGCCATTGTGGAAAAAGGAACTCAAAATCGCTCTCTATTGGTGATTCTGGAGACTGGACGCAGCCAACGTCCTGGGCATCAACTTCATTCATACTTCCTCTCTCCTCTCTTCATCACTATGCCCGCTCTTGATATTGTGTTAATCTTTTTGCCCAGTTTTTAGTGTGCACCGAGGTATGAGCCGATGGTGAGCTCAACAATGGTCTCACAATAGTTTGAATTAGAAATCCCTTTAATGTTAATATTTTCAGAACACACTAATGATTAAAAAAACCTTTCAATTACAAAATGATCAGACCTACTGGCTTTGGCAATGCTTGTTAAATGATATCACTCCTTTTACTGTTGGCTCGAAAACCAAACCACTTTCACTCACAAATCCCTAACAATATACCCTTTTTGTGAACTCCTTAAAAGAACATGTCCAGTGCTTTGCAATCAGAGCTCAAAGCTTGAGCTCCTTTTCAAAGAGCAAGGGACACAACCACAGCTTTAAAAGTTGCCATTAATGCCATGACCATTAGTTCTTGATTTTAGGAGCTCAACCCGCAGACATCCTTACTGTGGTAGAGTTACTCACAATATATGGCACTGTTAGTAGGTTTTACTAGTGCATAGATTGCTGTACTGTGGATCCAAGAAAATTCACTGTCACCCTTCTTATCCACCCCATCGCACTTGCTCCAGTCAAAATCAGTAGCCAATAGTCAAAACCAGCAGCCACGAGCAGACCTGGGTTTTTCAACGGATTCATTGTGCATGCCTGCAAACATAGACTGTGAGGCAGAAATATGATAGTCTTTGTAAGTACTCAAAAATGGACGATATGGAATCTAAAGTGTGAGTGTTAGCAATGTAAGATAAGCAGTGAGCATGTGTCTACAGTAGCTTACTCTTGAATGCTAGAGTCCAACCTCCACATTTCCTAAGAAAAGGCTAAGGAGTGCCCTGGATGATGATGCAATCCATGGCAATGTAAAATATGCTTCATAAGTTCAATTGTTATATTTACAATAAGCCAAAATGTGTCAAAAGTTGTGCATGTCTAGAACTTTTTGAGTAAGTCACTTTTTTATTAATTTGTTAAAAGTTATGATGCACAAGCTACTGTACAGCAAACAGAAGCTACAAATAAAAACATAGGTTAAAAGCATACCCAGTAAAATAGCATTGTATGTTAAATGCTTGCTGCTGAGACCTGTGTGTATCCTGTAGGCCACAATTTTGAATCATGGCATGAATACCTAGAAATAATTGCCAATGGTAAATATCCTGAGAGAAAGACACAAGTTGTCTTTGGTAAAATGTGATGACCATGCATAGCACTTTAGTAGACATTTTGTAATATGGCCGACACAAACGTGCAGGAATTGCAGGTGAACTTTCTTGAATTTATGGTATTTTCAGTAAAGTTAAGCAAAACAAAAAGACAATGTGGATAGAGCACAAAAGTGGGGAATATGCTGTGCATGCCAACAAGCTTCATCTCCATGTTAAATTGTTCTGGTTTAGAAATAAGACCACGAGTATACACATTAGGATCCAAGGTGACTATCAAGCTTGAAAAAATAAACACATTTTAGTCTACAACAGGTCTATCTTTCGCAAACTTCAGGGATCACCATGTATAAAGCCACAAGCAATATTATGGATGCTCTGATAAAAGTCTGATTAAACCGCAATAGACCCAATGTAAATAAAGCATAAAGTGACAAACAACAAAAATCAAAGTTACTTATATGGTGCTGCCCTTAGCCAAGAGACACCTTTGGTCAAATAGCAACAAACCCCTCACTTGAATTATGTGTCTATCCAGCGTTGTAGCTTTTTTAGCCAAATTGTGTTGAAATGTAGCAACAAAACATATGCTATCCGCCATGAGAAATGCTATACTTGACCCAGATAAATCATAGAACATATTCTAATCTCGAATGTGCTGTCGTTGAGTAAATACTCAGTTTCATAGATGCTGTTCTGCCTGTTGCTACATCTGTCTTCATTGACCTCAAACTAGTATGTCCTTTCGGAAGCATTTAACAATATTTACTCCCTTAAGATTATGTGACCTCTTGAAATGCTACTGAGGCTGATTTTCAAAACACAAAGCTTTATTGTGAAAGGTGGTCAAGGTACAATGCTCAAGTACAGATAACACTGCAATGGCGTTCACTAAAACATTGTCCTGGCAGTGCTCTGACTTTATTCAAACTATAAGACTTCACTCATAGCTTTGAGGTCCTCATATGTGCTTCAGATGCCTAAGTTTAGAGTTCTCACATGGGTGCATCTGCCTCAATGGGGGGTCGGTGGAGTGCAGTGAGGTAGTGGCTGGTGGCATGGTGTCCATCCTGGTCAGACACTTCTGCAGCCATGGTCCTACACTGCATGGCATGTTGATGTTCTGTGCCCCTATAGAGTGACACTATACTTTAAAATCAATATCGGTATACAGATATTTTAAAAAAGCAATAAAGTCACAGTGAGCACACAAGCTACATGACATGCACAGGTTGCAGGAAGAACACGTCCTGCAAGCTGTGTTGCTAAAGCAGTTAACTCCAATGGTGTTTTGAGTTCTTCCCTCACTTTTTCTGTGGTATTTGTACATGGGAGCTTCTCCTCTTTGAAATGGTCTCCTTGGGTTTGGCTGAACAAGAACACATAGATCTCTGGCTTTGGCTGTACTCTGCCCTTGGGGAAGTGACCCTCAATGCATCTCCCCAGATGCTGTGTCTTGGTTCTTTGAGTTGATGAACGAGGTTTACAGAATGCATGGCAGTCTATGTACTTCTCTTTTACAGCTCTTAGCTTTGTAACATTCTCTGCAATTATGCAAGTTGGATTTTGACTTGTGATGGGTGAAAAGGTGCACACCAGGGACCTGAGTGTCCAACAGAGTCAAAGCGCGCACATTTTCCTGGATCACAGTGCCAGCCTGTAAGAAATTGGGTTATTGGTTGAGAGGGGTGGAAGCCTCACTCATATAATACACTCAGGCCTTGTCAGGGTGAACCACAAAAGTCACTAAATAAACCTGTACTTAATCAACTGGTAACTTGGCACAAAAGCAGTGAGGCTTAACTTAGAGGCAATGTATAAAGTATTTATGCAGCACTCAAACAGTAATAAAGTGAAAACACCACACCACAGCAAAGATAGAGAGTTTTTTGTTTCATGGTCCTCTGTAAACGTAACTCAGTTGCTATGGGTCCCCATGCATGAGGAGGGACATATTTTGGACCATGTGGGGGAGACTAATTAAGTATCCACAGTCTCCCCTTGCATTTGGTCCAACCATTTCACAATTAAGTTCACTCTAGATTTGTGAGCTGTTTGGCCGTTGATTGTGAAATCTAATGCTGTATGTCAAAATTGGAACAGAGTGAAGTTGAATGAATTATCTAACTATCTTAGAAAGTCAAGTTGTGTTCAACATAATACGGATGATCTGCAATCAAAGCTTTTGTGAAATGGTTAGCAACTGCAGCTGACAAATTTGCCCCTTTGACTTTTAAAAGGACGCCTAACCATTCAAAGCATGCACCTTAGTATTGTCAGGAGCTGGCTCATAACAAGATGCTCCTCCACAGACTGGAACACACTGGGAAAAGAAATTACTTTGATGTAGACAAGGCTAAGTGAAAGAAAAGGCTTACTAGCTGATAACAAATTGATAGACATGACCCATCAAGTATATTATTCGGCTCATATTAATGATGCCACTAACATGCAGAAAGAGATCTTGAAGATAGTGAGATTTCTGATGTTTCCTTGATTACTCCAAGCTTGGTACCTTTGAAAAGTTTCTTCAACCTGCTCAGTGAATACTCTGCAGATAAAATTGGAAATTTTAATGCAGAGATATCTAGTGGCTCCTTCCCACTAGTTGGTGAGAAATTTTAAGTAATTCCAATTAAATTGCTTTTTCAAGTCAGCTGTCTAAAAAGACTTAATACCATTAAAAGGTAAAGTGAAATTGGGTTCCCCCTGAGAGCCAGTCCTGCCTAAGATCTTTGCCTGACTAGTCAACATTATTGTGGATCCTTTGTTAACATTAATCAATATTTCACTGGAACAGTCCCTGAGGATTTCAAGGATGCAGTGTAACTTCCTCTAATAAAAAGGTGGGTCTGAACTTCTCAGATCCTAAAAACGTCTGCCCTATTTCTTCGCTCCCTGTTGGGGCTAAAGTCCTGGGAAAATATGTAGTTGTAATATTTTCTAACCATCTGCAAACCTCTGATTTTTAGGGGATATACATGCCAGCATTGTTATTGGAGCATATGCAAGCTGGCATTATTATTGGTAATATTATCGATGCTAGAAGATTTACACAGGGACTGTGATCAAGCATTCACAAATGCCGTGGTCCTTCTGGACCTATGTGCGGGTTTCAATACCGTAGATCGTTTTATCCTGCTCAAACATTTAGCCACAGTGCAACTAGGGGATAGGACTTTCGTTTGGGACTAGTCTTTCCTTGATGAACTAAAACAAGTGGTTAAGCTGGAAAACTTTTCTACCAAACACTCTTCAAATACTTATGGGGTACCACAGGGATTCTCACTCTCCCCCATCTTTTCAACATATAAATAGCCCCACTTGCCATGGCTTTGGCTCGTCAAGGCCTGAAGATGTATATGTATGTCAACAACTCCCAAATTCTGCTCAGATTAAGCTATAGTACAGGTGTCCATGAGGCATTTCAGCAGACCATGGTATTTATTTGGGAATGAACAGGAACAAATATATTGAATGTTAAACACTGAAAAAACAAGAGTACTAGTGGTCAATTGGAAGCCTGAGTTATGGCAGGGCATATACTGATCCAGAGAACTGGGCACTTGCAATCCTCCTTCATCGGCGGTCAAGAGCTTGGGAGTTAAATTGGATGGTGCTTTAACGTTAGTCAATCAGATTTCTTCTGTGGTGTCCAGCTATTTTTTAAGATTTTTTAAGAAACAGCCATTTTTAACTGGGGGTGAAACAAAGCTACATTTGCTGCCAGTCATGTCTACGCAGGACCATGCCAACATACTGTAACCTGGCCTGCCATCTTATCTATTGAGAAGATTGGAGGCTGTGTGAAATGCAGCCACTGGGCTGATCTCAAAAACACTGAGACAGTCATCATCCTGGCTGTTGTTGATCAAACTTCATTGGTTTCCAGTGGTTGAAAGAATTCAGTTTAAACCTCTTTGTGTTACATTGAAAGGCTGCAAGGCTTAGTGCCCGAGTTCATCTCCAATTGCACATCGGAGCCTGCTGCCCTCTGCTAGCAAGAAGCTTTAACTTCCTAAAGTATTGAAAAGAGGATCGGGTGACAGAAGTTTTTTTTACTGTGTGCCAAAACATTGGAATCATCTCCTAGATACAGTGGCGGCCGGCACAGATAGGGGGTGGGGGAAAAGGGGACGTAAAAAAGAAGAATAAAAGTACCTTATCGCCCCATCTCTCCTCCGTCTCTCATCCGCGTTGGGCCGGAACAGGAAGCACCCAGGCTCCCCTAGGCCAATCACAATTCTGCAATGCAGGGTTGTGATTGGTCTGAGCGCCGTGGTTCGGTGCTCAGACGGGGACTGGGAGCCTGGGCATGTTCTTCACCCAGGATGTAATACAACCTGGATGGAGAACATGCAAACTGCGCATGGCTGTTTGGCCAGCGCAAGGTGGCCGGCCAAACATTCATGCGCACTTACAGAGTGCCCACCACTTCTCCCGCTGCTCTGTGAGCAGGGCAGCCCCGCCTGCAACGCTGCCACAGCAGGAAAAAATAGAATGATAATAACAACAAGTTATTATCATTTTATTTTTCCTTTAATTACACTGCTGAAAAGCAGTGGGGCGACGCTCCTCCCCTTTGGCGGAAGAGCCGCCACTGCCTATATACAATGCGAGCTGAATTTAACTACTTTTCCTTTCGACCCTCCCTGGAAACGTGGCTGTACAAAAAAAGCCCTGAAAAGATAATTCGGTCTGTTGGATTCTAGCAGAGAGCCCCATGAAATCTTTAGGTGCAAGGGTGCCTTATAAGTAGAAATAGCATCACATAACAAGCAAAATATATTCTGATGGAGGAGAGGAGAATGAATGCACTCTAGGTGAATACACAGAATATTATTCTGATTCAAACAACTGTCTAATTGAATATTTAGAAAGCGCATGAATACACCCCCAGAAGAGGTCTCTTGGTGCTACGATAGAAGGACACATTGAAAAATACCAAGATTCCTTGCAGTTCATGATTGAACAGCCAAGTGTTCAGGCTTTCCTTAGATTTGCTTACAAGAAGTTCATTTTCTGACCATAACTTAGGTCACAAGACCTTGCAGGATTTGCCACCCCATTTGGTGAATTGATACTTGATTATTATAAACAGTTTGGATGATGTAGCTGTAAATCTGTGATTAGGAATTGACCTAAAGATCCTGTTGTGCTAGGTGATTAGGTTGAGCAGAACAGAGAATCCTGTGCGGGGGTTCTAAATGCCGCCATCTTTTTAACAGGAAGTCAGTCAATGCAGATGTTTACATGAGCCTGAGATAGATTCAAATTTGCGAATCTTAAAACCAGATCTCCCTTTGCATTTTGCATATGTTTGAGTCCTTGAACGTTTTTCATGGTGAGACACAGCAAAAACTGTTGCAGAAGTCCACTCTAGCGTGGATGAAGGCATTGCTCACAATGAGTCTATGGGGCAGGGACAGGAATGGGAACATTCCATGCAGAAACAAAGTTAAATGACTGCTGACCACTTAGCAAATATGGCGATTCAAAGTAAGATCAAAGTCAACCAGAGACATAAGCCCATTCCAATTAAAGTCAAAGGAATGAACGAATTGTGTTTGCCTGTGACACTTTTTGAGCACTGCCTATTCTACTTAGTAAACTCCAGAAACATTTTTTCACGACTTCTGTCCCACTTGGATATGGTAAATACCCCTTTAAACAAATCCGTTCTGTAAGAAATAATTAAGCATTATTGCCCTGTGCTCAAAATGTTAACAGCCTTTAACATTTCCACTTTTATCCGCTGATAATGGCCAACCCTGCAATTATGGATCCACACTAAACAGGAAGGTGTATAATAGGTGTATAATAATGAAAATGGTAGTTAAAAGCTGTTAATGCTTGAAAGCATGTGAGACATGTGACTATCAAAATCTCTTTACTCATTCCAATCCCTCTAACGGCAGAAAATCTCATGAACTGTTCCATGAACGTCAATTCACCAAAAGGCCTGGGTAGCGGTAGTGACATCACACGACATTTTACTTTTATGTTCATTCACACACACACACTTACACATACACACAAAATCAAAAATACACCCACTCTCCATCACATAGACACACTCTCACCTGCACACATGCTCACAACATTCATTTAAAAGCATTTTTACTTACCTCTGGTTCCAGGGAGGGTGTAAGACCTGATACTCTTGAGGTAGTGTTTCCCTAAACTTTTTGCTTTTTCCACAGTGCTTTTGCTGACTCTCTTTTAGTGGCATTAGAGCTCTGGGCACTTTCCCATTGTAAATGCAGTGTGAAAGTGCGTACGCCTTTTCTGCACATGTTAGGAAGTGGTGCGTACCTGTTGTTTTTAAACATGTCGCAAGCCTGCCATTACAGGCCTGTGTATGCGCACTTGCACACATGCCAAGTTGGCCTTTCTATACCTCTGGCCACCCCTGAATTGACCTTTCACAACCTCTAGAGCACCCCTAGGGTAAGTCTTGAGAGGTGAAGCAAGTGGTAGGTGAAAGGCAGGGCAGGTACACGTGTGTTCCCTGCCCAGGTAGTGAAGAATACCCATGTGTGTTTTCACTTCCTATGTGGTTTGATCTTCCTATAGGTTAACATGGGGGAATGGTTGAAATTAATTCAAGCTGCAACAGTGACTTGCAATGGAGCAGCTTCATAATGTTTCCTATCATTGGATCCACAATGGCAAACCCTCTCCTGTGGTAAAGGTGGCTTTGGCATTAATAGCTTAGAAATGCCACTTCTAAGAAAGTGGGCATTTCTCTGCTCTAAAACTCTTAGTGTGCTTTTTAGTTTGACTCCAGTCCACACTGGAGGCTGGGAGAGCACATCTGTGCATCCACCAGCAACACTTATAAACCTTGGGCATGCAACTGGACCGACAGGCCTCTGCCATTTGAGGGCCTGGCTGGATAGATTGGAGGGAGAGGTTTTGACACTTGGCTTATGGGAAACCAGATCATGGCCCCACTAAAGATTAAGATCTGCATTCCAAGGCCTCATGGCAGTCAGGACTGAAATTTAGGGGAGACGTGTGGTTCAAAGGGAGCCCTATGAACCACCCCCTACTTCAAAGGCACACTACAGTATACTGGTGCCATACTTCTGCAGGGCAGAGATACACTTGTGGAGACGTGGCACAGGACATTCTAGACCTGGGTGGTGCACACTGCCAGAGGAATCTGTTGTGCACAAGGAGGATTACTGCGATTGGAAGGGACCGTGCACCCTTCCTGAAAAGTGGCTGGCTTGGGCTGACTGCCTGCTGATGTGTGGCACCCTGAAGTGTTCTCTGCAAGGGCTTGTTGGCTTGCCCCCTGTTCTCTTGTGGAGGTCTCAGGGATATCAAAGATTTCCCACGAAGAACCCACACTGTCTACGTGTGACACGTGGAGAGCGGTGGCCTCTTAAGTGCCCACATCATCTGCTGGATCCCAACTGGTAGCGCGGTGTGAGCGTGGAATCTAGTATTGTGCCTGGAGACCGGATTGCCTTGTGCAGAGCCCTAAAAGTATTGCCAGCATCTAAGGATTGTGGCCCCTTCATCGTGGGGGCCTCAACACGCATAATTGTCTTGTTGGTGGTGAGCAGATTCACCAGTTGTGGGACCCAGCGTGGCCCCCTTCGTCCATCATGCCTCATCTCTCTCATGCAACATGCCAACTGTATGCTTATTGCGTGCGGTGTCCGATTCACAAGTTGCGACCCTCAGCGGGAGGGCATACCTGTAGTAGTGCCTCATTGTACCTCACGCTGCACTGCTAAACGTGCGCCTGTGTGTGTGACAGGAATGCGCACCAGACGTGGTGCCTCATTTTCAGGGAGGTACTGAGTTTGCGACACTTCATTGAGTGTGACCGGAACTGTCTGGTGCGACTCGTATCAACGCGCACCAGGCGTTGTCCTTCATTTCCAGGGAGGTGCGGTAGAGCAGATTTGCGTTCCATTGTGCCCGGATTTCCTAGGAGATAGACGTGTGTCTGATGGGGTGCCTCCTTCTTCTGAGAAGCTCCCCTGCTTCACCGCCCATTCCATTCATCGATTGTTCCTTTTGTGCTCTCAGTGCAGCAGATCAAATGCCTTATCCTCACCCGGTCCGACAACTTTGTGTTGCCAGGTAGTATCGCCTGGATCGGGCCTGGGTGGTGAGAGTAATTGACTGGGCTGAAAAGCGCTTCTGAGAGCGATTGGAAGCAGGTCAAGAGACTGTGTGACCCCCCCTCCGTGCTTTGCAGAACTGAGCTTGTGCCTGAAGGTAAATTGTGGAACTATTTTATTGAATGACTAATGCCCTCAGCCTGCTTCTGCTCCGCATACCGTGGGTGAAATTCTCGAGTGGTGGCCAAACCCCCATTTGTCGACTGCCGCCTAATTAGCCCTGCTACCTACCCCCACCTTCTTCCCTGGGACCCTGACTAAGGGTGATTCCGGCCACAATTGGCCTAGTATCGGGGGAGAGTTCTTTACCTCCAACCTGTGGGCGTAGAGTAGTCGGGTTAGCTGAAAGGTGGAGGAGGGCTTGGGCCACGGGGTCTGCATTTTTACAATCAACTAACCTGCCGGATATCTGTTGCACGGCATTACAGTGCTCTGTGCATGTGTGGGCGAATGCTCTCCATATGGACCTGCCTGATATCTGTTGCACTGCGTAGCGACACTGACTAAGTGTGTGGGAGTGACTTCATGAGGACCGCCTGTTATTAATTACACCGCACAGCGGTGTTGCTTTACACATTGATTCCTTGCCAAAAGAATACTACGTTTGACATTGGTTTTTACCCGTGCGGCCTTGGCCCACGGTGCTGCTTAAAAGTGTTGTAATTATTAGTGTGTACACGTTTCTGATATTGCTGTGATCTGGGGTGCACTCTATAACTGTGTGGTATTGAATTGTAATATTTGCCAGGGTGGGCCTAGTTCTGACAATGTTTCGCACCGTATAAGGGGGCTTGGAAGTAAAGTAGGATCTTTCCCAATTGTGCATACTACTGATGTCATTTTAACATGGTGGGGCCTAGTTCTGCTAGTAATATTTCCAAATGTGATTTATGCCCAAAAATACATGATGTTCATGTTGTGTTAATTAATGTGTGTGTTGAATACAAAACTTATTTACATACACCACGGGCTCAGTGTATTTATTGTGTGAAAGTGCTGTGCCAATGCTTTACACATTGCCTCTGTGATAAGCCTGGCTGCTCATTTCCTAGCTACCCGAGGGTGAGCGCAGGTTACACAGTGAGTGTAATCACCTACCCCTGATGGAAGTGGTAGGTTCTGCCTGGCTAGGGCACAGCCTCAGCCAACCAGAAAGTGCCAGTTCCAACAGAGGGTTATAGTCCACCTAATTGTACTCCATTTTTTATTACACTAATGGTGAATTATAATATATTATTATTCACTCTTAGTGTAATAAAAAAATTGGCAAAATACAAGGAGATTGGTGCCCCAACCGATGTCCATAAGGACAAGCTAGGAGTCCTAACTTTACTACTCCTAAACTGAGAAAAATCCTAACTTTAAGACTTTTCGGTATTCACAGAAGGCATTTAGGAGTCCTAAAGTTAGGACTACTAACTTCTGTGAATACCGAAATGAGTAAGTTCATTCTGTGAATACCAAAATGAGTAAGTGTATTCTGTGAATACCAAAAAGTACTAACTTTACGTTTTTGACGTAAGTTAGTTCTGTGAATCAGGCCCGGAGAAACAGAAGATAAATATTGAAAGTTAAAGCAGAAAGCTGTACCAGCCATTATTGACCCTCTGCTCTCCATCGTCTTCAAAGGAGCTCACAAAATTCGAATGTGCTAACAGAGCATTATAGCTGGTCACAACATTCAGTAAAGACCCTCTATCCGAGTAATAGGCCAGAGCAACAGACGAGGGGCTGGATTTTAACAATCAATGTAGCCTGAGGCAGAGGGGTTACAATGCGAATTGAACATTTTATCCATTCTGGGTAGAATGTTCCAAGGTAAACATGAAGAAAGACAATCAGTAGAATGTTGAAGCAGAAGACCTATATGAGAAATTAGCCAGTTCCGGGGGTGCTGTGGGCTAATGCATCCATTGCAGTGCTCTGCATTCAACCCCATAGTCACTGGTTCAAATATTTGTGGATCCACTCAGCCATTTATCTTTCTGGGGATCAATAAAATGAGTATCATCAGGGCCTAGAGACCAGAAAAGTAGGAGCATGAGCTATGCAAGTGAAGTAATTATTATTGTTATATGGCAGCTGGAGTTTCTCATCTGAGGGTGTCTCACTGCCGTTCAGGGCTGGACTATGACATAAAATAGGCCTGTGCACCAAATTAAGTGCCAACTGTACGAAGCTTTATTCAGCCGCAAAAGGCACAATTCGCGCAATCGGGCCGTTTGCAGCCTGAGAAAAGCATTTTAAATGTTCAAAGCTATTACCGAATTGCAGATTGCGTTTGCGAGTCGCTATTAGGAAGGGGTGTGCCATGGGCGTCATGAATATTAATGAGGCAGGTCCCTTGTGAGCCATTAGGAATCGCAAACAGTGCATAACACATTGGTGCACATAACTGTTTACGATTTACTAATAGCGAATCGCAAAAATTCACTATTAGGAAATTGCAAACGGAAGTCTATATACATCTGGCCCTAAAATTAGCCCAAGTTAGTGAATTAGATAGTCAGAAATGTAGCTCATTTTTGCAAATCAGGTCAGTTTTAAACTTGTAAAAATTCGTTGCATAGGGGTTTTGCAAGGTAAAGAAGACTGCATGCATTTGTGTTTACAGCAGACAATGTTTGTAGTAATATCAGAAAAATCAACAGTAAACAAAAAAACGGCCCAACAGACCATAGCAGAGGCCCACAAACAGCCACAAAACACAGCCCACACACTGATCTTTCAGACCAGCCTCTCAGGCACTCCCAGATTGGATCCTGCTGCCATTCTCTTTTGAATGTATCCTTAGGAGCAGTAGAACAACAATTTAGCAGACTGAGGGAAAGGGAATTAAGGACAAGCTACTCTGCGGACAACCATATAATGACATTTCTATTATCGAGAAGAAAACCCAGTCAGTACACGTCATGGAGGTTATAGTTATGAACTGTCAGTTTGCTTATATAAGTCACCACAGCCCAAATGTGTCTGCTTCTTTGGGGGAGCGAAAGCCACAGGTAATTCAGCCAATCATATAGGGTTGTGAATTGACAAAACAATGGCTTGTGCCTTCAGCTGGGATTAGATGGTTTGGCAGGGCCCACTCTCCCAAATGCAGTTTCTGAGATTTCGCAGAATTTTTGTTCACATTTGTAAACTGTCTGCGAGTGTTTGGATGTAGGCAGGGTACCACAAACACCAAGCAAATGAGTAGGCTGTTCGGAAATACCCCGTACTTTCCCTCAAGTGCAAGGCCACACATGAACAAACAACGGAGACTGCTCAGAGCAGCAGACGGTGTAGCAACTTGAGAAAACTGCAACCTCCTTGCCTGCAGCCTCCGAGGGGCACACCTATCTATAGAAGCATTCTTTTTTGTTTATTGGCATTTTGCACTTTTACACATACAGGAGTACATCATGAAACAACAGCTTCAGAATATACCTTCTGTTCAATTTTTGACATTCTGGCTTGTTCATATTGTATTATGTCTTACACTTTACAGATTGTCTATCATCTGTTATATTCATCCATTACAGGTCTTTTGTCTCTTATCATACATTTTAGCCAATATATCTGATACAACAAAACTTAATAGAACCTCCTCAAATCTCCCACCGCCCCCTTCCAGTCAGTGCTAGTCTGAGACTTCTGATCACCTACATATTTGTTTCATATATTTCTATACATTGTTGCGTTTTCCAAAATGTTATCATAGTTTGCCTTGTGCTATTAAGGGCGTTCCCCTCCTGAGGCCCCTTGGGACGCCGAGTCCCGACCCCCCTGTAGGTCTGCCAACATAGAGTCCCATGCCAATCTGTCTTCCTCAGCTTTTTCATCTTTTCTAACAAATTTCATTCGCACCAACTCTGCGGTTGCCCACTCGCTTATATCCCTCATCCAGTCCGCATATTTCGGTGGGTGGGGTTGCATCCATGCTATCACTATTCGACTTTTGGCCAAAACCAACCCTAGATTGACAAAGCGTCTGCTTAGCTTTTTATTTTTTGGCGTAGGTAATAGTCCCAATAATATTTGTTTGATCTCTTTTGGTATATTCCAACCAGTAGCTTCTCCTAGACGAGTCAGGACCTCCTCCCAGTAAGGGTGTAACAATGAACACTGCCAAACCATGTGGAGGAAATCTGCCCCCTGAGCCCGACATCTAGGACATCCATCCGTACGAGATTGGTATATTATATGTAATGTGCCCAGGGGTAAGATAGGTTTGAAGTACTATATTGTATTGAAGGAGTTTGAATCGTGCATTTGCACTGACCTTTTGCACACCTTCATGCACCCTTTTCCATTCACCTTCAGTCAAGGGTTCATTCATTGATGTATCCCACTTTTGACGAAGTCCAAAAGGCCCCATAGGCAGGTCCTCGCGTAGTGCTCGATAGAGGTGTGAGATGAGTCGTCCACCTCGTGCCATGAATAGCATAACCCGTAGTATGTTAGTGGTGGGGGGTTCCTCTGGGAAGCCCTGCCAAAGTTCTCGCGCTACGCTAGATATTTTACCATATTGGAGAAACTGACCTGGCCCTAGTTCAAAGGTATTTTGTGCCTCCTCCCGGGACATAAACTGCCCATTCACGTAGAGGTCTCCCAGTAGCTGGCAGCCGCCATCTTTCCACCGACGAACCGACATAGAGTCCGCAATTTCGGCGAAGGGTCGAATCGCCCAAACGGGCATGTCGGGTGCATATGGGGCGTGTTGTACAACCCGTCTCACTACGTTTTCCCATATTTTTGCCACATGCCGTATTATGTATAGATACTTTTCGGAAACTCCACCCCCAACATCAGCAATTCAGCCAACGAGCCATTTCCAAATGTTCCGGCTAGTAGAGATTTTTCCCAGTTATCCTCGCTATCTAACCAATGGACTGCGTGTTGCAGTTGAGAGGCCATGTAGTAGAATTCGAGTCGGGGTACCTCCAAACCTTCCCGCTCCCATGTTCTCTGTAAAGTCGTTAGTTGCACTCTTCTTCGTTTTTTCCCCCATAAAAGATCCCAGATGAGACGTTCTATTATGGTGAAATATGATCGTGGAATTATATAGATGGAGTGTTGTAATACATATAAACACCGGGGTAAAACAATAATTTTAATGATTGCTATGCGCCCCATAAGGGCTAATGGTAGCTCAGCCCAGAAACGAATCGATCCTTTTAGCCCCTCTATCACGCGGCCGATATTGGACTTGTGATATGCATCGGCTGTATTTTCCAGATATATACCTAGGTATCGCTCTCCTTCTTCAGCCCACTGTAAATCAATGGGCGGTCTCAGCTCTGGTTGAACTGTGGCCAATCTACCCATAGGGACCACCGTGGACTTCATACGGTTAATATGGAGTCCTGATATCTCCCCGAAGCTCTGCATTTCTGCCAACAGTACTGGGGCGGACCGTTCCGGCTGTGGCAGGTAGACTAGAGTATCGTCCGCATATATAGCAAGACCATATGATTGGTTCCTCCCAGCCTTATTCTCCATGGCTCCATCACAGATCTCAGCTGAATGGCCATTGGTTCCATCACTATTGCGAAAAGCAAGGGTGAGAGCGGGCATCCTTAACGCGTGCCACGTCTTAAAGTTAGTTGTCTTGATACCATTCTGCCCACCCGTACTCTAGCCGTAGGGGCAGGATAGAGCAATTGGATCCATTGGAGATATTGATCGCCCACCCATATTCGCCGAAGGACCTGCCACATATATGACCACTCCACTGAGTCGAACGCTTGCTCGATATCTAACAGCACTGCGGCACCATCAACATCCAGCAGTCTAGGGGCCTGCCATACATGTGCTAGTCGCCTCAGATTACAGGTCGTGTTCCTGCCAGGGATGAATCCTGCCTGGTCTGAATGAATTATTTGTGACATCTTTGGGAGGAGTCTCTCCACCATAATGCCGCTTAATATTTTCACATCGATATTTAGCAACGAAACTGGTCTGTATGAGGTCAGCTGGCAGTGATCCTTATCTTTTTTTAGAATCATGGCCACAAGTGCCTCTCCCATTGTAGATGGCAGGGCATCATTACCTAATGCCTCATTATAGACTTCTAGGAGTCTATCTACCAGAAGGGGGGCAAAGCATCTATAGAATTCTGCAGGGAGCCCGTCAGAGCCCGGACTCTTAGCCAACTTGAGCCGGCCTATAGCGCCATTTATTTCGTCTCTGGTAATCGGAGAACTCAGAGTCTCTTGTTCCTCAGGTGTTAGACAAGGGAGTTCTATTGTGTCCAGGTATGACATCATCGCCCTCGGATCTAGTCCAGAGCAGATAGTGTATACCTTTTGCAGGTGATTTGCCAGGGCTCGGCTATCGATCTTTGCAAATATACTAATCCCTCGGTTTCAGCAGGGATTTGTAGTATTTGGGCCACCGGCATTTCCTGTCTTATCAAGCGCACCAACAATGCTCCGGTTCTATCTCCTTCCCTGTAGAGTTTCTGTCTATATGTCATGTGAACATGTTTTTCTAGTCTGCGGAGATCCATCATAAGAGCCTCCCTAGCCTCGCTCCATTCCTTCAACTTCTGTGGGGCCTTGGCGATCTCAGTCTCCAATTTTCCCAGGACGGCCTCATGCATTGCCACATCGTTCAAATTGAGATCTTACTCCGTATGTGGTCTTGATGCAAATCCCCCGTATAACTACCTTCATGGCCTCCCACTCAGTTGCTCGGCACGAGGCTGACCCCCAGTTCTCCTGGAAGTACCTAGTCAGTTCCTCCGATATTGTGGCAACAAATGGAGGGTCTGTGAGAGCCTCGCTATTGAGGCGCCACAGAGGTATTTCAGATCTTACTCCTCTACCCCCCAACTCCAACAGGACCGGGGAAGGGTCCGACAAATATCTTGGTAAGTAAGTTATCCCTTCTACAATCCAACCGAGATCCGCAGAGAGAAACCAATAATCTAATCTACTGGAGGTCCCCGTGGCGGGTGTGTAGCATGAAAACTGCTTTCGTAGTGGGGTGGCGTTCACACCATACGCCACCCCACGTAGGTGGATTCCTTGCAGCATACCTTGCAATGTGCCAGTCATTTTTGGTGTAGTGTGGAATTGCGGTGGCTCCCGATCGAGGGAACCGTCAAGAACACAGTTAACATCCCCCGCTAACATTATTGGTGCTCCTAAGTAAGGGGAGGCCGCCTCCAGAAGGTCGGCAGAAAAGGAAACATTGTCATCGTTTGGTGCATATACATTAATGATACATATTTCTGAGCAATCTAACCTCCCATGTAGGATTACATGCCTCCCATCTGTGCCAACCACATGGTGTAAATGTTGAAACGGAACCCCAGCCACCACCCATATAAGTGCCCCCCTTGCAAACCCCGAATACGAAGTGGCATACAGTTGCGCCCTCCATCGCTTTCGCAAGGACTGTATTGAATCTCCCCAAACATGGGCCTCCTGGAGACAGGCGACCGCCACCTTATATCTTTTTAAGTAGGAAAATATGCGTCTTCGTTTTTCAAAGGCCGCAATGCCTCGAACATTCCAGGTAATTAACTTACTCATGGTGGTCTCTTTAGTTTGCATCGTACACCCTTTCGCACAGCATAATTCCACTCTGTTCTAATTGAGGTGATCATTTTCATCCAGACATTTAGTATTGTAAGTTTTTTAGACTGACATCTATGAAAAAGGGACCTTTTAACCCACATCTTAACATTCCCAACAGCCCCCCTCCCCTTGGGCAATATCTCATTTCCCTCTCCTTCTGAACTGAACCTGGTGCAGGCATGCAGATGTCGCCCCATTCACCCTGAAAATATCCCCAAACTTATAACCTTAAGCAAAGAAACAAAAAGAAATACAAACTATTACCCATCTCCCTCCCCACCCACCGTATTCTAAGGTAGTGGCTAGTTAGCTGGTGAGGTGTGAGGGCTAGCCTCCAACTCCTTGGCCTGGCAGCAGCCTCTAGGGGGCGAGCCCCCGTCATATATCACAGATCGTGTGGAACGTTCCATGGTAAAATTGTCCTCTCTCTCCTCCCTCCCAATATATCTCCTCGGTTTAGTCTTACCAAATGTCACCATTCAAGGAGTGTCTTTAGAATTACCAATTTATTTCCTGTGCCTCCATTTCAGGACCTTGTTAAGCATCCGTGTCTTCGCTCAGGTTACTGTTCATGGGGCCTCTGGGTGATGAGGCCCTCGAGCCCGGGACAACATCTGACGCCTGTAAAGTTCCGTCTGGGCAGACCCTTATTTGGCTGGGGCTGTGGCTCTTGGCACTGTCTTGGTATTGCGTTTGCTGACGTCGGTTTCTAGGTTGTCTCTGAGATCCGGATTTCCTTGGTGTCACCGTGGAGGGCACCAAACAGGTTCCCGGGGACCCTTTTGCATCCAGCCAGTCACTTGCCTCCCCCGCTGAAAAGAAAATTAATGTTTAACCACCACTCTCAACTCTCAGTTTTGCCAGGAATAAGAGACTATATTTGAGATTCAAGTCTCTCATGCAATGTTTCACCACCAGGAAGGATCGCCTTTGTTCTTGTACTCTTTGCGTATAACCAGAGTAGATAGAAATCTGGTGGCCCTCATATGTCAGCGGACCACGGCTTTGGGTAAGCTGCAGGATAGAGCCTCGGTCCCGGAAGTTAAGGAATCTGGCTATAAGGGCCCTTGGAGGTGCCCCTGGTCTTGGGGGGAGGGACTAACGCTCTATGCGCCCTCTCCACTGTGAAAAACTAGGAAAGTTTCTTTGGGGCCAGAGCACCAGTCAGCCAGTCTTCAAGAAATAGCTCCGCAGATGGGCCTTCCGCTTTCTCAGGGAATCCACCAAAGCGGAGATTGTTCCTTCGCGATCTTCCTTCCGCATCTTCGGTCCGATCGTCGAGGCACCCCACATTCTCTGGAGGCCGATTACTGTATCTCTCAGAGTATGTAGTTCCTTTTGGAGCGTGTCCACCGTCTGCTCAGCAGTGGTGACCCTATCTGAGACCTTTCGCAGATCACACCGCAGTAGATTCACGTCTATGGCGACAGAGTCAATTTTATGTTTTAGCTCATCTCTTGTGGCATGTGTAGCCAAGAGCACCTCCGTTATTTAGGGGGGGTCGGTCCGAGTCTTGTACTTGCTCCTCTGTATTGGTGTTCGGGCCGGCATTTGTGCCCCTTGATCCAGGGGGAGTGGCTGGGCATAGTTAGAAATTTTATTCGTCTGGGCTGCCTTACCCCCCTTCTCTTTCACCATATTGTGTGATAGGTTCTTGGCTTCTAAGGAATGCAAAACAAAGTCGGCACGTTGGGGCCTGAGCTCGGGTTCGTTTGTTGTAATCTCTTCCCAGTTTGTCACTGAGTTTTAGCTAGTCAGGTTTCTCTTCCACCTCTTCAGGCCATCAAGTGTTCGTTTTTATGTGGAGATATTTCTTCACCCAACCATCCCAGGAGGGTCACCCAGTCACTCCACAAAGTCTAGTAGTCGTTCTCTGTGTTTCCTCCTCAACTTTTGTGGTTTTGACTGTCACCGATTTTTATGTATACTTTGGATGCTGCGTGATCAGGTTTTTTTTTTTTTTTTTGGGCCATGCTTCCAAGACTGTCTGCAGCTTCAGTCCGCGTCTTTGGGAGAACAGATCTCCTCTGGGGAGTTCTTGAGACTTCGAAGTGTCCCTCAATCTATTCCACCTCAGGGGACTTTTCTGGTTGCTCGCCGTCTTGCTTGCAGCAATGTGGCTATCGTGTCTGTGCCCCTCATTCTGTGTCCCATGTCGTCTTTTAGATATGCCCGGTTAGCCTGCGTGGTAATTACAGCAATATTAGCTTCGCCAAGCATGTGATTATGCACCCAGCAACACAGCTATTTGGCTCAATTTGTGGGTAGGGTCTTGTCAGCCCCCCCTGCACTTCCCTGCCGTGTCCTCTATATTTTTATTCTACACTGCGGGGCCTCATCACCGTAGCAGTGCGCAGTCGAACAGGGCCTTTCCCCGCGTTGTGTCTGCTGATCACTTTAGCTCTCGTGCGCCCGATGCACGGCGCAAGTCTTTTTTTCCCCTGCGTCAGACCCCAGGTGGCCCGCGTCTCCTCCGCCCGCAGCCGTCAGTGGTACCTGGTTATTGCCGCATCCTCAGGGGACCTCGCCAATCGCTGCGGGCCGCGGGCAGAACTCCGGCACAACTCCTTGTGTCTTGATCAGCACTCTCAGATGCCCTTTATTTCTCTTTGTTGTGGACGGGCCTTCCGCGAGCATCGCAAGATGGCCGCTCGCCTCCAATCTTCACCACTTGTTTTCGCTGTTACTGCAGCGCATCGAATCTCCAACGTTCAGCTCCCGATAGTCGTCCAGGGAGGAGAGGTACGTCCATCGATAGTCAAAGCTGTAGTTTACTTTCTCCCACAGCCAGGATGTTTTCGGATGGCGAGATGGCAGGAGCCCTTAGAGAACACGTCTACTCCGCCATCTAGCTTGGCCACGCCCCTTCTATAGATACATTCTTATTGCCTACAAGCCTTCAAATGTAGTAAGCGTGCAACACTAGCAAAAAACAAACAAGCTTTAGCAGAGCCAATAGCTTTTGTGTATGCAAAAGATGTATGCAAGTTGATGTAATATGCATAAGAGGTAGCATATGCACAGCAGTAGTGGAAGCAGCTCTTTCCCATGCATAGAAACTAGGAGAGTGCAAAATGGTGTAATTTGTATGCAGATTTTTGTGAAATTACATGTCTAACATGAAATGTGGGTTGCCAATATCTCACATGACTTTTTCACTTGAGGGCCTACCACATTTAAATACGCATTTGCAATGCAATCGGTCCCCTCTTTGGGACCTTATATGTATTTAGCTATGCAGCACATTAGCCTGGGTGCTGAAACATCTTCTGTTCTTTAACATAGACAGAAAGTAGGCACCAAACTGCGTGACACGCCAGGTATGGGAACACATGTAGAGATATATATTGCCTATCAGCGGGAAATGGTATAGTCCAAAGCTCTGTTTTTAATATAAAATCAGGGCCTTCGGTGGTCATATCACTGAAAATACAAGGTTTGAAAAAATATTATTGTCTACGGGTGCTCGTGGAAGACAATTTCTATGGACTGGAATCTTGAGAATACTAAAGTGATTCTGGTATTTTACTGACCTCTGCTGGTCGTTTTCTATCAAGAAAGTGAAATAAAGGCAGTTGCCAGAAAAATTTAAAAAAAGAAAGTCCCTCAGCAGAAAGCAATTCTGGTATTTTACTAACCTCTACTGGTTGTTTTCTATCAAGACAGTTAAAGAGAGGCAGTTAAACAAGCAGAAAGCAATTCTGGTATTTTACTGACCTCTACTGGTCGTTTTCTATCAAGACAGTTAAATAGAGGCAGTTGAACAGAAAAAATAGTCCCTAAGCGGAAGCAGACAAGTCCTAGGGCTGATCTCCAGAGCCCACAAAGTACATACACATATAAGTATATACTATAGTATATACAAGAGGCCCCGAATGCTCGACCTAAAAAAAGTCATACATGATTTTCAGGTAGGCATTTTCTATGCAAAACAGTCCCCCCAGAAGTGAAAACGATAGAAAATCAAGTAATGCAAAATAATCAAGACTTTTTGCAAATTTAGCTGGGTGATTTAAATGTTTGAACAGCTGCCGCCCAGGCTGTTGATGTATTGCATATTAGTGAAGTCTAGTGAATAGCGTTTCACTACGCAAAAGCCAAAACAGATATTGGTGGTTAGTGTGAGAACAGTACTGGCTCCACAAGAGGAAGTGAGCAGCACAGCGTCCAAGAGGGTAGGGTGGCAGACAGGGCTGGACTGGCTGTACCGGGCATTTCCACGGGAGGCTGGATAGGGTGGCAGCCGGTTTTGTAATGGTGTGGCACAGTTTTGAATGGTGGGGGCCGGTTTTGTAACTGGGGGGTGGTTTTGCAGCACTGCTGCAATATAGTCCCCCAGTAGCAAAAGCAGTAAGGAAGCGTTTCCAGCGTCCTGGGGCCAGGCAGTGCTTCCCCAGGGGCTGCTCTGAGAAAATTGCCAGGGCTGCTTTGGGTTCCCAGTCCAGCCCTGGTGGCAGAGCAGTGGAGGGTTAAGAGTGCAGTGCAAGGCCAAGGGTTGGGGGCAGTTCGATGTCCTGAAGGGGACCAGTGAGAGACCAAGGAGGAGTAGGACAAGGCAACAAGGGAAAAAAAGGGGATGGGTCAGTGATGGCTCGAGTAGTCAGGAGCGGTGCTGTACCTAGGGAGCAGCAGGGCCCTTAAATGTTCATTGGACGTCCAAGGATGTAATCTTCTGTAGGTGTTTGGTGTTTAGAACTGTTAGACTTGGCTTTTTCAGCGGGTTTACCTCCAGACGTTTTGCTTTTTGGCCTCCTGTTTTTGACTCTGTTTTTGTTGGGTTTAGGACTCTGGGCACTTTACCACTGCTTTTCAGTGCTAAAGTGCATATGCTGTCTTGGGAAATTATGTAAATGGATTAGTGTTTCCATGTTTGGCTTCTTTGATTTACTACTAAGTCCCTAGTATAGTGCACTGTGTGTGCCCAGGGCCTGTAAATAAAATGCTGCTAGTGGACTTTTCCAGTCTAGGGAGGACTTGGCCTGTCCGTCCGGGCTGGACTGTTTCCATTGGGAGCGGGGTCAAGACTGATTTGCATATGGCTTGGTTCAATCTGGAATGGCATAGGGAACAATAAAATGTTGGATTTAGGCCCAGATCTCTGTACTGGGGTGAATGTCTGACATTGTTCTCCATTCTATCCATCAATTGTTCCTTTTGCATTTGTCACTCCGAGTGGGACGGGCATGCCCAGACATGGGTCCCATGATCTCCATGCTACTGGAGTCACGCTAGCTTGGCTGATGAGGGGTGAAACCCCGAAACCGGTCCTAGGATGCTTGTTTCCAGTCCAGGGTGGACCTGGCCTGGCAGTTCGGGCTGGACTGTTCCCATTGGGAGCAGGGTCAAGACTGATTTGCATATGGCAGGGTTCAAACTGGAATGGCATGGGGAGCAAAAAAACGATGGATTTAGGCCCAGATCAATGTACTGGGGTGAATGTAAGACATTGTTCTGCCTTCTGTCCATCAATTGTTCTTTTTGCATTTGTAGTGGGCCTGCAGCACTGATTGTGCCACCCACACAAGCAGCCTTTCAAGAGTTCTCAGACCTGCCACTGCAGTGTCTGCGCGCAGTTGTGACTGCCATGTCGAATTGGCAAGTGCACCCACTTTCCAGGGCCTAACCTTCCCTTTTCTTACATGTAAGACACCCCTAAGGTAGGCCCAAGGTACCCCTGTGGACAGGGTGCAGTGTATGTGAAAGGTAGTACATGTACTGGTGTGTGTGACTTGTCCTGATAGTGAAATACACTGTGTTTCGTTTTTTCACTATTGAAAGGCTATCTGTCCTATAGGATAGAATGGGAGATACTTTGTAGCATCTTACAAGTATCACTTCCCATTGGGACAAGATAGAGAAATGGAGTATAGAATGCCTGAACTCAGAATGTAAAAATGCATCTTTTAGTAAAGATGATTTTTATGTTGTGTGTTTGAAAATACCACTTTTTTTAAAGTGGGAATTTTCTTGCTTAGCCATCCTGTGTGCCTCTGCTGGGCGGTGCATTGACTGTCTGGCTTTGAAGTGACAGGGGCTGGGGATGTGCAATCACTGTAGACAGCCATTGGGGGGGTCAAGGTGTGTCCTGCCTTTCCTGGATGAGTCAGGGCTGGGCTGAATAGACCTGGGCTGCATTCAGAGTAGTGGGATGAGTTTCATTAGCACATGAATAGGCCTAGTCTGCATTTAGAGTGGTGGGTGGAGATTTCCCTTGCACCTGAATAGACCCTGTCTCCCTTGCACAATGCTGTCTCCACCTCCTGCCCGAAAGCTGGGCCAGAGAGGACAGAACTGGTTTGGACTGAGCTGAGAGACGTTTGCCACAGGAGAACAAAGGGAAATGTGGTATAAATATTTGGGCCCAGAACCCAGAATTTTAGATTACTGCTGAACTAAGGAACCTTCCAGGTAGAAGAGCTGGAGAAGCTGTCAGGAGAAACTGCCACTTTGCTGCGTGCTCTGCAGTGTTGGCCTGCTGCTTGCTGCTTCTGTCTTGGGCAGGGAAAGGACTGGGTTGCACTTTCATCATCCTGCTGTTAGAGTTTTCTCCAAGGGCTTGAAGTAGAGCTTGCCTCCTGTTGGAAGTCTCAGGGAGATAAAAGACTTCAGAGAACCCTTTTGGACTCAGAAATCTGCCAAGAAGAAGGGCTGGAGAAGCTGTGAGGAAAAACTACCACTTTGCTGTGTGCTTTGCTGTGTTGGCCTGCAGTAGCTGCTTCTGTCTTAGGCAGAGAAAGGACTGGACTGAACTTTCAGCAACTTTTTTGTTTGAGTTTCTCCAAAGGCTTGAGGTAGAGCTTGCCCCCTGTTCAAGACGTCTCAGGAACAGTAAAGACTTCAAGTTCATCTGCAACCAGCACTGAGAACTGTGTGTTTTGTGCTGCAACAGAAGAAAAAGCAACCCGACGCCGCAACTGTCGCCACTGCAGGCGCTGTGTCCTGAAGGTACTGTAGGGGGCACTGTCGCCCTTCGCACCACAACCCTGGTCTCACCGATGAGGCGCTGCTTGCACCGTGACCTGGGGCCATCGCACTTCGCACGACGCCACCCTGGTATCCATGACGCCCCTCCACGCCGACATCGCCGCCGCTGCTTGCACCATGGTTCGAGGGCACCACTCGTAAGTTACACGATGCACCATCCTCATCCCAAACAGCAGCCTTGGCCTACCAACACCGGCGCCATCGACTCTAGTTCGTCAGCCGACGACATCGCTTCAGCAATGACAATGCCGCTGCTTGCACAGTGACCTGCCAGCACCGCGATGAGCACTGCATCACTTCGCACCACAGCCCTGGTCTCATCGGCACCGCTGGATGACCGTCACCAAGCTGCTGCCTGCACCGCGACCTGAGGGCAGCGCACGCCGCACCCCTGCACCTCACACAGCAGCCCTGACGCCTGCTGACGCCGGCGCTCCCGACTTCAATCATGAGGAGTTCGTTCTGTAACGCATGTGACTTCAAAGGCCCGACGACTCCTGCACCGACCTCCGGAACCGACGCCTGCCGATGCCGGCTCTTCAGAGCTCAAAAAGAGGTTGCTGACACTGTGCATTTCTAAAGGTACTGTTTTGCGGGTCCTCCTGACACCGTAGCTGGCCCGCGATGCCGCTGTCAGCCAGAACTGTTTGGACTTGTTGTTCACGATGCCGTGATAGCCCCGGACGGAGCTATGAACTTCAGGACAGTCGCAGCCGGCATGACTCGTGGGGGGGGCAGGGGGTGCATGCGGGGGAGGTTTAATAAAAAATAAAAAAAAGATAACTTACCTTCGCTGGCCCGGTCCAGCGTCATCTCTGCTCCTCTGGTGAACAGGAGGCAGGCAGCCTCCCTCCCCTCCCCTAAGCCAATCACAACGCTGCAATGGCAGCGTTGTGATTGGTAGGGACGCCGACCATCCAGGCGTCTATGGGGAGGCCATTTTCTCTGTGTAGGTTGCATGCAGCCTACATGGAGAAAAGGCAGAGGGCGCATGACTGGTTTGGTCGGCCCCAGAGGGCCGACCAAACAGTCAGCACCCTCAGCAGTGGGCAAGCCACTCCTCCCCTGCCCTCAAACAGACCCGCCCACCCACCCACCCCCAACCAAACCCTTCTGCTTTCTCTCATACCATTTGATGTTTCTGCTTCTCGCACTCCGAGAAAGCAGCGGGGCGACGCTCCTCCACCCACATGGAGGAGCCACCCCTGATTCAGGGAGCTGTAATTTAAGTCTCTTTTTGCTTATTGATATTTCTAAGAACTGTATGGTGGATTTTTATCGTTTTTGGTCTTGTTTGCACAGATAAATATTGGTTATTTTTCTAAAACTGGTGTGGTGTCCTTTTCTAGTGTTTTCACTGTATTACTGTTGGTTATGTGCAAATGCTTTACACACTGCCTCTGAGGTAAACCTGACTGCTTGTGTCAAGCTACCAAGGGGATGAGCAGGGGTTATTTCAGACGTGTATCCCCCTTTCCTGACTAGGAAGAAGGGTCCCTACTTGGACCGGGTAACAACCTGCCAACTAAAGACCCCCATTTCTAACAAGAACTGTACTGATTGTGTTGGAATTCACTAGGTTCCTAGGAGCTATAATGTCTTTTCACAGACCCTTCTGAACACCAATGTGTGTTTCATAGTTCATCCTAGTTTCTGAGATGTCACAATCCGCAGTGTGTTAGAAAGGAATTTCAACAAGTGTTTAACTTTGGCTAATCCACCCCAAGGGATCTGATTGAAAGCGTGGGCGATATATGGCACTGTCATCATTTGTTAACCACCTAGGTGGGACTTCATGTACAGTGTGTCTGCCCTGAACTCGCTTCAAATTGTCTTTGTAGGGCAAGGGCTAGGGGCTAATAGGGCTGGTAGTTTTCATGGGGAGTTTGATAGGCGAGGGGCATTGTCCTTTTATCACATGCTACTGTGTAAGCCGAAGCAGCGTTTTTCTTTAAAAATCGGGATTCTCACAACCAGCTTTAGGAGTGTTAGTATGTATGCACCCTCCTAACGCACCTTTCTCGTATATCAAGTACTATCTCGCCTTCTGCTCTATCTCTCATACTCATCTCCATCAAATATTCTCAATGGTCCCCACCCTCATTCATCTCTTGTACACTGACAACAATCTCTTTCCGTGTACTCTATTGGTTCCGTATCCCCAGAACTCACGTCAAAATCTTCCTCAGGGGCTCCTTCTCTCTTCATCGCCCCCTCAGATTATCTTTAAATCACCCCTTCAGTCTCTTCAAGTATCAGTGCTTTTACAGTCAACCCCGTACTCTTTAGAGCACCTTAAAGTACCTGTCTCACTTTCTCTTACTTACCTCTCACCTCATCAGTTCCTTCCGACAAATGGCTGACCGTGAGTAAATGACTCGCAGTGTAATGTATTGTAGACTGCTTTTTTTTCAGAGACCTATTGTGTTTCTATGTTTACCTAGGTAAACGTTTCCCAAGTGGAAGAAGCTGTAAGCACTTCACGTTTGGGGGATGGGCATAGTGTGACTTCGCAAAACAAACTCTTCTGTTTTGCCATTTACATGATGTGGTCTATGTAATTTGTATTTCCAGTAGGAGTGTCGGTATCTTAGATAATACGTCATATTGCTGGTACCATCAGATTTAGCAGACTGTAAGCCTGTGGAAAGTTTATTGGCCTAATCCTGTACAATTGGTATCATGTGCTCACTGCATACACATGAGCTCAAAGCAGCCAGACACAGACTGTAAACAATGCTGCAAAAACAGTCTCAGAAAGATGATAACTATCTCATGTCGCTTCATCTTTTCAAAAAGGATTTTTGAAGCTTTCTCCAAAAAGTGTGTGTCTGTGTTTAATCTAGGTGGTGTAATGTCTTTGGTTAGCTCTGCTAATCTCTTTCTCACACTCCCACCAACCCTATCATTTCTCTCCACACCCTGTCTCATCTCTACCTCACACTCCCACTGCCCCATCTCATCCCTCACTCCCACTACCCCTCTCATCCCTCCCTCACACTGTCTCCTCTCTGTACTGCCTTCCCACATATACTGCCTTCCTATAGCTCCTCGTGCTGTGTAGTCGTCCACCGCCCGCCACCCCCCTCTGGGTGCCCCTTCCACTCGTCTCGGTGCTACTCTCACTTATACTTGGAAACTGGAAGATGTGCACAGCCCATCTCTTTCCTCGTTCTCTCTGTCTGCTCACACACCTCTCTCAGTCGGTGCCCATCTTTGGTGCCCCGCCATCAGCTGATAGATGGTCATTGCCTCTCTGGATACCTGCCTATCTTTGAGGCTAATAAAGTTTCTTTGGGAGGATCAACCAGTTTCTCTCTCTCTCTCGTACTCTCTCCTGCCCGTCTCTCTCGCTCTCTCACACGCTCTTCCCGCCTCCCTCATGTGGTGGACTTCAGGTTTTTGAGCACAGTTTCTTATTCCCGTGCCTTTTCAAGGTTTCCGTCCCTCAATCCCACGCTCTCCTCCTGTACTTGGGGTGTCTTCTGCGTACACAGGTGCTCCCTCTTTATGCATCTGTTGCCTGCTCGCCCCTTCTTTCTCTTTTTCACATACTCTTTCTGCTCCTCCGTCTGGAATTCACTCACCACTTCGTGCCCAAACTACCTATCCCTCTCTTTCTTCCTGTCTATCTATTCTGTGCCTCTCTCACCCCTATCTATCCACCATGCCACATAATTCCACTACACAAATCCACTCCACACAATTCTACCCCACATAATTCCACAACTAACAATTCCAATCCAACCCACATAATTTCACTCCACACCACATTCATCCACTCCAAACAAAAACACATGGGTAAAAGACATTGTCATTTACAAAGCCAATAGCTATAACTCTTCAAATGCGAGACCTATTGGAATTGCTGGTGCTTGTTTATATAGCAGCCCATTTCCACTGCTTTAGAATCCTAGGTAGAATCAGCTTTCCTCAGACGTGCCCACTCGGTCCTACATGGCTCTGAGGTTCGAGGTGTGCCCACTCTGCCTCCTTGTGTGGCTTAGGACTTGGAGCCGGAGTTATGTAATGGCTGCCACAACATATTATCCATGTTGTGGCAAGACAAACAGGTTTAGCCAATCCTCTTTGAATTGGCTAATCATATCATAACTGGACACTGACAGTACAGATAACTCAAATTTTTTTTACAAGCGTTAACCTTTTCATACCCACCTGAGCACCTTTTTAAACACTAATTTCTCGAAAAAGACTTAACAGATTTACACCAAATAACAAAAAAGTACGCTGAGTAAAGTTCTGACTTTTTGCCAAATTTGATTCAATTCCATTGAGGCATTTATTTGTATTGGAGAACAACCTTTCAATGAGAATTAAAAAGGCACAAAACCTTCCATGAAGGAGGTACAAAGTGTATCAACTTTTTTTTGGAATGTTTCGTGCAGATTCGTCAATTCAATTGGTGCCAAAGTTATTACAGAAACAAAAAATCCTTTAATATGGACAGCGGCACCTCCAGTGTAAAACATATGTATAGTAAGTTACTAGTGTGCATCTAAAAATATTTAAAATGACTGGGTCCCTGAAAAGGTTTTAGCAGCAGAAGAAGTTTCATCCCACATTATTTGGTGTATTTACTTCCACTGCTATTGTTCTCTGCAAACGCAAGCGTCAATAGAGGCTGTTTGAGGAGGCCCCACTGATCACGCGCCACCATTTCTTCCAGGTATTTACCATCTGCCCTCCACGCACCCATGCCACCTCAAACAACAAAGCATTATTAGAGCCAATTACCTTAGAGGGAAAACTGCGCCGACTTTAAAGAGCAACAAGGCAATACTACACCTGTCGAAAGAACCGCGCCACAGAAGAACCCATTGAAACCAGAAACGCTTGGGGACCATGCAGGTTAATACAAACAATCCAATAAAAAAATACGTAGCTGTTTGTCTCTTGCATGTTTGTAAGAATATTACTATTAAAGGGTACTATAAACGCTTAGGTGTATGTCTTCTTTTACAATCGTGACGTCTGTGCTTTGTAATTTGGCTTGAGGACATATATCTTGATACTGAAATTCAATGGAATCTTTCGAACGTGATGTTTGAGGAGAGTGCGCCGCCTGCTGTACAACTAAAAATATTGTTCTTTGTTAAAAAATGTTATCAATTGCGATTGAGAAGAGGTATTCTATGCCAATCGTAGATTTTCATGATTTCTCCCTAATGCAGTGTACACCTACTCCTTCACACCGCCTGACGGGCACCCAAACTGCAGGAGTAAGTATTATGGCATGTGTATTAGCATATGCAATAGTTTTACTTCATTCTCCAGCTGGAAAATGCTATCTTCGGGGAATAAGTACCTCATCCTTTTGCTTCACCCCTTCCCTTATTGTGATAGAGGCCATCCAAAACGATTGGGAAAACATACAAATGTTTTCACTTGTGGGTGTTTCAAGCATTTTGTAATGCTACACCCATTGACAATGTAATAATCCTGCACCCACCCCTGGGGCAAAAAGGGCAGACTTTTCCCCAAATGTAAATGAAATCCTATTTAGAAAACATCAAAGTTTGGTTAGTACATCGCGCTTCTGCAGGTGTATGCAGATCTATATTTATAAAGTGGCGCTTCAACTGAAATTCTTTAAAAAAAGGTTTTCTACATGGCAACAGGTAACATGAAAAACAAGGTACTTAACTTTGGAAATGCTCTAACTGCACATTCCTCACCCTTAGAATATTCCCCAGGTGTCAAACTAGATCTGGAAACTTTTCATAGCAGCTAGCTAGCTTCATACCACCCTGTAAGTGACAGAGCGGAGCCGCATGTAAGAGCCACTCCCTGCACATGTCAGTTTCTTGCTTGACTCATTCCGCGCACTCAGAGCTGTGGCATAAAACAATTTTTGGTACCAGTGTGCAGAACTCCAATTAGGTAACTTTTTAGATGTTAGAAGGAGGCCTCTCCAAACATGGAGGTGTGAGGGCAGTAGGAAACCTGCGGTTACATAGAGTATCCTCCAGAAAGAGTGTTACAGAAGGTAAGTAGCTTGTTCTTCTGATAGATTCTTATAAGCGCAGCTTCCTCACCTTTTTAATGGATATTAAAGAAGTACCGCCAAAAGGTGGAGTGTCTGAGTAGAGGATTCAGACCAAAATGTCTTGCGAAACCCGGTTGACAAGGCAGGGGTGCTTTGTGAATGTGTGTACCCACGCCTACGTAGCAGCCTGGCAGATGTCAAGGACAGGCACTCTGAATGCCAACGCAGTGGTAGCAGCCTCAGCCCTGGTGGAAAGGGCTCTCAGCCCTCCTGGAGGCTGCTTTGTGGCACGAGCATAGCAAATCTTAATGGAGAGGACTTTCCACCTCAGCAGAGTCCTCTTATGAACAGTCTTCCTTTTCTTTGCCTCTGGGAACCCCACAAAATGCTCAGTGTCCACTTGATAGCTGTTGGTACAATCAATGTAAACAAAGCCCTTTTGGGGTCCAACCAATGGAGACTTCTCTTTCAAGGGGTGCAGCAGGTCAAAGAACATTGAGCAAGTGACGGATTGCTCAATGTGAAAAGGGGTAACAACGTTTGGAAAGAAGGCCACCTAAGTCCTCAGCACTAGTTTGTCTGGCACAATGGTGGTGTAGGGTGGTTGCCCCGACTGTACCTGAAGTTCACTCAAGCGACAAGCGATTTAAACAAGGAGGGTTGAGCTGGTAAAGTAAGAAAAAGGGGCAAAGGGTCAACAAATAACTTGTAGTAGTGTGGACAGCCAGGCCTTGCTAGGCCAAAGACAAAAAAATACCAAAACATCTGACAGTTTGGCTTGTAAAGGGTGTGTCTTGTGGACTCCACACCAGGCCCTCAGCGACCGGTGTAAATAGACTTCTGACAGCAAGGATGACATCCAAAACCTCAGGTGATAAACTGAATGCAATCATCTGCTGCCACTCAATTTCAAGTGTAGATTACACAGGTTTGTGTGCAGAATCATGCCTGTTGCTGCAACAGAAGATCCTCCTGAAGTGGTATTCTGATCGGAGGGCAGATACTCATGCCCAGAAGTTCTGGGTACCACTTTCTCCTGCATCAATCCAGAGCAACCAAGATGACTTGTGCCTGGTCGTTCCTAATCTGCTTCATAACTCAGGGCATGGAGGCAGTGGTAGGAAGGCATACAGAAATCCTGTGTACCATTCCGGGTGGACTACATCTCATAGTCAACGTTTTTGCAGGAACTCCAACGCAAAAACTTTTGGCATTTTGTTTTCTCGATGGTGGCAAAAATATCTTGCCAGGGTTTCCCCCACTGCACAGAGATGCCTTGCACCACCTCGTGATACAGATGCCATTTGTGATCCACTAGGCACCTCTGGCTGAACTAATCTGCCCTGGTACTCAAGGCTTCTTCCAGGTGGTTCATGTTCTGGGAGATGCCCAGACGCTCCACTCAACTCAAGAGGTGCAGAGTCCCCTGGCACAGTATCTAGAACATGAGTCTGCCCTGCTTGTTGCAGTCCACCATAGTGGTGGTGTTGTGCACCTGCCTCCCGTTGATGGATGGCAGGAAGGCCTTCAATGTCAGATGAATGGCCTACAACTCCAAAAGATTAATATGGAGCCGGGTTTCCACCAAGGACCAGAGCCCTTTGATCTGTACTTCTCACATATGACTTCCCCAACCCAGCAATGGCGCATAAGTCACCACCATCAGTTCTGGGTGGGGAAGGGAGAAGTGTCTGCCAAAGGTCTAATTGCCATCAAGCAGTTACCACTGCAGATCACATGGAGTCTCCTCTTAAACCTGAATGGCATCTGACAGGTTTCCTTGGTGCTGAGCCCATTGGGACTGCAGATGCCATTACAGAGCCTATACTAACTGGCTTAGATGACAAGAGAATGCAGGAGGATAAAAGGACAAGAAGCCTCAGAGCTGCTCTCATCAAGATCCATTGTCAAGGATAAAACATTGTGATCATAGCCCGAATGTCCTGGCTCATTGCAGTGGCGGGAAGGCTCTGAACTTACAGTATTCATGACAGCCCCAATAAAAGGAAGCCTCTGCAAAGGAGTCAGATGTGACTTATTGATCAAGAACCCAAATGATATTAGGAGGTTTGCCATCTTGTGAAGGTGGTCTACGGCTGACTGTGGCATGCCCAACCAATAAGGTAGGGAAAAACTGGAGTCCCAACCTCATAAGATGGCAGCGACCTCAGCCATCTCTCAAATGAACACTCTAGGGGCACTGGTAAGGCCGAATGGGAGCGCGACAAACTGAAAATGCTCTTGGTCCTCCTTTAACCACACTTGGGACTGCAAAACAGATATATGAAAATGCACATTCTGCAGGTCCAAGGATACCAACCAGTCGCTCATGTCCAGGGCAGACTGTATTTGGACCAGCTTGAGCATTTAGAATGTGTACTTCTGCAGAAAAGCATTGAGAGGGCAAAGAGCTAAGATGAGCTTAAGACCGCCATCATTCTTCAAGAGTAACAACCCGCTCCTATTTTTGGAACCCTCTTGATAGCTCCTTTGTACAGTAAAGCTTACACCTCTTGCATGAGAATGTACAGATGCTCCTCTGAGAGACCTCTGATGTGGAAGGAAGATGCGGCTGGGTAGAAAGAAAGGATAGGCTATCTCCTTGCTGAACAATTTGGAGGATCCCTCTTGCCAGATGTGATGGACCACCTTGGAAGAAAGTGCTGGATCCTGCCTCCCACAGGGTGGTTAGGGTGCCCCTAAAGGCAAGCTAAAGTGGCATGGAGGCTGTTGCCGCAGGGGAAGGGAACTGGGAGGGCTGGCACCCTTGGTGATTTGCTTGATGCCTGCCAGATCCATATCCCCAGAGTTGAAAGGACTGGCGTGACTGCAGCAAGGGACTGGGCAGACTGGCTTCACATATATGCGAGCTCACTTGACTAGCCACAAAGGTTCCGGAACTGGTGCAGAAGCTGTTTGGCAGGGGCCAAAAGACCCAGAGAGCATGCCATAGCCCTACTTTCCGTGAAATGTTTCAAGGCAGAATTGTCTCTCTCTCAAAATATGTGTGCAACATTGTTAGATCTGGCGTCCTTGGCATGATATTTCCCCAATATGGTTGTCTTCACTCCTCCTGTTTTGCTGAATCCATTTTTGTTGACTTTAGGAGTCTGTGCTAACCAGTGCTAAAGTGCTTGTGCTCGCTCACTCAAAGTGGTAAAATTGGCCTACACCTAATTGACATATTTCATTTACTTGTAAGTTCCTTGTATATGTTACTACAAGTACCCAGGGCCTGGAAATTAAATGCTACGATTAGCATGCAGCACTCATTTTGCCACCCACAAAAGAAGCGTTTTAAAACATGTCTCAGGCCTGCAACTGCAACCTGTGGTGCAGTTTCGAACTGCCATTTTTACCTGACATAATAAACCTTTTGCCAGGCCGAAACCGAAACCTCCCTTTTTAATACATACACGTCAACCCTAAGGTAAGCCCTAAAGGCTCATAGGATAGGGTGCATTGTATTTAAAAAGCATGACGTGTACTTAAATTCTACATGTCCTGGCAGTGAGAACCTCCTAAAGTCATATTTCACTGTTGTAAGGACTATCTCTCCCATTGACTAACACTGGGTTACCTTATTACATTTTATAAGTGATAACTTTGGATTGGAACAGAGATGTGCTGCTTACACTCAAATCAATTGTATTTGACAATACTCTTTAATGGTAAAGTTGGATTTTAAATCACAATTCTGAAAATGTCACTTTTAGAAAGTAGCCATCTTCTTGTCCTAACCATTTTCGCATTGTGCCAGTGTCCTGGGTCACATACTGTGAATGGCTCTGCTGTTGAGGTTTATGTATTGCAACCTGACAGCAGTGGCGGCTCCTCCAATAAGGTGGAGGAGCGTCACCCCACTGCTTATAAAGCAGTGCAAATGAAAAAATAAAATGATAATAACTGAAGTTATTATCATTTTATTTTTCGTATCGTCAGGCTAGGGCGGGCGGGGCTTGGCTCCCCAGACGTCAGTGATGAGGAGTGGTTGTGCACTCTGTAAAGTGCGCATGAATGTTTGACCAGCCCTCTCGGTCAAACATTCATGCGCACTTTACAGAGTGCACAACCACTCCTCCTCCCCGACATCAGGAGAGCCAAGCCCCACCCCGTCCTAGCCTAGCCTGACGATATAAAAATAAAATGATAATAACTTCAGTTATTATCATTTAATTTTTTTGTTTACACTGCTCCGTGAGCAGTGGGGTGCCGGGCCTCCGCCTTAGTGGAGGAGCCGCCACTGAATATACTACCAATAATGGTCACAACAGAGATAAATGTTTATTTGTAGCTAGTATACATGATAATAGCCAAATAATGCCAATATGACAGTAAGATATACTCTTATAAAATGATAGGTCATAGTGTGTACATCTAATACAGAAATTAACCTCAGTGGCATTTGAGATTAACATAGAGGGAAACGTAGATATGAAGTGAAGGAAATATTTATTAATCTTAACATGCAGTAAAAGTAGACTATACCAGCGAGCATCATTAACCGGAAACAAGTATCAGCAATTGAAAAACTAAAGGAATGACGAAAAGGATAAAGACGAAAGGGAAGAAGAAGATGTAGAGATGGATCAGTGAAAATGGGGAATAAAATCATGTGGTCTGTGATGAGGTCAACATATCAAGAGAACGCCAGCTCAAGATAGGGGCATACTTGGGAACAAGGACTATAGGCAGGTCGCCATAAACTTGTCCCTAGAGATTTAGATAGGTCTTAGTTCGAACTTCTAAGATAAATGACCCATGCCCACCATCTATGGAATGAGACATTATTCATAGATTTCCATTGTAGGAGGATGATTTTAAGGGCTATGGTTAGTTAGAAGTTGAGGAGAGCTAGGTCCACATCTGGGAAATCTGGTGGAGTAGAGGAAGCAGACGGAACCAACATTTTAAAGACAAAATTTAAAGTAATAATTGCATCAAAGATCATGTTGAGTTGGTTGGTTATCATCACCCAATATGGGTCAACCATTTACATGTGAAGAACATGTATTCGGGGTTCCCACTAGGTTCTTTGCAGGACCAGCATGTTTCTGAATCAATTAGACGCACTATAACAATTTTCAATGGGGTCCAATATAAAAAATGTGCTGCAGAGAATTTAGTTAGAGATAATGCTCCGATGAGTATGTTTTGTACCAAATTAGAAAATATTTTTGGCCATGTTTCATCCATTTTCTGCAACAGGGTAATGAAGTTGTTTTTGGATTTGCACAAGGTTTTAAATATTTTTTAAGCAACATGCACTTTGGATAGGATTTGATTGAGGAATGTAAGGATAGTCGGCTTCTGGAGAGGACCGAACTTGGTTATTTTTAATTTAACTATCAAAAAATCATAAATTTCTAGGTAAGAGAGTTATTATTTCTCTTGCAGAGCAGCAGAGTATAGAGTTTCAGCGTCTGAGAAGAAATCCAAAATCAGACAAATACCTTTAGACACCATATAAACCCAAATGAGGCAGAGTTTGTTTTTTCTATCTTTTTATTATATCCTAAGGAAAGAGCAAAGGATATATTGATGTTGGAGGATAGGTTTTTATGTGGTATCAACAGGGCTCGAATTGTGTCTGAATAATGTGGTTTGAGTTAACAAAGTTGCGATGAGACATTGTAAATGTCACAGTTATAACACACTATAGGAATTCATGGGGGGCTTTTTTCAGAATCAGCGCAGTAGTCCACTTGGTCTACCAAGAGCACAATCTGATAGTCAAACCAATTAGGAAGAATGGAACCTCCATTCTCATAAGGTAATCAGAGTTTTTTTAAGGGCCATTCTGGACCTATTTATGCACCAGAGAAAGTCTGGGGTGAGGTTGAATTAAGCCCGAGAGAAACGAGGCAGAAGCATACCTGATAGAAAGTTCACCTTCATTTTCTAATTTCTAGCCTGCCCCACCATGCAATGTGCTTAGGGGACATTGTTCAAAGTAGATCTTTAATTTTTTGTAGCGTTTTTTGTTCATAATAGATGATTGATTCGGATAGATCATCAGAGTAGCATATGCCTAGATACTCAATAAATTTAGATTGCCATTGGAGGCCTCAACTTCCTGTGCATGAGGGTTGACGATGAGTATTCAGTGGTAATACCTCAGCTGATTTGTCCTTATTTAAGGAATATCATGGACAGCCGGAGAAAGAGTGGATGATCTTAATGAGGGGGGGAATGGATGAATCTGGCTCTTCAGAGTAAATTAGTGTCATCAGTGCTCGTCTTTAATATCTGATGAAGTATTAATCATTACTAGTAGAGGGTCTATAGCTAAAAGGAATAGTAACGGGTACAGCAGACAACCTTGTCAGGTTCCCTGATGCAACGAGAAAGGAGTAGAGGTGACCCTTTTAACCCTAATTCTTGAGGTGGGATTGGTTTATAAGCTATGATAATTTTCGAAAAAGACATTCCAAGATTCTATCTACAGATCCCTGCCTCCAAGTAAGGCCAGGCGACGTTGTCAAGTGCCTTCTCCGCGTCTCGCACTATGGCAAGAGTAGGAGGCAACTGAGGTAGAGAGGATTTTTCAATGACATGGCAGAACAGTCGAATGTTGTCATTCGCTAGTCTGCCTCAGACAAAGCCTGATTGTGAAAAATGTATTTGGCTATAATGGGTTCAAGACATTCAGCTAGAATTTTCGCATATGTTTTTGCTTCCATGTTTACCAACGAGATGGGTCTAAAGTGTTGTGAATCAGAGTGGCCTTTTCCTTATTTTGGAATGACAACAGTGACTTTGGATGCTGTGCTAGAAACTTTACTTGAGGCGGCAAAATGATTAAGTAATGAAAGTGTGCGTCGAAAAGGGTAGGAGCAGCTGTTTTATAAAAGTTGATGGGAAGAACATCAAGTCCCGGTGCTTTGCCATTGGGGATGAGTTTAATTGCATCCAAGATTTCATATTTCATCCTTGTCTGATAAGGATTTCATTGGATGTTTTCCAAGAAGGCTAGGCATGAATATATACTAACAGTTGAATCTGGCCTGCACAGAGAAGAGAAGAATGATTTAAAGATCTTCAGTTGTTTTAGATTTAACAATTCTGTGACAATCTTTAATTCACATTATTAAACTGCTATTCTGTTTTAATTTCAGATATGCGGCTAGTGATTTCCCAGCTTTATTAAGATAAGAGAGTTTTTTGCTCTTTTAGGCTTGGACTCCTAAGTGTGCTCATCTACTTATTATTGTATTGAAATCATATTTGAGGGCACTGGGAAGAGACAAGTCTTTAGACTGTCTGTAGAGAATTTGTTTAGCTTTAATATCATTCTCTAACTTGTTCAGTGATACTTTGATATCTTTGTTTCTCTTGGTCAAGTGATTCTGCTGTTTAAATGTTTGATGTCCTTTCTGATGCCTGCTACTTCCACCTGTAATAGGTCAGTGTTTGTCTTAGTTCTTTAAACAATGTCCTGAACAACTTTCAGTTTTTTACAAACAGCATTGAGTGTGGTCATATTCTCACCTTTACTTTTAACTGGGGAATCAGGAATCGGAGGATCTCTTTAGATTCCCTTTGCCGTCCCTTTCTTTGTGGTTCTTCAAGGCAGTCATGTTGTGAACAATGCTCGAGGGCACCCCAGTCAGATCCAATTAGAACAATGCTAATTAGCACGGCAGTGGTATTATCAAGTGAGGGTAGGGACACTGTTTTGGAGTGTCAAAAAGTTTAGTATTATAACACGAAATCTGGGTTTTTTTTGCCCTGAAGTGCCAAAAGTCTATGACCCCTGCATTGGTCAGTGCTATCGACTATAGCCAGGAGCAATCGAGGAAGGAAGGTCAAATCTATATTGGTATTTATGTAAGGAGGTCCATATATTGATAGGACTCAGCATCACCGTGAACATCCAACAATGCTTTCATATATCACCAAATGTGAATAAAAGCAGACGTTGCTTCAGGCAGAAAGCCAGTGCCTCACTTGTGATGGTTGTCGAGTAGTGTGAGAACAATGCACAGAAAAGACCACAGTTCTGAAAAGATGCTGGGCCCACTGAGAGCATGAGGTAGGGGGTTTATTATTGTAGGGGACTGGAGCTGTTTAGCTGCCCAATGGAAGAAAAGGCAGGTGGGAGCAGGCGAGCAGGAGCAGTGCTGCTGAACGCAGCGCCCTATAGCACTCACACAATGGTGCAGTTCCATTGTAGCAGTGTAGCACTGGCAGGCAGAGGAAGCGCACTAATAAAAGACATGAGGTTATGGCATCTTTTTTTGGTCGGTTGACTTTAGCTGCCTTTTTCAGGAGTGCCGCAGCAGATATTACCATCTCAATGAGCCGCCATTTTGTCTGTTGCTCATTTGGCGGGCGTGACTTGTAATGGATTAGAGTCAAGGGTTTTCGGCGTTGCCGAGGCTGGAACATGTTTTGAGCAGGCCCCCCCACCTACTTCTAAATTGTGCGGGCAGTTCTGATCCAGTGATGATCGTGCATCGTAGAGCAAAAGCTGGAGCATCAGGGTCGCAGGAACTTAATAGAATGCCACCATCTTGCACGGAACCCAAGCCATGCCCCCTAATGTTTCTAACTATTGAATGTGATTTTTCTATAAAGCATTTGACTAAAATGGAGAGTTTAGAAGCTGCTAGTTAATGACAATGTTGTTACTAATCGTGTTGGCATTTTAATCTTTCTTGTTTAAGCAATGTGTACTGTTGTTCATACAAAGGTAGCACAGACCTGCAAGCTCACACAGTGGGACTGTGTGTCACACAATATTGGCTAACTAAAATCATTCCACTAAGAATGGCCAGATCACTAGACATTTGTTTGGGGGGGAGGTACCCCACTGGAATAAAAAAAGGCATTGGAGAAATTGCCTCACCCACTACTCATTATGGCATGCTCCATCATAGGCGATTTTCCACACCAGGGTAGGTGAATACCACCATGGCAATCTCAACCATTGCTGGGAGTTCTTATATAAGTGAATCTTGGATAATTATTGCAGGGATCCAATTAAAGATAAAAATATCTTGAGGTATACCTGGGAATTGTCCTTTATTATGGGTACACCAGATATTATTAAAATCATCACAATTTTAGATATTGGATGAGATATAATGACACATGATTTCGGATGAGATATAATGAATCATTTACCCTTATGGTTAGGCCAACATGTTTCGTCCATTCGGGTCTCCAGCCCTCATAAGGGCTCCTATGACCCCTTCCTAACTACACATTCATTCCATGCATTTAAAATGAAGCCTAATGCTCTCACCTTTCCGGATCTCTTCTGTAAGAGATAAACCCTGAGCTTAGTGTGGTTTGGAATTTTACTGGTCAGATCAGGGAAACACTCCCCTGTAGTCACACATTCTCAAGGGGATGTGCCTGCATTCACACTTATACTTTCTCCTGCCAGCCGGTCGACAGGAGAATAGATGAGAAGGAGATAAGTAGTGGGCGAGGTGATTTCTCCAATATCTTTTTTGATTCCAGTAGGGCACCCCCCAAACAAATTTCTAGTGACCTGGCCATTCTTAGTGTGATTATTTTATGACGTGGAGGATATGACCAGGTGATGCTCTCTGTCTCTCCAGTTAGGTATACACAATATTGGCTTGCTTCACACGTTCAGCCAGTGAAGAGACAATATCATACAGTGGCAGGAAAGACTAGCAGGAAACCTCTGCACTGAGAGGATTTCTACCCTATCTCTGGAGGCTCTGAGCACCCGATTTCCATTAAGGGGTGTGAAAGGGGGCAGAAGTGCTTCTCAGGCAGTTCTCGGCATTAGGTCCTGCCCTCTCCTCACACAGTGATTTTTTTGTAAGTTGGCAGGTCTCATAGAACCCATGACCATGATAAAGTATGTATTATCATTGTTCACCTTAGACCTCAACAACTTTATCCTTTAGAAATATATCCACTTTGGTTAGCTGACAAATGTCTGGGTTCAACCGTACCTTCAGTCCCATTTTTGATCACTACATTCTGGTACTAGAATATTTACTTTTCACAGTATAAAGATTGGACTACAATATCCTGAATGTAAATAGTATAAATGATCAACTGAGCTACTCACACCTGACGTGGACAACTTTAAAGCGCTCATCACTAAGCTTTCAGCTACTGGCCACCCGTTTTTAGATCTCGCGTACAGATGTTTTTAGCTGTCTGGTAAGAGCTATTGCCATCATACAACACACGCCACAGGACACAACACTCAACAAACATACATATACGAAAGGGCCAGGGGTTTTGTGGCAGCCCTTTCAGCCATTGGCTACTGTGGTTCAGCTGGCTTTTGATATTGGCTAAGAGTGCTATCTATTTGCATCAGTATCATCACACAGCATTTCTTGTATGAAATTACCACAACAGTAGTTCCAAACTTACTCCTATTTTTACCTCCCACCTTGAAGGGCCCACATGCCCTTGCTATTTACTTACCACCCCAGCCCTCACTTCACCTGCTCATCTGTTGCTCCTCACCCCTCCATATTTCGCTCTTCATTTAACATTTTGTGATTTCATGGCCACAGCAACTGCAAATTGATAGCAGGGCCGCTTGCTACATGTTTTTTGCTTCAGCCCAGTTTGTTTTTATTTTTACTTTACTGTTCTAAAATGAGCATCCACCATGATAGAATAGAAAAGTAAAACAACCAAAATAGAAGCCGGTGAATCGCGATGCATGCATGCATTTGGTGGACATCTTAGCTTAAAAACTATTCCAAAATGGATGCCATGTGCGCACATGCATTGCGATGCACTGGCGGCCATGTTGGCTGTTTTTTCATTCCATTCCAACATAGCTAGCAGCCCTGTCAAAACAGAAAAGTAAAAATAAACAAGCATTGGCAAAGCCAGTAGGTCATTATTTGCCACCTATTAAAGGCAAGACCTATTGGCTTTGCCAATGCCTGTTGATTTAGTAAATGTACTTTATTCATACATTAACAAACATCTTAAATAGGAACATACTAGTCACAAGCACTGAAAAAAATAATAAGTTTGTTTTTTATGTAACTCAAGAACACAAAAGCACTCAACATTTGAGCACACATAGAGCATGCATAAATAAAACACTCACAGACAAGCATTGTTTACAAAGTCAAACAGACCTACATCCTCCTATATGTACAGACAAGCAAACATACAGGTATCAATGCAGACAGAACAATAATCATACAAATCTCTGTACAATAGGGGGCACAGAGTGACATGCATCAGCGAGGCATATGATGATGTTCAAAAGAGAACACAAGAATGATGGGAACCAGGGTGGCAAATGGTTATGGTCACCAGGGCAACACAGGGCGATATGAACTTGTGAAGCACTGGAGGAGGTGCCTCCAGGGGAAAACTGGGGGTATATTTACAACTAAATGGCACAGCGTGGCGCTGCAAGCAATTTAGCAGCGCTGCGTCATTTAAAAAAATGCAGGGATGTGTCGCATTGACAAGAATACGGCACACCCCTGTGTTCTCTCTTGTGCTGGCGCTAAAAAAGCTGCCTAGTGCCAGCACAGGCGCTTGCAGGGATGATTGTGTTTGTGCAGGAAGGAACACCTTCCTGCGCTAAAACACTCTTTAATGGCGGTTTGCCCCTTCTATGAGTGCTACAAAATGCAGCACACATAGAATGAGCAAAAAACAAGGATAAATAAAAGTATGTCTCCTTGTTGTGCCACTCTAACACATCCTTTTCAAAGGCGTTTGTTTTTGGCACTGCCTCAGATTTACAGATCCTTGTAAATCTGAGGCGTGTCAAAAAGCAATGGGTGCTGATTGGAACATCCACAGCAACACCCACGACTCGCCCCTTTGCCGCAAAAAACTGTGGCGAGTATGCCCATATTTACAAGGCGGCGTTAAGCTACACAAAATGGCTTAGCGCCGCCTTATAAATAAGGAGCAGGGCATTGCACCACCAGAGCATCGGAAAAAGTGACGCTCCAATGGCGGAATGCCTTGCCCCTGGGTATTAAACCTTATGAAAGAACTGGGCTTCAGCGGAGCGGTGGATGCTGTGTATGAAGTGAGCACTGAGCATTGTGCATCAGAGGAGCACGAGATGAGTACACTTCAGTGGCAAACAGCTGTGTGATTGTGGGCCACAGAGTGATGAGCAGAAGGGGGGTGGGGTGATGTACAATGTCCACAGTCATGTACAAGAGGGACAGATCAGAGTGTAAGATATGGGACACTTCTTCAGTCGCGGCCGGCATAACTCGCAGGTGGGGGGGGCGGGTGCAGGTCGCGCAGGGAGGGGGAGGGTCGCGGGGGAGATCCATGCAGGTTGCATTGCAGCCTGCATGGAGAAGGGCAGAGTGCGCATGACTGGTTTGGGCGGCCCGAGAGGGCCAACCAAACAGTCTATGCGCACTCAGGAGTGGGCACACCTCGAAGAGCAGCCCCGCCCACCCGCCTGCCCACAACGCAAACATAAAATGGTAATAACTATATGTTTCTGCTTCTCGCATTGCAAGAAAGCAGTGGGGCGATGCTCCTCCGCCACAACAGAGGAGCCGCCCCTGCACTTCGTTCAGTTTTTATTTTTAGCACGCTGGGATCTGTAAACCTAACGTTACAAAGGTAAATGCAAAAGTAGAAGCTCCAGAATAGAAAGATTTTCTGGCTAAAAAGGGTGAATCGGCTGAAGACGTCACACACGACATGGGCCCTTTGGCAACTAAATACATGGACAGATGGTTAGAAGATGAATAAAAACCTGGAGGTACTTGTCATTGTGAGGCTAATAAGGGTAACTTACATATATTTTTTAATGTAATTCCAATGTTCTAAACAACAAAGTGTGTCCTATCTTAAGTTCTATCTTAAGTAGTACATTTACATTCTGTCATTTATTGTCCTCCTCTTCCACAATTGAATTACCTATTTCTAAAAGTGATGAAGAAAAATGCAAGTAAGCACGCGGTCCATACAGAGGGGCTTATTTATAAGGTCCTTACACCGCTGGTGCGTCACTTTTAATATGGGAAAAAGGAGCGTACCGGCGGCGCAAGGGACATGTAAATAAGACTGAGAGTATTTATATATTGTCAGTCATTTTACCAGACCCACAAACTCTTCATATATCTTCTTGCTATGCTAATCGCATCTATATACTGCAGCCTATAAATAGGGGCATATTTACAAAGAAATGGCACAGCGGGGTGCTGCAAGCAATTTAGTAGCGCCATGCTGCGTCATTTAAAAAATGCAGGGATGAGTCGTATTCACAAGAATAAAGCGCACCCCTGTGTTTTTTCCTTGCGCCGGCACTAAAAAAAAGCTGCCTAACCCCAACACAGACATCCTTGCACCCTTGCAGGGATGATTGTTTATGTGTGAAATGGGACACCTTCCTGCACATAAACAATCATTAAAGGAGATTTCCTCCTTCTATGTGTGCTGCAGAATGCAAAAACGATGAGAAGTATTTATCCTGGTTTTCAGTGGCGTTAGTTTTTTACGCTGCCTCAGATTTACAGATCCTTGTAAATCTAGGGCAGCGTCAATAAGCAATGAGTGTTGCGGTGAACTTCCCACAGCAACACCCATTAGACGCCCCTTTCACGCAGATACCTGCGTGAAAGGGTACGATATTTACAAAGTGGCGTTAAGCCACACAAAGTAAAAATGGAGCAGGGCATTACGCCACCGGAGCGTTGTAAAAAGTAACGCACCGGTGGCGCAATGCCTTTGTATATATATGCCCCATAGTTGTGAGAAGATGCTGTAACATAAAAAAATACATACACATTTTTGTTAAATCATTTGTGTTGGTCTCTCAATACCATTAGCAGTCTTTAATTTTTCTTGCAAAGCAATGGGTAAACAGCTGAGACACTCTGCTATCAAGCCAAGGCGTGCTGCTTCTGGAATTGGGCTACATGCTTATTTAATATATTGTGGCCATATCCTCTGGCAGTTCCTCTCATTTAAAATCAGGCCCCCCAAAGTATTTTGGACCCCGTACTCCTCCTGTACTAAAAGGAAAATAAGTATACTTATGAGGAGTGTGCAGAAGGCTTTGTGAAGTGTGAAGCTTGTTTGTTTATTTAACATCATTTTTAGAGCCTTTGGCTGCTGCAATAAACTAGCTCTGGTGAAGGTCAGGACTCCGCCAATCTGCAGTTGTCTTCCTTTCCCCTGCTCCATTCCTCTTCTCCAGGCAAAGACCAGAGTACAATGTCTGCCCCGAGAGGCCAGCCTCTCAAGCTGTCCTCAGCACTGGATCCCCTGCATTCTGCAGTGTCTGCATCTCTGCACACATCATACCCTGCTAACTAGGGGAAAGTTGCAGCCATGATTTCCTGCTGCAGATTATTCGCATCTGCAGTGGGTTGGGCTGGTTAAACTTTACCTCTAGTGAAGTCAGAAAATTCTGTTAAACTAAACGTTTCCTGAGTGTGTCGAACTTGTGGGTGAAGTATACAACTTTGCCCTCCCCTGAAGGTCATGCAGCTCTCAGGATGATAAATGCTTTGGCTATTTCCCCTCTCCAGCTAGTAAGGCCTTCTTAAGCACAGTGGTATTTACCAGAAATATGTTTACCCGAGGGAGTAAACAAATCTGACATATGGAATAGCTTTGTAGTGAGCAAATCACAGAGGATAACAGGGTTTTAGTTATGCTGATATAATTTAAGGTTATTGTAAGACCGGACATCCTTGGTGTGGTCTTCCCCCAAACCTTTTGCCTTCACCCCTCCTGATTTGTTTTGATGGCTTTAGCATTCTGTGCACTTTAGCTGCACATTAGCACTGTTAACCAGTGCTAAAGTGCTTGTCATCTCTCCCTAAATCAAGAGACAGTTGGTTTATACCTGATTGCACATTTAATTTACTTATAAATCCCTAGTATATGGTACTACCTGTACCCAGGGCATGTAAACTAAATGCTACTACTGAGCCTGCAGCACTCATTGTGCCACCTACACAGTCCCACTTTGAAACATGTCTTAAGCCTGCCATTGCAGTTATCAATTGCCATTTTAGGCTGAAAAAACCCTTTTGTAGGTCTAAACCTTCATTTTTAATACATGCACGTCACACTTAAGGCAGTCCCTTAAGGCCCACACCGCTAGGTACATTGTATTTAAAAAGCAGGACATGTGTTTTAAGTGTTACATGACCTCGTGGTGAAAAACTCAAGGGGGGAGATTTTCAAAAAAGTCGAGCAGCGCAGCCCCCCCGCGAGCCTTCGCCGCGTTGCGCGACAGGGAGGGAGCAGGAGAGCGCCATATCTTCAGAGATATGGCTATCTCCTCCCCTTTTCCTTGCGCTGGCGCTGATTTCAGCTGCCGTGCGCCATGCACACACCTTAGCGCTGCAGCGCTAGGGTGTGTGCATGAGTCCAGCATAGGTTTTGTACAGGAAGGGTATCCTTCCTGTACAAAATACTATGCTCCACACAAGGGAAAGCTTTTTCCACTTTGCATACGTGCTGCACGGTGCAGCACGCATGGAAAGTCGGAAAAGCACGGAGAAATAAAAGCATTTCTCCTGTTAGCGCCTCCTTTGAAGGGGCTTTAACTTTTGGCGCAAAACCATGTTTACAAATCTTTGTAAATATGGTTTTGCGTCAAAAGGTATGGGTGGTTGCATGGGAACGCCCATGTACCACCCATGTAACGCCCCCTCGGCGCAAAGTAACGCAAAGCAGTGCTTCGCGCTGCTTTGCGCTACTTACAGGTTTCTTTCCAGCGCAAAACAAAATAGGGGGAAAAAAAATTGCGCTAGTTTGCGTCACTTTTGTGGCGCTAAACCAGCGCAAAAGGTATGAAAATCTACCCCTAAATTTGTTTTTTACTACTGTCAGGTCTATCTCTTCTATTATTTAACATTGGGTTACCTTATTACATTTAATAAGTGCTAATATTGGAGCAAGTAGAAATGCCATGTTTAGACTCAAATTAGGTGTAATTTAGAATCCCCTTTAATTGTAAAGTAAGATTTTAAGTTACAATTCTGAAAATACCACTTTTAGAAAGCTGGCATTTTCTTGTCCTAACCATTCGTGCTTCTGCCAGTGTCCCAAGTCACATGACTGTGAATGGCTTTGCTATCGGGCTTTATGTATTCCTCCCAGTGAGACAAAAAAGGGACTAGGTGTTGGTAGGATGGGCCATCCTGCCAGGATGGCTGGGGGCGGAGTTGTTCCCTGCCCCACTTACACTTCAAGGGGCTTGCCTCCTGCTGAACAAAGGAACCTGACATTAGTCTTTTGTCTTCCCAGACTTACTAGAGCCTTGGCAGGAGAAGGGAAAACATTTCCAGAACCAGATTTTGGGTGGTGTAGGGAAGCCACCCACTTCAAAGGCTGGTATAAATATTGGACCCTAAGAGTATCTCCTCAGTACACTCATGGACCTGTGGAAGACTTCAGCCTGGACCCCCATACGACAGCCCTGCTGCTACTAGAGGACTGCCCTGGTGCTTGAAGGTCTTCCTTGCTGCCTGGAGAATTGGACCATCTCCTTGAACCCAGGATCACCAGAGGTGCTGCAGCTTTGTCCCGCTGGAGGTTTTCGACTTCCAAAAAGTTGCCTAAGTCTGCAGGTAAAAATCTTCATCGGGCTCGACTGCAATCAGCTCCCCATCGACAATGACAAACTCCTCAGCCTGGAAATCCGTCTTTTCCCGCCATCATCGACGGCTCCACCAAGAACTTGTCCAGTGGCTCCTAGACGACTTCTCGGACACAGCCTGCTGCCTTGCCCCACAGAACTCGTCCTTCTCCTGGACTTTTCTATAATAAATTTTCCAAGTCTGAAGGTAAGCCGAGACCGGGCTCAATCCACCTCATGTATCTGGCCCACACTTCATCATGGTCAGCATTAACTTATGACTTTGCCCCGGTCTCGTGCAACCAGGTATCTGCGGTTGTCAATTTGATCTTTTAGGTGATATTTTTCACTAAAAACTTTACAAAATTCATGATTCCGGTTCTACTGATGTGATTTAATTTGTTTTGATGTCATTTTATTCATTCAATTTTACTCTATACTTCCAAATTGGTTCGGGATTTTTCTTGTGCTGTGCTTTCATTTTATTACTGTTTGTGTGCTGTAAAAATACTATACACATTGCCTTTAAGTTAAACCTGACTGCTTTTGTGCCAAACTAGCAGATGCGTCTCATTCAGGCAGGTTACATGTACCAGCTATGTGACCTTAATGCACAGGAAAGGCAACTATGGACTGTTTCTCCTGCTGGTTGGTACAGTGCAGAGTGAAACGTTCAAATCTATGCAGCCTGAAACAGGAGGTAAAAGCAGGTATCATTGCATTCTTGTCACTATCACCACCACGGACTACTTGACGGCTGCAACTGTTTATCTAGCTGGTGTGAAATAGTGTTCTAGCCCATCACTTGACACACAGTGCTTCATTCTTGTTGGAGGACTGGGACAACACTGTAGACATGCCAGGAGCATGGTAGGATGCAGCTTGTGTTGCGGTTCTACTTTCACCTTGTGATGATGTAGCTAAAGCATTTGAGAGCCCTGCATTGCTGGTTTTAAATCTTGTGACTACTAAGGCACAGTGCCATGCAATTTTGTTAATTTTTAAAGGACACAGTACTTTCAGTTCTCTGCTGCACTGTGCTCTGGTTTTGCACTGCACCAGCCAGTATTATTATCTCTCCAACAAGCCATGGCATCATTGGGGACAAGACCCAAGCTTTTCTTAAAGGCAGAGGGATCTGATGTATGTATGAGCATACATCATATGCCATGGGCATAATAGCATAGAAGTGCTATCAGACGCAGTAACTGATATATGGGATAAAGTACCCCCACCATACAGGATAAGGATATTGCAAGTCATCAAGGAGTTCCATAACCATATAGAGGAACGAGGCGGAAGACCGAGTTTTTTTATAAGGTTATGGAACTCCTCAGTGACTTGCAATATCCTTATCATATATGCCAGGGGTTACTCTGTCCCATAAAATACATGGTCACACCCTCACCTTTCCCATAAACCTCTTAAAACCTTGGTGCGTAGCTCTTTCATATGAAAGAGAGAGCATGTTTGCAAACATGAAGAATAAAAGTAAAGCCTCTAGTGCAAAACTAAACACATCAAAAACCTGTTAGATATTTGTTGCAAGCAGATATCAGAAACAGTTCAATACGGCTAGAGCAGCGACATCAAAGCTGGGGAACCGGTTCAAGTCTCCGCAGGGACACTCAACATCCTGTGATTCTGTGCAAATCAATTAATCTCCCTGTGCCTAACAAAATTAATGTGTGCATTTGTAACGTAACTGGTGCTCATATAAAGCACTCTGATACCTTCGGGTCAAGTTTGCGCTATATAAAACTCCCCCCCCAAAAAGTCTGTTTTTAAAAACAAAAATAAGCTTCAGTAGATCGAATGTGTAGAAACATGCAGAAAGATTCTAGTTTTTCTCTATCTAAGGAATCAAAACTAAACATGTTTTCCCTGATTGGCATTGTAAGCTAACAATTAGAGCAGAAGAAAGAAAAGCAACGTTCAGTTTTTGTTGCTTTAAACAGCTGCTCTAATTATGCTCTGTGACCTGACCTGCCTTCACCTCAGCTGCTGCCTCTAGCAGCAGGCATTGCAATGTCAGAACTCAACTGTAATAACCTTATAATAGTCGAGTTCCGGCATTTCATCTTTATGATCGGCTTCTTGGTGCATCACAAGTTGCTGATTATAAAGACATTAGTGACTGCCATTTATACAGGGATTACAGACTCCCATGTTTTATAGTAGCCTAAAATAACTAAAGGTCTATCTAATCTGGGTTAATGGTTAAAAGCAGCATAAAAATACAGAATGGAAACAAAATATCATCTAGCTTCTGGCCCACATAGTAACAGGATGGCTTTTTAGGCCGGATGTAACTGAGACAAATGGAGTCATTACAGATATCTTGCCTCTAATCTAGAGCACTAAATAACACTAAACCACAAGGTGAGGCAAAGTAGAAACCTGGGAGAATACCCAAATTACATTGTTGACTTTCAGCTTTGAAATATTTTGAAACTTAATACTTATGAAGCTTGTGGTTTAATTTACCATACTGTTCAATGCCCAACAGGGTAAAAAAACAGAACAGACTCTTCTGCCATGCTAATGAGAACTGGAAGCAAACAGTTTTTGAAGCTTCATACTTCTGGCCCACTTGCTCCTATTTTTGTCCCTGATTTTTGCTCCTTGGGGCTTGAATACTAGTTGGATCTACTGGATGTCCTAGCTTTCCATTCTAAAAACATGATATATTTGTAAAATGACTTTTGCCTCGCTCTCCTCATTGATAATGATGGTTCTGCAAGACTGCAATGCTGGCTTAAATTCAACTGCTTTATGTGTATGTATGTCAGTGAAGAACTTGTTCAGCACAAACCGAGCTAGGAGTTACATTCACGCCGAAAGCTGACCAGAGGGCCAGTGTTCAGAGGAAGATGGAGCTCTTATTATGCAGTCAGGCAGCACGTTGCAGAACGCTGCTCCTAGCCCACGGCTAGGCGTCCTAATGGGCTAGGCCGGCCTGGCATTTCCACAATCGCTCTCATCTGGAGCGGTACACCGCAACTTCCAAGGAGCGCCAGCTGGGAAGGGTGGTGGGACTGCAGAGTTCTGCATTGAGCAAAACATGTCATACTTGGGCTTCTTCTTCAAGTGCCTAATTGATGCCATTTTAAAGAAAGGGGTCTGGTCAGGCGTTATCATTTGCCCTTTTTAATACAGTGGCCTGTCCAGAGATTTCTGCCTGAGGTTCTCAATCTAAAATGAAGTGGAGTCTTCTTCTGTGATCTCAGTTCCTATTTGAATAACATATAAAGCAGTTATTAACAAATGATTGATGCATCGCAACACATTCTTTCCCTTATTTTTCATCTCATGCTTCACCTACTTGCTACTATTTCTTCCCCATATATTTGCTCCTTGCAGCTTGAATTCCCTTTTGATCCTCTACTGGATGTCCTTGTTGGATCTTTCAGCTTTCCTGATGTCGGAGAGCTTGGTGCTTGCTTATCTGCATCTGTATTAATCTTCATCTTTAATCAAGAGCCAAAAGATTGTGAAATTATTTTTGCCCTTAAAGCTTTTACTTCTTAAAAGGTACATGTTCAAGAAGACACTTGACACTTTTCAAGTGCACTAATAAGTACAAAAGGGCACTATGGTTACTTGGAGGAGTTGACATTTTTCAGGCAATCAAGAAGAAAACTTGGCAGATCTTATCAGCTTCCAGTCCTTGACAAGGGCAGTAGCTTTGAGATATGACTCGGTATTAATTTGCAATGACACAGGATGTCAATGAGCTGTCAGTCCTAAAATGTGGAGACTGTGTTCATGGAAGTGGTCAGTCTTCATCTGTTTTCTGAATTGCAGAAGAGGTGGAGCAGTTCTGATACTGATGAGAATGTTCGTCTAGACCCTGGAAGCAAAAATGAAGAAGGCTTGTCTTGTTAGTTTTTTGTTGTTAGTCTGGTAGTCTAGTGATTTATGCTGTTGTTTCTTCAGGGTTTTGGTTACCTGGTTGAACTCCTTTAAGTTATTGACATGATGTGCCGCAGGCATAGGAACCCATTTAAGGCAGTCACTGTGGACTCAGGGAATCCACAGAGCAGAGCATTGCTTCTGTCCATGTGTGAGAGGACTAAATCAAGGAATGTTGTCCTGATTTCAAAGTCGGACAGAAAGAGTTCCACTTTCTTCATTCTGTCTTCATTCTTTTGGTTGGTGCCAAAGGAGAATCCAAGTGTTTTTATTTAGTGTTAGCAGGGGGATGAATCAATTCACTCAGGGCCTGATTCACAAAGGGCCTCGGCACTCGTGGCGGAGGCACCGCAGTCGTGGGGTAGTCTCTGCACTAGGGGCGAAATTTCCGCAATGAGAATTCTCATTGTGGAGATTCCTCCCCGAGTGCAGTGGCTCCCCCACGACTGCAGGGCCTCTGCCATGAGTGTGGAGGCACTTTGTGAATTAGGCCCTCAATTTTAGCAAACCATATTTGAATTGGTCATTGTATGTTGCTATTGGCGAAAAGAGTAATTCTTTCTTGGTGGGGACAAGTTTAGGTAGGTGGTGGACCTTCAGTTCTGAATTAATACAAGGCAGATCTTTAGTTAATGAATATAGTAAGCAGTGGAAATGTTTAGGTAAATTGCATGCCATTGTAGTTTTGATTTCATTATTGATCCATATGGTCTCTTGGTGTTATATCTAAAGGTTCGGATTTATTGGGGACAGGAGGAGCCCTGTGGTACTCCGCAGGAAACTGTTAGTTTTGGGGATCTTGAGGTTTCCATATGGATTAATTTGTTGGTGGTTGGTTGGTTAAATGTGAACCACTGCAGTTCTGGTCCAAGAAGTTAATGTTAGTCTACAATGTGTAGATCAATGTTTACTGGTCAACTGTGTTCAAAGCTGCAGAGAGGTCAAACATGAATTGGAGCGTGAAATCCATTCTTGTCCGTGATTATGAGGTCATCATCAAGGACCAGAAGGGTGGTGTTCACTGTTCTACCGTATAGTCTGAAGCCTGATTGGTATTGGTAGGAACCCGTTTTTGAAGTGATTTTTCTGATGAATGACAGAAGTTGGCAAGAAACTGGGTTAATGGTAGGCTTCTTTGGCAGAGGGAGGCTTAGTCTTGTCTGTAAATCATCCAGGAATATTTCCTAATGGAAAGAGGAGTTAGCGACGTTTCATGTGGGTGTGATGACATCTCCTAGAATGGTTTTACAATGGAGGAGAGCAAGATGTTGTTTACGCAGGTAGTAGCCTGGACTAGATGAATATTTGGATGGTTGCACACTACATTTCGGGGGAATCGCGCACTGAATTAGTAATACTTCTACTTAATGAGTACAACAGGGAAATTATGCGTGTTCATACAGATTATGCTTAAAAAATGGAACATTTTGTGTTTGGAAAATTACCTGAATCCCTATACCTATACAGATTTTATCTCTATAGGTATAGAACACACAAAAGATGATGGAGAAATGCTTGCAATTAGTCTAACTACTGACAATCGCTTGGGATAACATCCCAACCCATCCCATGAGGAGCAGGTTGAAGGCTAAATTGCATATGGCTCGGTCCAAACTGAGGTGGCATGGTGAGTGTTAGAAATGGGATTTTTGGTAGGCTTGGGCGTGGGCCAAAGCCAGGCAAAAACCACCACCCTAGTCAGGATAAGGGAGTTACACTCCTAAAATAACCCCTGCTCACCCCCTTGGTAGCTTGGCACGAGCAGTCAGGCTTATCTTACAGGCAGTGTGTAAAGCATTTGCACATAACCCACAGTAATATAGTGTACGCACTACAAAAGGACACCACACCAGTTTAGAAAAATATCCAATATTTTTATATAATTAAAACAAGACCAAAAATGATAAGAATGCACAATACTATACTTAAAAGTTCACAGTTCCAAAAATACGCTGATTAAAAAGAGTTCCTTGTGTGGATAGCTCCGTCCGGGCTACCACGGCGTCGTGAACAACAAATCCAACAGTTCTGGCTGGTTGCGGGGTCGCGGGCCAGCTACGGTGTCGGGAAGACCCGCAAACAGTACCTGTGAGAGATGCAGGGCGTTGAGGCCCTTGAAGTCACTCGCGTTGCAGGTCGAGCTCCTCTCTGATGGAATCAGGAGCGCTGGCGCCGGCAGACGTCTGGTGCTGCGGTGCGAAGCGCAGCGGTGCAGCGTGCGGTGCCCCCAGGTCGCGGTGCTAGCAGCGGCTCGGTGACGGCGTCAGATGGCGTCGTCGGTGAGACCAGGGTCGCGGTGCGAGATGAAGGCGGTGCTCGCCACGGTGCTAGCAGGTCAAGGTGCAAGCAGCGTCGTCGTCGTTGCTGAAGCGCTGTCGTCGGCTGATGAACTGGAGTCGATGGCGCCGGCGTCGGTAGGCCAAGGTTGCGCTGCAGGATGAGGGCGGTGCATCGCGTGACTTACGAGCGGTGCTCTCGAACCACAGTGCAAGCAGCGGCGTCGATTTCGGCGGGAAGTGGCGGCGTCAGGAAGGCCAAGGCGTCCTCGTGAAGCAAGGCGGTGCGGAGTGCGGTGCCCACAGGTCGCGGTGCGAGCAGCGGCTCGGTGGTGGCGTCAACAGGCGTCGTCGGTGAGACCAGGGTCGCGGTGCGGCGTTGCAGCGGTGCTCTCAGCGGTGCCAAAGCTTCGGCGTGAAGCGAGGCGGTGCGGAGTGCAGTGCCCACAGGTCGCGGTGCAAGCAGCGGCTCGGTGGCGGCGTCAACAGGCATCGTCGGTGAGACCAGGGTTGCGGTGCGACGGTGCCCTCTGCGGCGCCAAAGCTTCGGCATGAAGCGAGGCGGTGCGGAGTGCGGTGCCCACAGGTCGCGGTGCAAGCAGCGGCTCGGTGGCGGCGTCAACAGGCGTCATCGGTGAGACCAGGGTTGCGGTGCGGTGTTGCGGCGGTGCTCTCTGCGGTGCCAAAGCTTCGGCGTGAAGCAAGGCGGTGCTGAGTGCGGTGCCCACAGGTCGCGGTGCAAGCAGCGGCTCGGTGTCAGCGTCAACAGGCGTCGTCGGTGAGACCAAGATTGCGGTGCGGCGTTGCGGCGGTGCCCTCTGCGGTGCCTTCAGGACACGGAGTCAGCAGCGGCGTCGTAGACGTCGTTGAGTTGGCGTTCTTCTTGCTGCAGCACAAAACACACAGTCCCCAGTGCTGCAGGTCGAAGAACTTGAAGTCTTTGCTGTTCCTGAGACTTCGTGAACAGGGGGCAAGCTCTACCTCAAGCCCTTGGAGAGACTCACAAATTAGGTTGCAGAAAGTCCAATCCAGGCCTTTCACTGCCCAAGACAGAAGCAGCCACTGCAGGTCAGCCCAGCAAAGCAGTCCTTCCTTTTCGCAGCTTCTCCGGCTCTTCTTCTTGGCAGTCTTCTTGTCCAGATGAGTTCTAAAGTTCAGGGGTCTGGGACCCAGCATTTATGTCCAAAAATCCTTTGATCTCTTAGGCAGAGAGGGCCTGTGCCCAGTCAGGACCAGTTCTGCCTTCTCTGGTGTGAATTCCTGGCAGGAGGTGGAGACGGCATTTGTCAGAGGCCGAGCAGGCCCTTTGAGGTGCAAGGAAATCTCCTCCCCCTTCCCCCATCGTAACCCAGGTCTCTTCAGCCCTTTCCTGACCTACCTAGACCATCTGGCGCCCCTCCTGCTCCCCCAGCCTTCTGTCATCCAAAACCCAGACAGGCAATCCACATTCCAAAGAGGCACACGGGATGACTGAGCAAGAAAATACCTACTTTCTAAAAGTGGTATTTTCAAACACAGAATGTAAAAATCACCTTCACTAAAAGATGCATCTTTAGATTCTGAGTTCAGGCACACTAAATTCTATTTTCTTACCGAATTCCCTGGGCCAGTTATGTTTATAAGATGTTATAAACAAACCTCCCATTCTATCCTATGGGGAACTGGTAGCCTTGCAATAGTGAAAACGAAATTGGCTGTAATTCACTATCAGGACATGCCACACACACCAGGGCATGTCCCACCTTTCACATACACTGCACCCTGCCCACAGGGGTACCTTGGGCCTACCTGAGGGGTGTCTGACATGTAAGAAAAGGCAAGGTTAGGGACCGGCCAGTGTGTGCACTGGCCAAGTCGACATGGCAGTACAAACTGCGCGCAGACTTCTGCAATGGCAGGTCTGAGTTACTGTTTTCAGGGCGACTCACGGGGTGGCACAACCAGTGCTGCAGGCCCCCCGAGTAGCATTTGATTCACCAGCCCTGGCACACGCAGTGCACTTTACTAGGGGCTAACAGGTAAATCAAATATCCAATCATGGAAACACCCATCCATAACACAATTTACACAGAGAGCATATGCACTTTAGCACTGATTAGCAGTGGTAAAGTGCCCAGAGTCCTAAAACCAACAAAAACAGGGTCAAAAACAGGAGGCCAAAAATCAAAAAGTCTGGGGGTAAACCCGCTGCAAAAGCCAAGTCTAACACAACCCCCTCACAGCCTAAAGCCAGGGTAGACTAATCAATCCCTTGATGGACTCCCCTGCTTGGGGCGATAGAACATAGACCTGGCCCATAACAGCGGGGGCACGTTCTGGTTCTACGCCTTTCCAAACCCAGTTGGATCCCTCTATCCATACTCTCAGGGCCCACTAAGCTGACCCTTGGGGTACTCTTCTCTTCACCTGTGAACCCCATCTGTGCAGTGCCTAAACTTACTTTGCTCACAGATGTGTCCCAACAGGCCGACAGTGCCCACATGGCCCACACAGTGGTGTGGCCCAGTCCACCCCCGGGTGTGACTCCTGTCCCCTCCCAGGGGCAACGCTGTCCACTAGGACAGTAAGCCACAGTGGCTACCGACAGTTGTCAGTGGGGAGACCCAGGCCTTATGCCTCTCAGGGCTCTCTAACCTCTGCGGCGTCAGAGAGTGGGGGCGGTAGCCCCAGGTGCCTGGCACCCTTTGTCCACTTTCCCTCTTGTCAGGCCAGGGATGACATCCTGGCACTGACCCACCAGCCTAGGGTCTGTACCCGGCGGCTGGACAGGAGACTGGGGTAGGCTTTCCCACCCCCGGTCTTCCTCCCAGGGGCTCTGTACCCTCCCACCTGGAGCGGTACCCCCTTCCAGAATTGTCAGGGCACCTGTGGCAGGTGCCTTGCACAATTCGCCCACCAGTTCAGGGGTGCTATCCTGCAACAGGTACACCAGCCTGGGGTCTGTACCCTGAGGCTGGACACAGGACTGGGGTGGCCTCTCCCACACCCTGTCCTCCTCCCTGGGGCACTGCATCCCCCCACCGGGAGCAGTCCCCCTCAACTCCAGAATTGTCAGGCCACCTGTGGCAGGCGTTCTGCACAATTCACCCACCAGTTCAGGGGTGCTATCCTGCAACTGGTACACCAGCCCAGGGTCTGTACCCTGAGGCTGAACCAGGGACTGGGGTAGGCTCTCCCACACCCGGTCCTCCTCCCTGGGGCACTGTACCCTCCCACCTGGAGCGGCACCCCAGAAGACAAACTGGTAGTGGCACTGTTAGAAGTTGCCCCTTCCCCCAAGCCAGGGGGGACACCCTGAACCTGGTCCTCCAACCCAGGGCCTGTACCCTTAGGCTGGACCTGTGCCTGGCAACCCAGGACTTCCGGGGAGTACACCCCTCATGAGTTGTGCCAGAATTCGCCTGGCGCAGGCCTCCAGCCTCCTGTCCACCTGACAGAGCATGAAGACCCCCCAGGCCCGAAGTGGCCTCACCCGGGTCAGTCCTGGGGTGCTCTGACCTCAGAGCTGGCAACCCCTGACCTACTGGTCCTTCCAAAATTGTCAGGGCACCTGTGGCAGGTGTCCTGCCCAACTCGCCCACCAGTTCAGGACCTCCCTCCAGCAACTGGTCTCCCAACCTAGGGTCTAAACCCTCCAGTTGAACCGGGGTCAGAGGCGAGGACTCCCTCCCTCTGCACCCCTTCCAGAGTTCTGCACCCTCCCACCTGGAGTGGTACCCCTAGAAGACAACCCGGTCAGGACACTGCTTACAGTCGTCCTTCCCTCCAGGTCAGGCAGGACCTGAACCTGGCTTCCCAACCCAGGGACTAAACCCTGCAGCTGAGCACCTGCCCGGCGCACCAGGACTTCCTTGGGAGCACGCATGCCCCCCTGAGGGTAACACATGACTCATGCGTTGTGTGACAGTCTGCCTGGCGCAGATCTCCTGACCTCTGTCCATCTGACAGTGCGCGAAGATCCCCCAGGACAGAAGTGGTGTCACCATGGTCACTGCTAGGAGGCTCAGCCCTTCTGGCTGGCCCCTGACCCACTGGTTCTCCCACTGGGGAACACATCCCCCTCTCACCCCTCACTCTGGACTTCTGCACCCTCCACTTAGGAGCGGCACCGCCAGACACCAGAACCACTGGAGCTCCGTTTACAGATGCTCCAGGTTCTCCTGACTCTAGGAGATCCCCCTCAACGGATGGCCTATCAGTACAGCCTAGGCTCCACACCTGGTGCTCCCTCCTGGAACCACCCAGGCTCTGGGACCGGGTTTCGGGCACCTTGGGCCGCAGCCCCTTCCCACTCCTTCTCCGCGGAGACAGGACGTGAGTCCCTACACCCTTCCCACGACACGGGACCTATCTGGGTGACCACGAACCTTTTCCACCAACCTTGGTTGGGAAATACCTAAGCCACTTCCTTCCGGGTCACCCCCAGATGCTTCTCCAGTCCCTCTGGAATCCACCAAAAGGTCTGCCTCCAGTGCAAGCTCCCTGGGGTCAGAAAACTCACACTCCACTGGGTGTTGGCATAGCTCTGGAAAACAGGGACTTAAAATATGCTCTCCAACAATTGAATCACACTGCCCCACACAGGTGTTAACCAAACTACCCTTCACCCAACCATCCAGTGCCTCAGAAAAGTACCCCACATCATTCTCACAAGACTGGTGAGACAGTGTCGGACTGTTGCTGTCTCTCAACCCATACTCTTCTGGCTGGTCTCCATACTCACTTACCAGGGCGTCTATCATGGGGGAACCCCTCTCCCTGCATCTCTCCTCTAGAGTCAGTAGAGTGTCCCTCCCACTACCAGGAATATGATCCCCTGTGCCAGTTCCCCAATCCACCTCAGGGACACTGCGTACCACGGGAGTAACCTCACAATCCTGAACCCCCTGGCGTATGTCAACCCCCTCCTTGAAGCAGGGCCCCAAATCTGTGTGTGCGTGTACCTCCCCCTCAGTACTAGACACTACATTTTTGCTGCCACCATCTGGGCTGGACAAAGCCCTACCGGCTTCCCAATCCAGCTCCAGCTCTCTCATTTTAAGCTCATGATCCAAGATCATCTTCTTTTCCTCCATGGCTATTCTCTTGTCTTCCCTCTCACTTTCTATTCTGAGTTGCTCCAATTCAAACCTCCTTGCTTCCCGCCTGTCCTCCAGCTCCTCTGGGGACAAGCTACTGCTGCCTGGCCTGGAGGGCTCCCCTCCTCCCAAAAGCACATCCACCCTAGGAACAGGCTCCTCCACCTCTCCACTGAGATCACCAGATTGCCCACTGGCATGTCTGGCTGCTACCCAGGCCCTCAGCGCCTTTTGTAGCTCATCCTTCCTGGTGAGGCCTCTGACCTGGACTTTCAGGTTCTTGCAAATCGATTTTAACTCCTTGACATTGTAGGCTTCCAATCGATCCTCCTCAAAGGCAATTTCTACTGATGCAATTGATGATACTATAGATTCAGGCATGTTGAAGTAGCAAGTTCAAATTGGCAAGATCAAAAATAGGCCAAAAAGAAAAAGAACCTGTATGTGGTACGTAATGGTCTGGGATATGGTAGTAGTGCACACCAATCACTGTAAGTCAAGTGCAAACGCAAGTCCTATCCTCACCGCTGACAACCAATGTTAGAAATGGGATTTTTGGTAGGCTTGGGCGTGGGCCAAAGCCAGGCAAAAACCACCACCCTAGTCAGGATAAGGGAGTTACACTCCTAAAATAACCCCTGCTCACCCCCTTGGTAGCTTGGCACGAGCAGTCAGGCTTATCTTAGAGGCAGTGTGTAAAGCATTTGCACATAACCCACAGTAATATAGTGTACGCACTACAAAAGGACACCACACCAGTTTAGAAAAATATCCAATATTTTTATATCATTAAAACAAGACCAAAAACGATAAGAATCCACAATACTATACTTAAAAGTTCACAGTTCCAAAAATACGCTGATTAAAAAGAGTTCCTTGTGTGGATAGCTCCGTCCGGGCTACCACGGCGTCGTGAACAACAAATCCAACAGTTCTGGCTGGTTGCGGGGTCGCGGGCCAGCTACGGTGTCGGGAAGACCCGCAAACAGTACCTGTGAGAGATGCAGGGCGTTGAGGCCCTTGAAGTCACTCGCGTTGCAGGTCGACCTCCTCTCTGATGGAATCAGGAGCGCTGGCGCCGGCAGACGTCTGGTGCTGCGGTGCGAAGCGCAGCGGTGCAGTGTGCGGTGCCCCCAGGTCGCGGTGCGAGCAGCGGCTCGGTGACGGCGTCAGATGGCGTCGTCGGTGAGACCAGGGTCGCGGTGCGAGATGAAGGCGGTGCTCGCCACGGTGCTAGCAGGTCACGGTGCAAGCAGCGTCGTCGTCGTTGCTGAAGCGCTGTCGTCGGCTGACGAACTGGAGTCGATGGCGCCGGTAGGCCAAGGTTGCGCTGCAGGATGAGGGCGGTGCATCGCGTGACTTACGAGCGGTGCCCTCGAACCACGGTGCAAGCAGCGGCGTCGATTTCGGCGGGAAGTGGCGGCGTCAGGAAGGCCAAGGTGTCCTCGTGAAGCAAGGCGGTGCGGAGTGCGGTGCCCACAGGTCGCGGTGCGAGCAGCGGCTCGGTGGCGGCGTCAACAGGCGTCGTCGGTGAGACCAGGGTCGTGGTGCGGCATTGCGGCGGTGCTCTCTGCGGTGCCAAAGCTTCGGCGTGAAGCGAGGCGGTGCGGAGTGCGGTGCCCACAGGTCGCGGTGCAAGCAGCGGCTCGGTGGCGGTCAACAGGCGTCGTCGGTGAGACCAGGGTTGCGGTGCGGCATTGCGGCGGTGCTCTCTGCGGCACCAAAGCTACGGCGTGAAGCAAGGCGGTGCGGAGTGCGGTGCCCACAGGTCGCGGTGCAAGCAGCGGCTTGGTGTCGGCATCAACAGGCGTCGTCGGTGAGACCAAGGTTGTGGTGCGGCGGTGCCCTCTGCGGTGCCTTCAGGACACGGAGTCGGCAGCGGCGTCGTAGACGTCGTTGAGTTGGCGTTCTTCTTGCTGCAGCACAAAACACACAGTCCCCAGTGCTGCGGGTCGAAGAACTTGAAGTCTTTGCTGTTCCTGAGACTTCGTGAACAGGGGGCAAGCTCTACCTCAAGCCCTTGGAGAGACTCACAAATTAGGTTGCAGAAAGTCCAATCCAGGCCTTTCACTGTCCAAGACAGAAGCAGCCACTGCAGGTCAGCCCAGCAAAGCACCCAGCAAAGCAATCCTTCCTTTTCGCAGCTTCTCCGGCTCTTCTTCTTGGCAGTCTTCTTGTCCAGATGAGTTCTAAAGTTCAGGGGTCTGGGACCCAGCATTTATGTCCAAAAATCCTTTGATCTCTTAGGCAGAGAGGGCCTGTGCCCAGTCAGGACCAGTTCTGCCTTCTCTGGTGTGAATTCCTGGCAGGAGGTGGAGACAGCATTTGTCAGAGGCCGAGCAGGCCCTTTGAGGTGCAAGGAAATCTCCTCCCCCTTCCCCCATCGTAACCCAGGTCTCTTCAGCCCTTTCCTGACCTACCTAGACAATCTGGCGCCCCTCCTGCTCCCCCAGCCTTCTGTCATCCAAAACCCAGACAGGCAATCCACATTCCAAAGAGGCACACGGGATGACTGAGCAAGAAAATACCTACTTTCTAAACGTGGTATTTTCAAACACAGAATGTAAAAATCACCTTCACTAAAAGATGCATCTTTAGATTCTGAGTTCAGGCATACTAAATTCTATTTTCTTACCGAATTCCCTGGGCCAGTTATGTTTATAAGATGTTATAAACAAACCTCCCATTCTATCCTATGGGGAACTGGTAGCCTTGCAATAGTGAAAAACGAAATTGGCTGTAATTCACTATCAGGACATGCCACACACACCAGGGCATGTCCCACCTTTCACATACACTGCACCCTGCCCACAGGGGTACCTTGGGCCTACCTGAGGGGTGTCTGACATGTAAGAAAAGGCAAGGTTAGGGACCGGCCAGTGTGTGCACTGGCCAAGTCGACATGGCAGTACAAACTGCGCGGACTTCTGCAATGGCAGGTCTGAGTTACTGTTTTCAGGGCGACTCACGGGGTGGCACAACCAGTGCTGCAGGCCCCCCCGAGTAGCATTTGATTCACCAGCCCTGGCACACGCAGTGCACTTTACTAGGGGCTAACAGGTAAATCAAATATCCAATCATGGAAACACCCATCCATAACACAATTTACACAGAGAGCATATGCACTTTAGCACTGATTAGCAGTGGTAAAGTGCCCAGAGTCCTAAAACCAACAAAAACAGGGTCAAAAACAGGAGGCCAAAAATCAAAAAGTCTGGGGGTAAACCCGCTGAAAAAGCCAAGTCTAACAGTGAGCAAAAGAATGATGGATTGGGGCTGCTACTCCGTGCGAGTCCCAGCGATTAGACAAATTGCAAGCATTCCTCCCATCACCTTTTCTTTGTTTGATGTACCACCATAAGCCGCAAGGGTATGCCCCGACGTCGACCCCATGCTCACTGTGCCACTGGGATCAAGCTATACCTGGCTGATGAGTCCTTTTCAGGGTAAATGGGTCCTTGGTTGCGTGTGTTCCAGTTCGGAGAGGACCTGGCAGTTCGGGTTGGACTGCTCCCATGAGGAGCAGGGTCAAAGCTGATTTACATATGGCTGATTCCAAACTGAGGTGGCATAGAGGGGGTGGCATAGTGGTCAGAGTTGCCTACTTCGGAGCTGGGGATCCAGGTCCGAGTCTCGGCGTCAGCTCAACATCATGTGATTCTGGGCAAATCACTTAATCTCCCCGTGCCTATGGACAACGCCTAGAGACCCTCACTGGTGATTAGCCGCACTACAAAAATCCAAGTATTTGTATGGTGAGCAAAAAAACGATGGGTTGGGATGCTGCCCTGAGTGATTACCAGTGGCGAGGCAAATTGCCAGCATTCTTCCCATCACCTTTTATGTGGTTGATATCTTTCTTTTATGACATATTCCTTGGCTTCACGAAAAATATTTTACGAGCCTAATCTTTAGATGTTAACAATAGAATCTCATAATGTATGCACCCAATCTTTTTTCCACCACTGCTATTATGATTTCTTAAGGTCAATGTTTGGAAATATTTTTTATGGTTATAAAGTACTTACCAAAAGTATTGTATTTCATTATAGAATTCGTAGTACGTGGTCATGCGTTTAATCATTTTTAACTTATGCAGGAACTGTAAGGTTTAAACTCCAATTTGAGCAAATATTACCACGAAAAACAGAACTCATGCAAAGATACCAACAGTTAAAATGTCATATAAATTCTAAATCATGTCAAAGTCCACTTTCAATTATATTGTATGTTCACTGCCCACAGTGGCGGATCACGGGGTGGGCATGGAGTGGCTGAAGGGGTTGGGGCCCCATCTGACTTCAGTTTCAGTTCCAAGCATGCCCACTGAGGACCGAGAGAGCATTGCAAGTCTGGAAATGATTAGCTCTTTTTTTCAGTAGCTCAGGTCTGAGCACATGCTGCCTAGGCTGGACTCGTGAGGTTACTGGACAGAGACAGCACACATATTTGATACTTTTAAATCTCTGGGCCCGCTGCAGGCTTCACTGCTGAGAAGGGGATCAGCCTTAAAAAGGACATCAGGCAAGATGGCGCAGAAAAATCAAGACAAAGATTAGAGAGACAAGGCTGCTTTATTATTTATTATTACCATCCAGAAACGAAGCCATCTGCTGTCTTCCATGTATCACTCATTCTCCTAAAACATCTCCTGCCCCACTTTTGATGTCCCTGCCTGCACTACCCCACCGCTTTTCCGCTACAAGCAACCGCCCAGTGACACCCCAGCCCATTCAGACCATTGGATCATCCCTCTACTCTCTGTTACAGCCAGTCCTAAAGCAGCACTGCCAAAAATGTAGCTTAAGACCCAAGCTCACCCCCCGCAATAAAGGGACTAATTTTATAATTGACAATAAAACAAAGTCTCTGTAAAGAACTCCATTCACCTCCACTTTACAACAGTACTCTCTGTAACTCGTCAAAAGAGTTTGGTGGGAGGGTGGCAAAAAACAATGCATCTACCTACCCCCAGGATCACTGCACACTAGACAAGAGGTGAAACTAGTTCTCGCTTGCCTGTCACTACAACAACCCCGCCATCCTAAACTAACCTATCCCGTACTGTCCTGCAACTGGGCTGCGTCACTGTTAGGCCTGTCAGTCTTAGGGTGGCCTTCCCCCACACTTTTTGCCTTCCTCCTCCATTTTCACTGACCTCGTTTGGATGGCCTTAAGACTCTGTGCACTTTACCACTGTTAACTAGTGCTTGTGATCTCTCCTCTAAACATGGTAATATTGGCTTATCCCCAATTGGCATATACACTCACTTGAACATTATGGGCAGAGACATCTTAGGGACTTCTCTCTCCCTGGTTACCCTGTGTGTGAAATGTCACAGAAAAATCAGGACAGCCAACAGAGAAATACATTATTTAGCAGGACAGTTCAAAAGATATTCTTGTTACAAACTTTTACAACATTAATTGATAACCCCGACGCACTAATACATCAAAATGTCATACTCTTTCACCTCCAATAAACCTTACTCCCCTTTTAATAGTAAATTCTGTTAAACAACCGCACTTCCTGACCCACCTTGAACTTCAGATAATGTCCGTGGAACTGCAGGAAGGCAATGTGAAGATCCAGCATTAGCATCCAGTCTCCTGCATCCAGGGTAGACAGAACTTGGGCCAATGTGAGCATCCTGAATTTATCCTTTTTCAGAAAGAAATTGAGAGGTGTAAAGATCTAAAATAGGACCAAGGCCTCTGTCCTTCGGTGCCAGGAAATAGCGGGAATAAGATCCCATCCCTAGTTCCAATAATGGGACCCTCTCAATGGCTCCTTTGTCCAAAAGAGACTGGATTGCTTGCTGTAAGATGAACAAATGGTCCTCTGACAGCTGCTCTTGTGCAGTCAGTATATGTGGCAGGGTGGAAAGGAACGGTGAGGTGTATTCTTGCTGGCCTATTGGAAGCACCCACCTGTCAGATGTAATGCTCTGCCACCCGTGGAGGTAATACCTTATGCTGCCTCCAACAATAAGGCCAAATGCCACCAAGCCAAGCTAAAGTGGCTTGGTGAGGATGAATGGGGAGGTGGGGGGACTATGCAGTATGTTGCCCCTCAGGGCCTGGATGTTGTTGACTCGATACCAGTCCTTGGCCTCAAAAGGACAGGGTTCCTCTAAACTCTGCATGTACTTGCAGAGTACATGCAGAGATTAGACAAACTGAGTAAGTGGAATCAGGTGGTGTCCCTTGACGAATATGTGACTACCGGGTCCAGCCGACTCTAAGACTTTATGGGACACAGAAAATCAGAAATACAATGTGCAGAGGAAATCCCTCAGTTGGGATTGTATGTACTGCATGTTTGAATGAGAGTAATGCATTGATAGGACTGACTGCCAAAATAGTTTGGGCAATATTAAGTAGTACATTACCTGCTACTTACAAAGGTATCTAAAGTTTAGGCCCTGACGAAAGTCCATTGACCACTGAAGCACAGAGATTTGGCCGAAACTTGTGCACCCAACAGATGTCGGAGTCTAAATCCTCCTATAGCATCATCCATTATTTTTAAACTTGCCACAGGATACTGTAATAAATCAGACTTCTAGCAGTCAGTTTGTCTACCTGAAGGCAATTTTACACATAGATCCGTCCCTCAAAAAAAAATCACAAGCGCTCCCTTAAGAGTTATGGTTGAGCCCACCCAGATACAACCAGTACCTGGATGAGGACTGGATGATGAAGCATGCCAGTAGGAATCCTAAAGTGTAAGAGTTTTTTTAAACAAATAGGGATACACCCCCTCCATGTGGTAAGGTAAAGAGACAACATACATGTTACTAAGTAGTTTTCTCACCTTTGTATTTGAATAGTAGAAGCAGCGGCGTCACTAGGGTTGGTGTCACCCATGCGGTAACTTACCCCATGACACCATCACATGGGGTGACACCTTTCCCAAATGAGACTATTTAGTAAATAGTCTCATTTGGGAAAGGTGTCACCCCATGTGATGGTGTCACCCGGTGCGGTCCGCACCCCCCTAGTGACGCCACTGAGTAGAAGCTAGTATCAAAACAGGAAAAGTAAGAAGGTTCCTAGCCTGAGAGATACATAAGCTGGCAGGACTATGGTTGAAAGGCAGTACCTAAAACCTGAAGAGATTCACCCTGAAGCCAGTGGCACACACAGGTTTGGTAGCCAACGGTAAATACATGGAGTACTCGATTTTCCAAGTTGAGATAGAAATCAATGGCAAGTCGGCCATGGCTGATGTACGGATGAGAGAAAAGCAAGGTGCTGGATGTCTCTTGGGGAGGGATTTGATTGCCCCTGGTTTAGTACAGGACCAAAAGCCTACATGGATTGGACCAAGTCAGCTCTGTTGACCACAGCACAAGCTGCACATCTATCTCAGGAAGAGACTGCGACCATGCCAGATTTGCCTAGACCAGGACATGGTACTAAGTGGACTAGGACTACTCTGAGAAGACACTGGCCGTGGTGTTGACCGCCCCGTCTCCAGGCAGAGAGAAGGATGAGATCCCTGAAGCAGAACAACTGTTGGAGTCTGAGTCACAGTCAGAGCCGCAGGGGTTGTTAACTGCAGGAGGACCTACCCCAAAGAAAGTCTGCAAGGCACAAGTTCAGTGTCCTACCACTTATAGGATATCAGAAGAAACCCAGGGCAGGACAGCAAGATTGTTGGAAAGCATAATGCTATGAGGATGAACTGCTTTACAGAGAGCTTGTGAATCCTGTGCAGGTGCTAACAAGAGGCTTATGGTTCCATTAACGCACAGGAATTTGCGGTTGTCACTGGACCATACAGTGCCATTAGCAGGACATTTGGGCATTAGAAAGACCCAGGATAGATTGGACCCTCTGATCTACTGGCCATGGATAGGCATGGACACAGTGGGTTCTGTAGAACCTGCTCCACTTGTCTTTTGAGTGGTAAGTCAGGAGGTAAGACCAAAGCACCATTTTGGCTTTTACCAGTTGTAGGTGTTCTATATGAGCAGATGGGAATAGGCATTCTTGGCCATCTGACCACTGCTCAACATCAGGCAACAAATTTGATTGTGGTAGACCATGCCATCAGATATCCAAAGGCAGTTCCTCTGAGAAGCATGACTACAAAGGCGGTAGCTACGACTCTCTTAGGGATCTCTTCAAGTGTTGGTATTCCAAAGACTGATTTCTGACTATGAAACGAACATTATCTACTCATACATGAGGAAACTGTGGGAGCAATCTGGTGTGACCTACTACTTCTCAACAGCATACCACCTACAAACCAATGAGTTGGTGAAAGGTTCAATAAGACCCCTAAGATCATGGGTACTCTGCCCGAGGACCTCAGGAGGAAATGGGATATTCTCCTGCCATGTCTCTTATTCTCTTACAGGAAAATCGCATAGAAGGGTTTGGGTTTCAGTCCCTTTGAATTTCTGTTTAGGCACCCAGTGTGTGGCCTGCTCACCTTGATCAGAGAGGGTTGGGAAGGAACTTCTGAGTCACCTAAGAAGAGTGTGGTGGACTACGTCATTGGCCTTAGGAAGTTGATCAGAAGGAACTTCTGAGTCACCTAAGAATGTGGTGGACTATGTGATAGGCCTTAGGAAGTTGATGGGAAGGAGCTTCTGAGGCACCTAAGAAGAACGTGGTGAACTATGTGATTGGCCTTAGGAGGTTGATGGCACAATACTTGGGTAAAATAAACAAAAACCTTCAGACATGCCAAGAGGTGGGGGCGTGGCTTGGAGCCAAATATGGCGGACGAAGCTCTGTAGAGCTCCGCTGGGCGCGTACCTTCTCAGAGCCCAGATCCTGCATAATCCTGGTCCCGGCTGTCGACGACGCTGGATATCGGTGGCGGAACACGCCGAGACCTCTCTGCTGAAGTCTGGGGTTGGCGGCGTGCGGGAGCGGTCCGCATCCGGCCTGGCGGTGACTGCGGCCTACTTGTGGGCTGCGAGACGGAGCGCGGTGCGAGGCGGAGACGGCGCCAGCCCGCGATCCTTGTGAGGCCGCGGCCGGTTTTGTGCTCGGCGGCGGCCCCGGACCAGCGGCGCCCCAGGTCAGTGCTGTGTTGGGCCCTGGGAGTGGAGGGAGCCCGTCTGCTGGCGGCCCGGCGCCCCGCCTGGCCTGAGTCTCGGGATTTTGAGCAACAAGGGTACTCTGGCGCTTCTGCGGAGCCCCCTTTCCCCGCCTTCCAGGAGCTGCAGATAGCGGGAGAGCCCGGAAACCTCACGGGGTCGTCGTGGAGACCGGGACCCCGGGGGCGCCTGTGACGCTCGGCGCCGCCAGGACTGCTGTGATTGCTGCTGTGCCCGGGCTGGACCGCGGACCTACTGAGGGGGAGTGTGGTAAGGCCTACGCCACAAGACGGAGGCGCGCCGGGGACTGGGGGGACCGCGCGGAAAGAGACTGTGCATGATTGACCCTCGCTGGAGACCCCGGGGCCTGTGACTCCGGGGCTGATGCAGCGCGACTCCCCGTGATCCTTGGTGCCTTGGGAGTTCCCTTTTCCGGTCCTGAGAAGACGATTGGGGGCCCGATTTGGTGGCGGTTCTGCTCACGATCTGCTCACAGGGGACCATCGGTGACATTCCCCGGGGCAGCCCAGGACGCAATGTGGCCAGCTCCCGTCGACCACCATCGGCTGGCCGCCTGTGAGGCCCACTTTCCTACGTCCATCATCCGCTGCAGTGCCTTCGTCCCTGGTGTACTCCCCGGTCTCCCCCACGTCAAGATGGGCAAGGACAAGCCCGGTGCGGCGGCCCCCAAACAACTCACTATAGACCAATATACCACTACGGCCGCCGGGAAGGAGGGTGCCGAGACAGTGACTTCAGATACTGTGATGCTGCTCGCGGCCATCACCCAGTCGCGGACTGCCTTGGAGGCCCAGGTCGGGGCCGTCGGCTCGGAGGTGTCACTCCTCCGCCAGGCGGTAGAACGGATCACGGAGATGGAGACCTGAGTTTCCTCGGTGGAAGATACAGTGTCCGCCCTCCAGAAACAAGTGGATAAACTCCCAACAGTCTCACGAGAGCTCGCATCCAGGGTCGAAGATGCGGAGGGACGGACCCGGCGCAACAATATTCGCTTGGTGGGCTTTCCGGAGGGATGCGAAGGCGCATCCATGGACGCTTTCCTCTCGGACTGGCTCATGACCCTCTTGCCACCTGAGGTCCGTTCCTCCTGTTTTGTGGTCGAGCGGGCCCACCGGACGCTGACTAAGAAGCCCCCTCCCGGAGAGCGCCCGAGGCCGGTAATCGCCAGGCTTCTCAATTACGCCGATCGGGATGCGATCCTCCGCTACGCCAGGCTCCACAAGGACAAGATGGTCTTCGACTCGCATCCCATAATGGTTTTCCCGGACTATGCTCGGCTGGTGCAGCAGCAGCGGCAATCCTTCGTCGAGGCCAAAAAACGTCTGCGAGATCTGAACATCTCCTATGCACTGTTTTTCCCAGCCCGTATGAAGATACTGTATAACTCCAAGACCCTGTTCTTCAACTCACCGAAAGAAATCTTCGCCTGGACGGAGGAGAGACATTCCCTCAAGCCTCACTCGCCGCCGCCACTGGACTCAGATTCGTCCCAAGGTTCTCACCGGAGTGGCCGGCCGGACCACCACGCTGCAGCCAGACGCCACCGGTCCTGCTCCAACTGGCGTGCCAAGGGCCACTCAGAGGCAGCCGACTGAAATTACATTGATTATGTCACATTTCTTATGTTTGCCTCTCGTGCTCCAGGCCCTATGACCAGGGTTCCATAGAGGCTGATGTTAGCCTATAAGATGCCTGGGCCACGTACACACGCTCTGAGAGGTAGTAGCCATAGCCCGCTCTGGTTGTGTAAGAAATGTTGGGCATTGTTGGGTGGGGGGGGATCCATTGGGGAAACCGCTTGAGTCATCCAGTTGAGGGCTTAGGTCGAGATTTCACCGCGACAGATGCTTCAAATTCACTGAAGTATTGGGGGGGGAGTGGGGGAGGGATTGGGGGGGTTCCGTTTTGTTGTTATTGTTCTGTTTCGCTCTACGCACTAGACACAAGACCACCAACTATTACACTGCTACCGTGTGGGCCATTACGCACTACTGGACGTAGAAATGACACACGACCCACGTAAACCTCCAATGGGGGATCTCAATATCCTGGCGTGGAATGTACGGGGACTCTTAAACAAAGTCAAACGGGGGGCGGTGCTTCAATTGGCCAAGCGGTACTCTGCTGACATCCTGTTATTGCAGGAGACTCATCTCCTGGGCACTAAAGCCCCCTGCCTGTCCAGATTTGGGTACACCACGGTGTACCACTCCGGCTTCATAAGGGGCGCCCGCGGCACGGCGATACTCCTTCACCGTCGTGTGCCGCTCCAGGTAACGAGCCATTGGCTTGACCCAGGGGGACGCTACACAATTATCACAGGTACCATAGCGGGCGAACAAATCACCATTGGTAGTATATATGCTCCTCCTCCACTGGGTCAGACATTCGTAGACAAATTAACACACCTATGGGGAGACCTTCCAGGAGGCTTGACGATCTTGGGCGGGGACTGGAACGATATTATGACTCCTCAGGACAGGTGGCGTGCATTCCCACAAGATACACCCCTTCCTCGATCCAAACTACAGACTTTGGCAAACACACTGGGATGGGCGGACACTTGGCGGGCCTTCCACCCCACAGAAGCAGGGTTCACCTATGCCTCCTCAGTGCACCCCACCCTTTCGCGCCTCGACTACTTATTCCTTCCCCATAGCTATATCCACCGGGTATCCCACACTTCCATTATGCCCCGGGGCCTATCTGATCATTCCCCGATTCAACTCAAGTTGTGCCTTCAGACACGGCGGGCTCCCTGTAGATGGCGCATGTCTCCTTGGTCTCTTCGTGGCGTCACCTACCAGGAGATGCTACTACGGACCGTACGAGACTATCTTGGCTTCAACGTGGGGTCCACGACGTCCCTGATTTCCCTCTGGGAGGCCCTAAAACCGACAGTGCGGGGAGCAGACATCAGCTTTCGCGCCAGAGAAAAGCGCTGATGCTTAGAACAGGTAGAAGAACTGGAAAGTAGGCTGATCAGTCTGCAAGCTCGACTAGTGGCGGGTTCAGACCCTGACGCCCGCCGCAATCTCCTTCATGCCCAACAACAACTGCACCAACTCCATACTGACGCCGCTAAAGAGGCGTGGCTAGCGACTCAATATAGAATCTACCAGTGGGGCGATAAGTCTAGCCAAATGCTCCATAGACTGTGTCAGGCTCGGACGGCCCCGGCCCCAGTCCCGGTCTTGAAGTCCCCAGATGGCAGTGTCTGCTCCTCTCCCGAAGCTGTGGTTCAGGCCTTCGCGCAATATTACACTGCTCTCTATGCAGAGCGGGAGGTGATTGCTGCGCCCCTGATAGACGCCTTTTTAACTGATATTCCACCCCGCCGACTCCCAGATGAGGTACGGGATAGACTGGACAAATCCATCACCTTGGAGGAGTTACAGACAGCTCTGTCCAACTTGCACCCGGGCCGTTCCCCGGGCCCGAACGGGTTCCCTAGTGAATTTTTAAGCCGACACACCACTATCCTGGGTCCACATCTGTTGGGGGCGCTCCATGAAGCCTTAGAGCAACACATTCTACCCCCTGATTGGCGGCACGCCGAGATCGTGGTCTTTCTCAAACCAGGTCGCCCCCTGGACGATCCGGGATCTTACCGCCCTATCTCTCTTTTAAACATTGAGCCTAAACTGCTGGGCAAGGTATTGGCTGATCGCCTCCGTACTTGTATTCAGGATTTGGTCCACCCGGACCAATCCGGCTTCATGCCGCAGCGCTCTACCAGACACAACATAAGGCGGGTACACAATGCAATCGCGGGGGCCCCACGACTGGGCCGCCCCGCGGCGCTCCTCCTAGCAGACATAGACAAAGCATTTGATTCCTTGAGCTGGGCGTACCTTTTCAAACTCCTAGCAGCCGTTAATCTGGGGCCGCGTTTCCTGGCATATGTGAAACTTCTATATACGGACCTCACGGCCTCGGTCCGGATGGCCGGTTGCTGCTCTCCCCCTTTTCCGATCCGCAGGGGCACCAGACAAGGGTGTCCCCTGTCCCCACTCGTATTCGCCTTAGCGATCGAACCCTTGGCTGCATGGGCGCGCTTTGACCCTGTGATCAGAGGACTTAACTGGACGCCGGAGTACTCAGACAAGATCGCGCTATATGCCGATGACGTCCTGTTTTTTATGTCCGATCCATGGTTCTCTGGGCCCCGAGTCCTCCAGATCCTCTGCATCTTCGGAGAGACCACTGGTCTCTGCGCAAACCCGTCTAAGTCTACCCTATTCCCTATACATGGAGACCAGAGGAGTCAGACATGGGCATCACAACTGCTTATCGCGGACACAGGCTTCAAGTATTTAGGGGTCGTTGTAACTCACAGTTCTGATGAGGCCTAGTCGCGCAATATAGCCCCGCTCCTCCCCGTCGTTCGGGACGAGACAACAATCTGGTCCCAGCTGCCCCTCTCACTGTATGGCAGGTCTGCAATATTTAAAATGGTATCCCTCCCTCGCCTACTCTACCGACTGCAGAACTACCCATACCCAATTCCCCCGTCATGGTTCCTCCAGGTTAATGCTCTACTGAATAGATTCCTATGGCAGGGGGGCGCGATACGTGTGGCGCTCGCTACATGTACACAATCTACGTACTGTGGGGGCATCGCTGCGGCGGATGTCCGCGCCTACTACTGGGCTTCGCATCTCTTGATCATTAACGAGTGGTGGTATGCCTCCCAGACGGACCCAGCCTACGCCGTTGAACGGGCGGCTATGGAAGGCACCCCCCCTGCTTCACCTACTGTACAGCAGCTCCCAGCTGACAACACTCCCACCTGCTTGTAGAGTAGTCATCCAGATATGGCGGCGAGCGGTTAAGACCATGGGCTGGTGGGACAAACTAACTGGTGCCACTCCCCTATGGCAAGGTACCTTTCTCCGGCCAGTTGCAGCGCTGATAGGGTTCCGCAGATGGGACGACATAGGCATATCGACGCTGGGGGACGTGCTGCAGGGGACCACCCTTAAATCCTTTCAAACACTACAGTCGGAATTTGATCTTCACAAATCACAATTCCACCGCTTCCTACAACTCCGACACGCATTGACCCCTCTGATACGACACCTAGAGTCATTACCCGAGTTTCATCCTCTCGAGGGCCGTTTGCTGATGGGGGACTTGGGGGCCCATAAAATTAGACAAGTGTACCAAACCCTCACGACACACTCCAAGACCACCATCCATCGCACCCGGGCAGCATGGGAGGCAGATCTACCTGGTCTGACAGATGACGATTGGACCGAGGCGCTAGCGAGCCCCCGCTATGCCGCCGTCTCCACTAGATATCGGCTCATCCAATTTAAATACCTTCACAGGGCATATTATACGCGTCTTCGCTTGTGGAAAATGGGAGTGATCCCGTCTCCTGTCTGTCTCTGCTGCAATGCGGATGAGGGGACGCTTTTACATACAGTCTGGAGCTGTGGAGCCGTACGGCCCTTCTGGTCTGGTGTACTTTCCTGCTTGGGGAAGGTTTTGGCCTGGGATATCCCCGCTGACCCCAGATTGGTACTCTTACATAGCACTGAAGAGATTGGAGGGAACAAATACAAACAACACTTGCTATTTCTGGGCCTAGCCCTTGCCCAGCGGGATATAGCCAACAATGGAAAAACACGTCCCCGCCCTCTATATCCACCTGGAAAAAAGCAATGGATAAATGCATGTCGGCGGAGATTGCTGTGTTTCAAGCGCGGGGATGCCCACAGAAACATGGAAAGATATGGTCCGGCTGGGCGAAGTTTAGGGGTATAGATCTCTCCCCGCTGTTACCGCTCGCCATCAGAGATCCCATTGAACGATTGGTGGTAACCAACTTACCGATGTAAGATGCTAGTGCTACTGAAACGTAGTTGGACACACGTTATGTATATGCAGTGTATATTACTTATATTTATGTGGTATGTGCGTGGCGGGGTTTGGGGGGTTCACGAGGTCTGATGTTCTGCAGATCTTCGGGGTGGGTATATTACAATACCTGAAGGCGGGCCAACTTACATTTCAATTGTATTGTGTTTATCGGGCCTTGCCCTTCGGGTACAATGAAAACTCAATAAAATCTGTTGTTAAAAAAAAAAAAAGACATGCCAAGAGGTGATATAGGACAGGTATGACCAGGAGGGTCAAGAGGTGTTGGTGCTGAATCCAATTTGTCCTAGCGCTTTGAAGGAAAAGCTATGTGGGCAACATAAGGTAGGGTTGAAGGTTCTTGGCCCAGTTTGCACAGTCAAAGTAGGGCAGACCCCAGGACAAGAGCAGCAAATGACCTAAACCCCATGGTTGGGGACCGGTAGCCCATAACTGCCCGTGGCCTCTCTCCCTCCACTCCCCTGTCAAACTGGGTACAACAAGGTCTCCAACCGAATTTATACATGTGCTGTATGAGCCAGTCTGTATATCTCTGATATCTATGCTCTAAGATTGTGAGTTTGCAACATTTAAATATAACTTCTCATTTAGTTTGAAGGGGTAGCTTGAAAAAAGTGAAAGGAAGAACGATTTCTAACTGAAGAAAATATTATATACATTTTTAAAAAATGATACAACACCTGCATACCTAGAATTTTTTTTTTTTTAGTCCTCATTAGCCTCTTTAATGGAGAGAAAAAACAATGACGTTCTTCCACTTGCACATGTTGATGGGCAATCAGAACCTGACCCCATGTGCTGTTTAACAGGTGAGGTAGAAAAAAGAAAGACTAGGGAAAAAACAAAAAGCGGCCATAGTTCTGTATGACCCTCGGGCGTGGTCTCTATGTTCCCCATCTTCTCCTCTCTATTTTTTGTCTGTCTCGACCCTCTCACTATCCGACCGAAAGACTAGACAACAGGGGCCTGCACCAAGAAAACCTGCTGAGGCTGAGAAGGCTTAATCATAGGACCAATCCTGTTAGTACTTAAAACGTCACACCACTCAAAAACGGGAGCCAAAAGTTAACATTTCTAGAGCTTTTCCTGTCTAAAGTGGCTATATATTTAATGGAACTCAACCAGTTATCAAGGATAGGGGGAGGCAGCCACCCACAACTTGCATATCTCCCTCCGTGCCAATAATACAGCATAGAAAATAAACTTTGCCTGATTTTTAGTAGTTATAACTTCTGGTTCCATCAGCCCAAAGATAATAAGCATAACGCTTACCTTAATGTCAAGCTCCAACATTTCAGACAGTGCCCTACACACTTCACTCCAGAAGATTTGCAATTCTGGGCATTTAACAAACATGTGGACATCATCCTCTCTCATATTACCACACTTTGGACAGGAGACATCACCTCCTCTACCAAATTTCGACAGTTTCAGGGGGGACCAATACGCTCTGTGGATAGAAAAGAGATGATTTCTCCTCAGGTTTGCAGGCTTTACTATTTTGAATAGCATAGACATAGATACTTGCCAGTTATTTTCGAACGTTGATTCCGGCAAGTATTTTCCCCATAATTCTGCAGGCAACGTAAAATCTCCATCCTCGATCTCAACCATTAACCAGTAGATAGACGATAACTCCTTCTTGTGGTTTAACTCTTGTTTAAGTCGGATTTCCAAGTCGTTCTGGTCACCTATCTTTGTTTCTGGATCTTGAAACCAACTTCGCATTTGAAGATATTTAAATCTAGATAGGCTAAAATTTGCTTGTTGGTTACATTCTTCCCAAGAAATAAGCTTGCCATCTACAGTCAACTGTTCCCAGCATGTGAGGCCCCCCTCTAACAAGGGTTTAGCAAGAGCATCTTTTGTCCACTCCGGAGATCCGGGACCATCCCAGATGGGGGCCAATAAACTGTAATATGGAATTTTTAGGGTTTTTCTAACTTTATACCAGGTCTCTGCAAGCCCCTTCAGTCGCTTTAGCCTGACCTTTTTAAAAAAAATTGGGTCGGCATATTTAAAAAGAAAACCCTCGTTGCCTCCTGATTCCAAACTTGAAATTGTCCACCATAGGCCCCCTGTCATGGTTCGACTTGGTATATTGAAGAGGCACTTCCCGTTTTTCAAAAGAAAAGCCCATGAGTAAGACAGTAAATCCGGCAAGGCTAAGCCCCCTTTCTCGACCCTCCTTCTTAACTTTTTCCAAGCTATTCTTGGTCCTTTACTCGCCCAAATAAAAGAACAGAGCTCGCTTTGCACCTTTTTTATCCATTCTTTCTATGTAGAGAGTGAAGAGCAAGGGCGACAGAGGATATCCCTGTCTTGTCCCTCTGGATATGATCACAGGCTTAGTTAGAGAGCCGTTGATTAACACTCTAGCTTCTGGAGCTCGATAGAAACCAGCTAGTGCGTTACAGAAATTTGTACCAAGGTTCATAGAGGCTGCTACTGCTTTCAGATAGACCCAGTTCACTCGGTCAATGGCCTTGGTGGCATCTAAGGCCACCACGGCCAAAGGAAGACTATAAGCGGTTGCCAAATCTATTGTGCCAACTAATGTGTGGGTCAAATCCTTCAAGAATCTTTCCCGAATAAACCCTTTCTGATCATCATTTATTACCTCAACCATTAGACCATTCAACCTGTCTGCCAAGATCTTTGCGTATAGCTTATAGTCGCTGTTTAGTAAGGAAATTGGCCGGTAGGAGTCGCATTTCTTAGGGCATTTTCCGGGCTTCAAGATTAGAGAGATTGTGGCTTCCTTCCAAGAGGCTGGCAGATCAGACCCATTAACATAAAAGTCGTTAAAAAGTTTCACAAAAATGGGGGATAAAGTGCATGCCAGAACTTTATAGACTTCTTGGGGAATGCCATCCGGCCCTGGAGCTTTCCCATTCTTGAGCTGACTAATTCCCTTTTGTACCTCAGAAATGTCTATAACTCTATTTAAGTGGTCAGACTTTTCTGCTGTCAGCGGGTTCCGGCGACCTGACCTAGCCATAATTTTAAATTATTTTCAGAGGGATTGAGCTCCTCACAATAGACTTTACTAAAATAGTTATAAAACATTTGCTCAACCCCATTACTGTCACCAATCAAGGTCCCCGTTTGATCACATATCACTTCCTCGATTCTATTTCTTACTTGGTCTTTTTTGGCCTTCCAGGCCAATAGTTTGCTGCAGCCTTCACTATACTCAAAATGAGCCATCTGGCTGGCCTCCCATCTCTTCCTTACCCTATCCTGCAATAGAATTGCTAAACTTGACTTCACCAGAGACACTTCCTGCAACCACAATGTCCTAGCCGCCTCTCCTGACCGTGGGTCAGCTGGTTTATCCTCTAGAGATCGAACCTTTTCCTCCAACATTGCCAGCTCCTTGTAATAACTTCTTCTCTTTTCCGCAGCCAAAGTCCCAAGTCTACCCCTTAAAAAAGCCTTATAGGCATCCCACATCACTCCAGGGAGAGTCGACCCCCAGTTGAACTCAAAAAATTCTTCTGTCTCATTTCTGAGTAGCTGAATAACTCCCTCATCCTGCAATATTGTGCGATCAAGGGTCCATCTAGATTGAGAGCCCACCTTCCTGATCTTTAATTTAAGCATCACTGAGGAATGATCGGACAGATGAACTCCTACATGATCAATCTGCTTCACATCGTCCTTTAACTTACAGTCTATGAGGAAGTAGTCTATTCTAGATTGATGTTTATACTTCTTGTTATAGTATGTGAATCCTTTTTGTGTCCCGGCTTTTTGTCGCCAAACATCGTGCAAACCTAGTTGTTCCATCATGTGTTTTATTAGTCCGAGCATTTTAGGATTTACCTGTGCTCTACTGTTTGAAGATTTGTCTAGAACAGAATTTAACACTACATTAAAATCCCGGCCAGAATAATTGGATCAGATGAGTTTAAAAGTTCGGCCATCAGGTCACCTAAAGGTTGTACTTCATCATAGTTTGGACCATAGTAGCCGGCCACCGTATAGGGTTGAGCTGAAATTTTAACTTTAGCTACTATCCATCTTCCAGCTTTATCTGATACCCAGGAGTCTAGCTTCACTTGTAGCCCTCATTTAATTAAAATTGCTACCCCCTTTGTAACAGCTGATTGAGCTGTACATGCTATATGGGCGATCCATTTAACTGACCCAAACAGATCCGTTGCTTCCTTTTCAGTTAAGTGTGTCTCCTGAGCAATTATAATTTGGGCTGGACTATCTTTAAGATACTGCAGTATCTTCGCCCTCCTTCCTCTAACCCTAAGGCCGTTTAAATTCCAAGATAATATTTTAATGATATCCTCCTTCCTCTCACCCATCATTGATATCCACCCAACGAATAATCTGGGAAAAGTCTAATTCTGAGACATTAAAAAGCGGCTTCAGAGAAACTAATTTTTTCTTTTTTTTCCCCACTGCTCCCCACCCTGTGCACCCTGTACTCCTCCCTCCCCCCCCCATGGAAAAACCCTCCCTAAATCTACAAGGCCGAAAGGCCATGTGGGTATTCCCCTCGGAGCGAACAAATCTTCTGAAAGTGTACACCACCTGAGTACGTCTGTCTTAAAAAAGCGACTCTAAGGCAACACAACATAATTAGATAGAATTTACATTTATTTATTTATTATTTATTATTTATTTATTTTTTATTTATTTTTTATTACTTATAGTTGTGTATTACATTCTATTTATCTGTTTATTTATTCCTCACCCCTGTCTTTATTTTATAAACTACTATTAGTATTCAAAAAAAAATTCTCTCTGCGGATCTTTACACAATTACTATTTTCCTTATTTCCTACCCTTCCTTTTTCCTTCGCATCACATCCCACTTGTCTGCCCATCTCTACAATTTCAGTTAGTTTCAGGTAGGCAAATTGAGTAGGGTAGGGTGGAAAAATTAAAGACCACGTGCTTGAAGGTCATTTATGAATTCATCCACCTTGTCGCAGGAGTGAAAAATATGCATTTTATTGTCAAGCATAACTTTCAAAAAGGCTGGGAATCGAAGCTGTACTACAGCTCCTAACCCCTTAAGTTGATCCATCCTCTTCCCTAACTCCCATTGCCTATTTGCGGTAATGGTTGAAACATCTGATCTAAAGTCATATTTGGCCCCATCAACCTCTATCTTTTTCAGACGCGGGGGCAGATTTACGTTGAACTAACGCAGCACGGCGCAGCAAGTCATTTTGCTGCGCCGCGCTAGTTTTGAAGCACAGGGATGCAACATATTTACAAGAATATGTCGCATCCTTGTGCTTCCCCTGCGCTGGCGCACAAACTGCAGCCATGCGCCGGCGCAGGCAGCCTTGCACCATGGTGCAAGGATGCCTGCGTCGTGGAGATTGTTTTGTGCAGGAAGGGGAACCTTCCTGCACAAAAACAATCACTACAACCATTTTCCTCTTTCAATGCGTGCTGCAGAATGCAGCACGCATTGAAAGAGGAAAACGAGGAGAAATGAAAACATTTCTCCTCGGTGCTTCCGCTACGCCACCTCTAGGGTGGCGTAGCTTCAGACGCATCTCCAGAGTTACGATTTCTCGTAATTCTGGAGATGTGTCTTGTTCCATGAGTGTTGCGTGGGAACACCCACAGCAACACCCATGGAACGCCCCTTCACCGCAAAGTGCTGCGTGTGAAGGGGCCGTATTTACAAGGAGAGGAAAAGTCACGCAGGGTGGCTTTTCCTCTCCTTGTAAATATGGAGCAGCCCCCTGCGCCACCAGTACGTCACGAAAAGTGACGTACTGGTAGCGCAGGGGGCTCGTAAATCTGCCCCTAAGTGCTTTTGATAAAATCTTTTCTTTTAAGGAGAAGGTTAAAAAGTTAATCAAAATCTTCCTAGGCTTTATCCTGTTTGTATTTAATCTGTATGGATCCCTATGTACACATTGAATATCTTTCCCTATTTCCTCTTCGGATTCTTCAACCTGTAACTCTTTTTTTATCAATCGCACTACAAAGGTTTTTATATCATCTCCTTCTCTCCCTTCTGGCATCTTCAAGATTTTTAAGTTATTCTTTCTCTGGAAATTTTCCAGTCTCTCAACTCTGTCGTGATATTCTCTTTCTGCAGATTTTAACTTTGTTATCTCGACCAAGTTTACAACTACCTTCTCTCTAAGCTCTTTCACTTCGCCCAACATAGTTGTTCTATTGCAGAGGTCATCCATCTTTTTCTCAAGAGTATCACAGGCCTGCCTGATCTCCTTCGGATTCCCTTCCGATGTTTCAAACCTAGTTTTGATCTCCACCGACAGAGCCCTTAACAACACACCCAAAGCAGGATCCCCATTCCCTGACTGCCCTGTACATTGACTCGTGATTGCTGGCATAGGCATTGGCTTCTCCAGTATCTTCTCAACCAGGGGCTGGTTACTCATACATTCCTGCGTGGCTGACATAGCAAGCACTTGATATCTATTTGGGGATGCATCTTTATTCCAATCTATAGTATCCACTGAACCTAATACTACAGACGTTTTGGCCTGCTCTATGCTCAACTCCTTCCCAGTGGTAGTAACTGCCTCCATCCTGCTATCCGCCAGTGTTACTGTTTGGGGCAAAACTTTAAAATATGATCTTAAAGAGGGAGTCACCTTTATCTTCTGAGCTGCTGTTCGCTTCCCTGCCGTTCTCTTCCTCCCACTCGCCTTATTTGTCTTATTCCTGGCTAATTCATCATCATCCTTCACTTCAGAGCCGTGTAAGCTTGTAACAGAGCTTAATACATCCCCTTGCACTTCACCTGTATCTTGCCTTAACTTCCTTAAAGCATAACGTGGGGGCAGCTCTCCTTGTACTATTGTCTTGTTACCCCGATTGACTTTAGGTTTAATATGATGCTCCTTACCGCTAGCTAAATTGCAATTTAACGCAGGCTCCTTCTCCTGGAAAAACGAAGCGCTCTGAGTCGCTGCCAAATCCTCGCCACTCGTACCTGGCTGCAATCCCCCGCTGTGTACTCTCTCAACCGCACACCCAAGCCCGCTAATACCGCGTCCACTTCTCCCCCGGAAGGAGATCCTGGCCGCAGCACCTCTTCCCTGCGTAGCTCCAGGGCCGCCCTTCTCCACGGCCACTCCGTAGTTACCTCTAATAGAGCCGCTCACAAATTACTTGCTGCCTCCTGGCTCCAGCCTCCGCTGCTTTAATCAAATCTGCCTTTCTGCACTGCCCGCAAGTCTTGATTTTATTTTATTCAGATTTTAAATCATACCGACTTTACTAATTCGGGTGGTCGTCGCATTATTTTCGCGCCGCTCCGAGGGTGCTCCCGCGACCGACTAGACGCTGGCCGCCATATTCTTCCTTCCTCCCAAGTAAAAAAAATGACACCCGACTCGTATACCTAGAATTTTTGTAATGCTTTCAATACCTATGGCTTTTTGGCAAATGTTCAGGGTTTTTGTACTGGACACCCACTGAAGGGGGCCAAGCTTGCTTGGTGCACAATTAAAGCATTGGACTATTTCATGAGTGCCCCTTCAGCAACTATGACTTTAAAAGCAAGCTTTAAAATCCACTATTACAATATTTTCTTGAGGGACAACCTTGACAAGCTACCTTAGGGTAACTTGTCTGCATTTACTTTTATTTGGGACAGGTATTTGCACTACTCCATGATTATATTTCAACAGCCACTCTTTTGTTCCTCCACTTCGATAGTTGGGCACTACTAGCCACAGTGCCCCTTCTAGGTGCCTTTAGCCTCCTTCGGCACAAAAAAAAGCCTGTCCCGCCATTGACAGCCTAGTCTCTAAATTTTTTATCTTTTGGTGACCTTTTTGTCCGTGGTAATTTTAGTTACTCTGGTAGTGTTTAGGTCGAGCCTGGGCTGACCAAGGCATGCTGTATTCATGCTGCATGCTGTATTATTGAAGCTCTGCAGGTTTTCTGCCCATCTTTTCAATTGGCTCCTGTTACTGTCTTTTCTAAATTGTTGCTTTTGATTCATGAATAGGCTTAGTAGTCCCTCCTTAGTACCGCCTTGTCTGCATTTGTAACCTCCCATAAGGACTGGACTTATTACTTCGGTTGTTACACGGTCTCTTTTATCTACAGTCTGTGAGCACCATTTTCTTTAATGTTTTTAGGTTGCTTACTAAAGAACTTGTGGGATGCTACTTTCACAATGGCGGCTGCTTCTTTTTAGGTCGAGCCTAGCGCAGCGTTCATGCGCTGCTCTATGGGAGGCTTCTTGTGAGCACTCCACACTTTCCCTAAACTTATCCGTGTGAGTTTGTTAACTCCCACACATTCTATTGGCCTTTGCGTGTGGCTTTCAATAATGAAAGCACGCAAATGGCCAAAGACGGGCGCATGACCCGCCTTTTCACTAAACGTTAACTCCCATGGCCTAGGGGTCTCCGGAGCGAGCAGCGGCGTGCATTGTGCCAGCTGCATTCCTCCCTTATCATTATCTTGTCTTGGCTCATGTTACTAATTACACAAAGCACGGTCGCTTTCGTGGCCGCGCTTGTTTAAACTTTGTTTTTCTCCCTCTTTGATGCTTAGAGCTCATGCCAGTTCAAAAGGCCCCTTTAAAAAAAATAAACACTAAAACGTTTAATGTTAGGGGAGAATAGTGTTTAAAGCTGTGCAACAACATGCAACAGTCTTAAATGTAAAGAAACTGGCATAGAATCCAATTGCTGTTAAAGATTTATTTCGCGCCTCAGAAGCAACACAGGTTCCAAGAAGTCAGGCACAGTGTTCAGGAGATGTGAGAAAGGACGGAACGCTTGCTACAAAAGCAAACAGACCCATTTAGAGCGATATTAATTTTCTACAGGGAAATGTTGAGATATACAGCAGAAATGACATGCCACTGCGCACTCACCAACTCCAGTCCCGGTGGGTACGATGTCTTTAACGAAAGATGGCAACGTAGGGGTGCGCGAGTACGCCCTCTAAATTACTAGCCCGCACTTTACAGGACACTACATCACAATATCTTGCACTCCCTTTCCCTTCAGCCTATCCTTTATGCTGCTGCCTCAGCACAAGCTTTCGCTCTATGAGGAATTTTTCATACACCCTCTTCATACACACCACAGTGCCTCTTCCTAACCTTATTTCTTCTCAGCTTCCGTTAACTTAAAAAAAAATATGGCCTCCGTTTCTTCTTTCCCCTCCTCTATTCCATGTGCCTACCTTTCTCTTTTTTTAGCTCACTTACTCTCTCTCCCCCGCCCCCTTCCTCTGCGTTTCGTTTAGCTCCTCTCATTGTAGCCCCTTCTTGCCTCTCTCAGTCTCCCTGTCATTGTCTCTCCCCCTCTTTCTATGTCTCGTCTCCACCTCTATTTTATCCCTATTTCTCCATTTATCTCACTCTAGCGAGCTGCGTCTCGCTCTCTCCTCCGTGGACTGAATGTGTGTGCCTAAACTGAACTGAATTACACTCTACTCAATGCAACATAAATACACTCCACATAATACCACTCAGTGCCACATAATTATATGCTACATAATTACACTGCACTCAATGCAACATACACTCCAAATAATACCACTCAGTGCCACATAATTACACACCACATAATTACACTCTACTGAATGCAACATACACTCCACATAATACCACTCAGTACCACATAATTACACACTACGTAATTACACTCTACTCAATGCAACATAAATACACTCCACATAATACCACTCAGTACCACATAATCACACGTCACAATTACACTCTACTCAATGCAACATAAATACACTCCACATAATACCACTCAGTGCCACATAATTACACACCACATAATTACACTCTACTCAATGCAACATAAATACACTCTACATAATACCACTCAGTACCACATAATTACACGTCACATAATTACACTCTATTCAATGCAACATAAATACACTCCACATAATACCACTCAGTGTGACATAGTTACACGCCACATAATTACACTCTACTCAATGCAACATAAATACACCCTACATACCACTCAGTACCACATAATTACAAGCCACATAATTACACTCTACTCAATGCAACATAAATACACTCCACATAATACCACTCAGTGCCACAAAATTACACGCCACATAATTACACTCTACTCAATGCAACATAAATACACTCCACATAATACCACTCAGTGCCACATAATTACACGCCACATAATCACACTCTACTCAATGCAACATAAATACACTCCACATAATACCACTCAGTGCCACATAATTATATGCTACATAATTACACTGCACTCAATGCAACATACACTCCAAATAATACCACTCAGTGCCACATAATTACACGCCACATAATCACACTCTACTCAATGCAACATAAATACACTCCACATAATACCACTCAGTGCCACATAATTATATGCTACATAATTACACTGCACTCAATGCAACATTCACTCCAAATAATACCACTCAGTGCCACATAACTACACGCCACATAATCACACTCTACTCAATGCAACATGAATACACTCCACATAATACCACTCAGTGCGACATAGTTACACGCCACATAATTACACTCTACTCAATGCAACATAACTACACTCCACATACCACTCAGTGCCACATAATTACACGCCACATAATCACACTCTACTCAATGCAACATAAATACACTCCACATAATACCACTCAGTGCCACATAATATGCTACATAATTACACTGCACTCAATGCAACATACACTCCAAATAATACCACTCAGTGCCACATAACTACACGCCACATAATTACACTCTACTGAATGCAACATACACTCCACATAATACCACTCAGTGCCACATAATTACACGCCACATAATTACACTCTACTCAATGCAACATAAATACACTCCACATACCACTCAGTACCACATAATTACACGCCACATAATTACACTCTACTCAATGCAACATAAATACACCACATAATACCACTCAGTGCCACATAATCACACATCACAATTACACTCTATTCAATGCAACATAAATACACTCCACATAATACCACTCAGTGCCACATAATTACACACCATATAATTGCACTCTACTCAATGCAACATAAATATACTCCACATAATACCACTCAGTACCACATAATTACACGTCACATAATTACACTCTATTCAATGCAACATAAATACACTCCACATAATACCACTCAGTACCACATAATCACACGTCACAATTACACTCTACTCAATGCAACATAAATACACTCCACATAATACCACTCAGTACCACATAATTACACGCCACATAATTACACTCTACACAATGCAACATAAATACACTCCACATACCACTCAGTGTGACATAGTTACATGCCACATAATTACACTCTACTCAATGCAACATAAATACACTCCACAAACCACTCAGTACCACATAATTACAAGCCACATAATTACACTCTACACAATGCAACATAAATGCACTCCGCATAATACCACTCAGTGCCACATAATTACACGCCACATAATTACACTCTACTCAATGCAACATAAATCCTCTAAACATCATGCCACTCAGTACCACATATTTACACGTCACATAATTACACTCTACTCAATGCAACATAAATACACTCCACATAATACCACTGTGCCACATAATTACATGCCACATAATTACACTCTACTCAATGCAACATACACTCCACATAATACCACTCAGTGCCACATGATTACACGCCACATAATTGCACTCTACTCAATGCAACATAAATACACTCCACATAAATGCACTCTATGCCACATACCACCAATCAACATAAATGCACTCCACACCATGACACAATTTCACTAAGCATAATTTCACTCAACACCACAGTTCCAGGCCACACAATTCAACTCCACACATTTTCCAATACACACCACATAATTACACACCAAACAACATATTTCAACTCCACAACTCCACAACTCCACAACTCCACAATGTACCTCCAATCCACACCATATAGTGGCACCACCTGAGCACCAAACATCACTCACCACCACCATTTTGCATCAGCGCACCACCTAAGCATCACCTAAGCATCCCCTAAGCATCATGTCAGTCTGCCCTCGGAATCTGGCATCTGTTGATTCTCCCCTAGTGTCCGTCCGCTGCTCGTGTTCTAATTAAATTACTGTTTTCCAACCTCCACTCCCCTGTTATTTATGTCCCGCTCCCCCATAACAAAAAAAAACAAGCATGAGAACAGGCAGGAAGAAGTTGCCAGCAGTGCAAGTACAAAAAAACTAGAAGACATTTTTTATGTTAAAATCTTTTTTTTAATCAGGTTGTTCAGTTGTATATAATGTCGTCTTGGTTTATATAAATGTAACAAAAATGCTTAATACTTTTTGTTATAACTTTCCAACATGATGCACAGCAGCCACAATGCTCTACAACATAGCCAAACGTTCTGGCTAAACACATAAGGTCCCAAAGGCGAGACCTACTGGCTATGCCAGTGCTTGTTTTTTTAATGTTCAGCACACCATGTGCCTTTCACTTTCCAAGCAGCTCGGGACAGCTTTAGAAAAGGAAAGTAGCTAAAGCGAGAAGTAATCATTTCTCGCAACAGCACGCATAGCGCACCGACTCCCCTCAGCCAAGCAGCGCTTGATAGAGGTGCTTAGACCTCACAGAAGCTGTTCGTGTCTAACCCTCTCTGAGCTTGCTTGCTAAAGAAGAGGCATTTGCTGCAATGCAATAGGTCTCGCATTTTCGAACCGTTGACCCTATTAGTATTGTAAATAACAATGACTTTTATTTACGAGCACTTTATACTTATAGTTGTTGATTGCGGGTTTTTTATACAGATAAATAAAAGGCATTGTCATTTACAATGCCAATAGCTCAAAATCTCGCAAATACGAGGCCTATTGCATTGCAATTGCTTGTTTTTATCAGCCTCCGAGTTAGCTAGAGTTGTTTGTTTGCTCCCCAGGGCCAACAATGTTCACACTGTGGCTACAGAGATAATATTTGCTTCATATGACCTAAGCACGTGCTGTTCCCTTTGTTTCTACCATACCAAAGCAAAGACGATTTCACCACTTTCGAAAATTACAAAAGCGTAACTGTACCAAATCTTAGCAGGTAAACTGAAACAAAGTGTTGCAGTGCCATCTGCTGGACAATAATTATAATGTGGCATGCCAAAGCAAAAGTGTACAATTTCTATCTCAGATATCAATTTAAAGCTTTATGGTAGTTATAGGTAGATTTGTACAGCACGCGTTACATATACCCAGGGCTTTAAGTGGGCCGGGTCTTACTGGTGCTGAGCACCGGCAGTTTTTTAAAGGGGGCCTTGAAACGGGTCTCTATCGGGCTCTGTTTTGTGCCCTGGCACAGGCGGTCTGTTTTTTTCCGGACTGCAGTGACAGCAGGCACATCGATATATGCATGCTCACACTGCTCACTTCTCACTAGTGAAGGAGTTACGGCATGACCTCATGCCAGGTGAGAGTTGTAGGGGAAGGGGAAATCCTTTAAAGAGAGTCATTTTCTCTCTGGGTTTCCCTTCTCTTTTTGAAACGCAGGAGCAGCAACATCATTGTGGTGTCACCAGGGCTTTAAGTGGAAGCTTTTTCAATATTATATACAAGCCATAGTTGCTGCTTATTTATCGTTTGCAACTAACAATCATTGACAAAGCCAATAGTCCCGACTTGTTGTAGGTATGATGTCACTTGTTGTTTTATATATATATGGATGCAATGACAGAAACAGCAAAATACAAGTCGGGCGGCACACTATGCTAAGCACAGATGTTTAGCATACGTGTTTTTAAGCCACACCCTTAATTACATCGCCATGCCCCTTTGAGAGACCCCCCCAGTTTTTTCATCCCACTTAAAGCCCTGCATATACCATTAGAATGTCACACGTCTAGAGGATTCCGTCACGGACCCAGTTCAAGCTCTGTGTAGTCTACGCAACTGGAAGGGTAAATAAGTGATACAAATTTTATTACATTGTGGCCATATGAAGTACTGGAGGAGGTTTGATGTTAATCCATTGCTTATTTGGCACAGATAGCCGCAAGTCCCTGGGCCAGCCCCTCCCACCCTCCCCCACCGCTGCTGCAGGCTGAGCTCGCGCTTAGCCCTGTAATCGCTGTCAAACAAGACACTTTACCTGCTGACCTCAGCCTCCCCCATAACCCTGTTTCCTCCCGCCTGACTTGAACCTTTGCCCAAGTTTTCCCCCATAATCTTGTTACGCCCAATTTTTATCTCTGCCTCCGTTCTCCCCCAAAATCTTGTTCTCTTTTTAACCTAATTTTACCCTTTGCCTCCACTTTTTCCCCATGACCTTGCTTCCTCCAACCTACTCTTAACCTTTGCCTCTGTTTTCTCCCCCAAGTTTTCTCCCATAATCTTTGACTCTTCCCTCCTCGTTTCCTCCCACCTAATCGTGACTTTCTCTCCCACCTACCTACAACTTTTTTCCTTCAACGCAGGCCCGGCTCCAGGATTTTTTATTTGGGTGGGCCAAGGGTGCATTCGGGTGGGTCACTGCGGGCCAGATTTGTCACTTATATGTCTAGCCAGGCCTCCTTCTGGGCCGTCCTTTATCTCTTCTTAGTCTTACAAGGCCCAGTAAAATGCACTCTTTTCCAAATCTCTTTCCAAATGTTATCACTCTCAAAAAGTGTTTTTTTCCATGTAATATCCCTTTGATGGGAAAAGGAGGTTTCTGAGGTGGGAGTATCAGGCAAGTGACACTACTCGGGCTCCCTCTGCAAGCCTTCAGGGAGAATCCCTCTTCATTACTACCTCCACCTGACCCCTGACTCTGCAACGCACTCCCTTACAGGCTTGATTATCCACTTTTCTACCACCCCTTTCCAGTGCATCTTATCTCACAGCTGACCATGGTCCCCATCCCAGCCACCATCCGGTTCCACTTTCATTATTCCCGGTAAAAAAGATTAGTAAAATCACCTCCAAACTTGAAACATTGAATATAGCAGTAAATATAATTAGCACGCACTTTAAAGTATGTTCCAGTTTCCCTAATGAGCTGACTGCTACTTAAATAAACTCCTGCAAATGCGAGACCTATTGCATTGCAAATGCGTGTTTAAGCTATTAGCATTGTAAATGACAATGCCTTTTATTTATGTTTTAAAAACCAACACATAAATAAAAGGCATTGTCATTTACAATGCCATTAGCTCAAACTCTCGCAAATATGAGGCCTATTGCATTGCAATTGCTTGTTTTTATCAGCCTCCGAGTTAGCTAGAGTGGTTTGTTTCTCGTGCTTCTTCTGGCCATGACGCTCCCTCATCCTGCAGGTCTTCAAATTCTTCACTCACAACCTTCGTTCATCGAGAGAGCACCTCTGTAATGAGGACACGTGTGAATTGCAATTTATTTATATAGCACTTATTACTTCTGATGAGGCATCGTGATTTAGTTGTTTCGGCTCTGAATGTACATAATGTACAGTGTCTATTGTGCCTTTTATTAAAGGACTCGGACGTCAACTCGGACTACATGCGCACCATATAAAAGAAAATAAGCATTTCTGCAGTGTGAACCCTCTGGCTGTCCTTCAGACAGACCCTGTCCGCCACCCGTTCCCAGCAAGCACTTAAAAAGACAAGCCTGCTCTGCAGGCTATCAGCACATAGGCCATGCAATTAATGAACATGACTGCCCCTAACGTATGTCTTCCCCGCATGTCCTCATCAGTGTTCCGACCTGCCATTGGTTGTGAAGGGCTTGTTGGGTGTAAAGTGATAGGTGCAGCATGAGTAGTAAGGCGGACTTACTACTAGCATGCCAATGAAAAGCACCAAGTAGATAGACTTCTGGACTGAAAGTACCTGTGTAAAAAACACAAATCGATGTTTTTAATATGCGTTATCAATTGCATGACTTTGTAAAAATCAAAAGTTATTGGTTTTTATGTATATTTTTGTATGTTTGTTTGTACCTGTAGGGGACAGTGGTGCAGTAAATCTTGCGTTTATTTTAAATTAAAATGCCCCTTTTGAAGGATGTTGGTTTGAATGGGGAGTGCTGTATAGAAGGATTTAGGTGAGCACCACAGTATTGTTTCACATTGTAACTCATTCTCAGGGGATGACCATACAGGACTAGGTCATCTGTGGGTACATATCACCCCGAATTTACAGTGCCCATTTCAAACTCAGAGGGATGAAAGGCAAAGCTGGTCCAGTAAGAATGTCCATCTAAGCTGAATGTTGCACACAGCAGCAGCAGGCGCGTTGACAAGATGGGCTATACTGCCTCGCTTTGTATCCTATTAAGTCCCCTGCGTTGTATGGTTTCACACAAGCCTCGACTTTCTTTTGATATGCAAATCTCCCCACTTTGAACCCCATTTACGACGTAAACGGCCTCTTCTTGTTGATTGTTCAGGAGGTAGGATGAAGGGGGAATGTGCAGAGTCTCTGTGACAAAGGCAGTAACCCACTGAGCTAACCACATAAAATTCAGTTTATCTACATTCGAAAACTACCAACAGACAAAATGATTGCTCTCCAGCAGAATCATAAATCACCAGAGTTATCGGTACATTTTTTATTATCGTTGTGCATCGTTGGTAGACTCACTGTGAGGGCCAAGGCTCATGTTTGGGTGGGCCAGGCTCATGTTTGGGTGGGCCTGGCCCACCCGGCCCACCCACTAGAACCGGGCCTGCTTCAACATAATCGTGCTTCTTTTCTCCTGTTTGTAACTTTGCATCTTTCTCCCTCTAATTGTGTTACTCACATTCTTTTTTTTTTAAACTGTTTTTATTTATTATTGAATAAAAAGAAGAACAGAAAATAACAACACAATGGTCAGCAGGTATATCTCACATTGCATCCGAAAATAAACTGCAGTTAAGAGACGTAATTGGTAGGAATACAGAGTGTATGTTATTGCATTTTTCCTTCCTGGGTTTCCTTCCTGGGTCTCTTGTCCCATTCTCCCTCCGCGGTAATTATATCTCACATCCCTCAGGCAATCCCGTGTTCTGGGGAGTAGAGCCCAACCCCCATATGTCCCCGTGAAGTGAGTCACGCTATGCCTATTTCCCCTTCCTCCATTTCTAGGTTATAATTAGGGCTCCCGGTTTTATGGTATTTATTTTTTTGACATTTCCGTCTGTATTTATCCATATTTATTTTTTGTAAACTTTATCTGTATTTATCCATATTTATTATGGGTTTTATGAGAAAAATAAAGCTGAAACTGGTATATTTCCATATTTATTTAACCAATAAATATGCAGTCATGCTTGAATGTCTGCCAGGTTTCAGTGATATGAACACCTGCAGAAGATAAATCAATGCACTTATATGAGAATATGCGCATTTTAGTATCAGCTTTGTGCAAATCTACTACTGTTTAATCATCTTTACCAAAATTCCTTTTTTTTTTAACCCCTTTACCTATCAGTCCACAGTTATTGGCCCGGCAGTCATGGCAAAGTGTATTTAGAATCACTAAAAAAGCACCCAATTTCCGTTTTTATCCATATTTAAAAATAAATACAGACAAGAAAATAAATGGTTTTCTGTCTGTATTTATCTGTAAAAATCAGTAAAAACGGAAAACAGGGAGCCTTAGTTATAATATCTCAATTACGGCTGCCAGACCTTCCGGAACTTCTTAGGACACCCTCTTGCTTGATAACCATTTTTTCTGCCCCCATGTACATGCCGGCCCTCCACTCTTTCATAGTTGGCAGATCCGCTCTCCCCCAATGCCTGGCTATATCGCGCTTTGCCACTATTAATCCTAGATTACTCAGCAAGAGATTATATCTGGGCATATCGATATCTGTGTGTATGCCAAGCAGAACGTATTAAGGGTCCATCGGAATTTGTGCTTCTAGTATATTATTTAGTTCTTGTACTATCCATGTCCAGTATCTACGTATTAGTTTGCATTCCCATAAGGTGTGTGTATATAGGAGCCACGCTCCGTTTTACAACATAGGCATTCCTGCGTCTCTGCTCGGCCCATTTTGTGAAGTCTCGCCCTATCATAGTACACCCTGTGTAGTATTTTGAACTGGATCAGTCTCAGCCTGAGTTTTATCGCCACTGCTCTGGGGTGCATTAGGGCAGTTTCCCAGTCTATGTCTTCTAGGGTACCAGTTGTTTCCTCCCATTTACTTCTAAGTGTTAGTAGGTTGTCGGGCATATTGTTTCTCAGAGTCTTATAGGTCCAAGAGACTGCTTTTCCTGGTATCTCCTCTTGAGCAGCCGGCCTGCTAGTGGAGCATACTCAGGGATATCTGTAATGTCGGGTTTCTGCGCTCTCCAGGCATGTCGGAGCTGAATGTATTTATATTGTTGTCTATCTGACAGGTTATATTCCTCGTGTAGTTGCGCAAAGGTTATCAGGTCTCCTTGCCGTATTATGTCCCCCAAAGTGGTGATCCCGATGGTATCCCATCCTTTAAACCCCCGTAGTTTCGCTAATCCCGGCAGCCGTTTACCCTCCCATAAGGGGGTAGCCCTTGTCAACCTTTTTTCCCATTTCATTTGCCATTCTGCTTCCCTCCAGGCTTCAATTGCTCTCTGCGTAGCCGGCAACAGACCCTGCACTCCATGGCACCCATATATATAGTGCAAATGAGAATGTTTTCGAAATTGGAGTCTCTCCAGGGCATATGTGGGGTGGTCCCTGGGCGCATGCCCCCATTCGTTAATTACTGTAAGGTGAGCAGCCCTATAATATGCCCGGATATCCGGTAGCGCGATCCCCCCCCATTATATTGGCTATGTTGCAATGTTTTTAGTGCTACTCGGGGATGGCCTCCGTCCCACAATAGTGTGCGCACTTGGTCATTTATTGCCCGAAAAATTACCTCCGGGATTTTGTAGTACATCAAAGGGAGGCGCCGCCATCTGGCAACATCCTCTCGGAATTCCGCAAGGACTCGTTGGATATTATGAACGAGACAGTCCGTCTCGTTGATGGAGATATACAAACCCAGGTATTTAAAGCCACCTTCTGCAATGGGAAGACGCATCGGTATAAGATGTGGGCCGATGGGACCACCGATAGGGTATATGTTGGATTTCCCCCAGTTAATGTTGTATCCTGCCCGTTTACCGTATTCTGTGATAGGTTAAATATTGTGGGGAGTGTCGTTTCGGGGTTGGTTATATAAAGTAGGATATCATCCGCATAGAGGGAGATTCGTTCCTCCCTCACCTGCCCCTCACCATCCTGGAATCCCATTATATCCGGGGGTGTTCTAATTAAGCAAGCTAATGGTTCTAGAACAAGTGCAAAGAGCAAGGGGGACAGAGGGCAGCCCTGTCTAGTCCCTCGTTGGATGGGAATGGCCGCCGATTTGACTCCATTAACCTTGACTCTTGCTCTAGGATTCGTGTACAATATGTCGACCCATGTCCAGAAGTTGCTCCCAAAGCCTAATTTTAAAAGCACATGTCTCATGAATGGCCAGTGGACTGTATCGAATGCCTTCTCGGCGTCAAGTGACAGAAGTATCCGAGCTTCCCCCTTTGCCGTGTCTATTCAATTTGCTAGTCTACGGAGATTGAGACTTGTGGCTCGTTAAGGCATGAAGCCAGACTGATCCTTATGAATCAATGATGTAATGATCGTCAGTAATCGTGTGGCTAGTATGGAAGCTAAGATCTTGGTCTCAATGTTTAAGAGCGATATCGGACGGTAGGACCCACAGTCCTCTGGGGCTGTGCCTGGTTTTGGTATGACCACCACCGTGGCCTGACAAAGATCTGGTGGTAATGTTCCCTCTACCTTGGCCGCTAGGAGCATATTTAGTATACATGGGGCCAATAAGCTATTATTTCGTTTGAAAAATTCCCCCGGCAGCCCATTTGGACCTGGAGTTTTTCCTGATTTTTGTTTGGCGATAGCAGCCTGTACTTCTTCTAGGGTAAGCTCCGCCTCTAGTACATCTAGGTCTTCCTGTCGCAGGGTGGGCATGTCAATTTCACTAAGGTAGCTACTTATATTATCCTCTTCTACTATCGTCCTAGCCTTGTAAAGATTAGTATAATAGCGCTCGAATGCTCCCGCTATAGCACTTGCAGTTGTATGTTGTGCATCTGCTTCGACTATCTGGCTTACCCAGTTTGCCTCTCTTTCCTTCCGACTTAGCCAAGCTAGGAGTTTCCCCGCTCGATCCCCCGACTCATATAATTTATGCTGTGTTGCCTGTATTTGAGACTGGATCTCTCTGTGTACTAGAGCTCGGAGTTCCCTATGTGTGACCTCTATTTGCCTAAGCAGGGCCACCTCATTGTCCGGGGTGATATTGCCTTCAAGTTCAAGGAGTTTACCTTCTAGAGTTTCTATCTCGAGTACTTCTTCCCTTAGTTTTCTTGCTATTGTATCTTGTAGCCTACCTCTCAGGACTGCCTTATAGGACTCCCAAAGGGTGGCCTTGGAGGATACTGAGCCTTTGTTCTCCTGAAAGAATAGGTTTGTCTCCCTTCTGATAACTTCCATCACTGCTTTGTCACGGAGCTCCCATGCGCTCAGCCACCATTCTGATCGTTGTCCACGTACTGCCCCCCCTACTTTTAGCTTTAATGGTGAGTGATCAGAAATACCTCTAGCCAGGTACTCTATTTCTTCTACTGTCTGAATTTCCCCTGCCGGAGTAAATAGGTAGTCAATTCTAGAGAAAGTCTTATGTGCCCCTGAAAAATAGGAATAACTACGATCTAATGCGTGATGTCGGCGCCATAAATCCGTCAGTCCCATTGACCTTACGAAGTCTGCCAGCGGGGTGGGAACACGAGTCCCGGCCGATGTGCTGGACCAGTCTAAACTTGGGTCCACAACATCATTAAAGTCCCCTCCGATGACATGGGTCGGGGAATCTGAGTCCAGCAATATCTTAGCGACTGCGCCCAGCGTTTGGGGTTGTAGTTGTGGTGGGGCGTAGTTCCTCACATTCTTGCTTCTCGCCTTAACCTTAACCTCTTACCCTCTTCTGCCTTCTGCCCTGCCTCCTCCCTGGAACCTACTTAACGGAGGCCGTAGCACAACCCCATTGAGCAGGTCCCTGGGCCAGCTTCACCCGCAGCTGCAGGCCAAGCACCCACTCAAGCCTGAACCGCTATCAGACAAGACACCTTGCCTGCTGACCTCAGCCTCCCTTCATAATCCTGTTTCCTCCCGCCTGATGTTAACCTTTGCCTCCATTTTTCCCTGTTCACCTAATTTTGACCTCTGCCTCCGTACTCCCACCATAATCTTGTTCTGTTTTTGTTTTATTTTTACCTTTGCCTCCACTTTTTCCCCATAACCTTGTTTCCTCCTGCCTAATTTTAACCTGTCCCTTAATTTTTTCCCTAAAACCTTGTTTCCTCCCGCCTAATCTCAACCTTTGCCTCTGTTTTCTCCCACATAATCTTTGACTCTTCCCTCCTCGTTTCCTCCCGCCTAATCATGATTTTCTCTCCTGCCTAACTACAACTTTTTGCCTCCAACCTAATCGTGACTCTTCTCTCATGTATGTAACTTTGCATCTTTTTCCCCCAATCGTGCGTCTCACATTCTTGCTTCCAGCCTTAACCTCTTTCTCCCTCACACTTCCCGCCATCTCAGAATGCTGCCCAGCTCCTCGCCCCCTACCAGGAACCTACATAATGGAGGCCGCAGTGTGGCTGCTGAACAGACGCACGCAGTGGACGCACCAAAGGCAAGCCGGTTTGCACCCGTCCATGCCTAGACCTCGCCCAGTGCCAGTACCCCTGGATCTCTGCCCACCTGCAGCTACTCCAGCGCCCAGATAACAGCCCTGAGCCCAGGACCTTGCAGTGACAGCTGCAGCCTCACTTCCCCACGTTTAATGGCAGGGCCCTTCTCCTGCAGTCATTGCCGCTTCTCCTGCAATGACGATTCACTCTCCCACGGACCTAGCCCATGTCCACCAAGCCAAACAAAGTCCAATGCCTCCTGATCAACACCCAATCACTCCACAAACATGCCACCTAGATCTGGGAGACCATCACCTCCCTCAAACCAACATCATCTTCCTCACCGAGACATAGCTCAGTCCCGCTTCCGCACTAGACATCACCACCGCCACTCTGAGCGGCTACAAGATTATACACAGAGACTGAGTCAACATACACAGAGGTGGGATAGTCATCATCCACAAAGAGTTTCTACACTGCACAGCAGTCGCCACCGACACCACCCCCATTATGGAACATCTCAATTTCAAACTCAACAAAGACAGCAAGTCCACCATCAGGGACACTTTGGCATACAGACTGCCAGGACCACGCCCTGCCTTCTGCAAGGACATCTCCGACTTTATTGCCTATTGCCCCCTGGCCATCAGCTCCAAGAACTTCATCTTCCTTAGAGATCTTAACTTCCACATCGACGACCCAAACTACACCAACAGAGCAAATGTAATCAAGAGCATAAACAACCTGAGCCTCACCCAACTCATCACCGGCCCCATTCAAATAGTTGGGCACTCTCTGGACCCCATTTTCACAGCCAGAAACAAATACAGCCACACCTCAGAAATCACCTGGTCCAACCACTCGATCGTCCACTTCTCCATCTCAACCACCCCCAACACCCCCACCAACTAGTCCAGTACCGCCCACATGAGCTGGAGCAAGATAATGAAAAATCTATGGACCAACACCCTCAACACCTCCCCCCCCCGCCATACTCGAGGTGGCTGTCAAAAATTTCAACACCTTGATCGCTGACATAGTCGCACCCCTCAAACCCACAAAACAAGGCAGACCCTCCAAACACACCAGCTGGTTAACTCCTGAACTAAAATCCACACAAACGCAATTGCAAATGACTAGAAAGGATCTGGCATGCCAGTAAAGTGCCCAGAGACTGAGACAACTTCAAATTGGCTCTCAAAGAATACCACCTATTCCTGAAGAATGCCAAAAATGACGCCCTGATCACCCGCCTTGAAGCTAGCTCCAACCATAGCGAGGAACTCTTCAGCATCATCAAAGAGTTCATCAACCCTGCAGCAACTCAGAATACCGTCACCCCCTCGCAGGAGCTCTGCGACACCTTTGTAGACTTGTTTTACAGCAAAATCACCACCATCTAAGAACACTTCGACCCCCAACCACCCAGCGACAACTTCGACAAACTACTCAACAGCAGCGACTCCACCTCAAACACTTAAATCACTACCTGGGATCAACTAGCCATGCAGACCACAGCCTCCATAATGAGCTTCATCCACTCAGGAGAACCCAGGGACTCCTACCCCCACCACATGTTCAACATGGGGAGCAACACCATCTGTTAGGAGCTCACTACCACCTTTAACTCATCCATCACCTCTGCCTCCTTCCCAGAGGGATGGAAACACACAGAAGTAAAACCTCTGCTAAAAAACCTAGAGCTGACCTTGAAGAACTCAAGAACTACAGACCCATCTCCCTGGTCCCTTTCCCGGCGAAAGTCCAGGAGAAAGCAATAAACAGCCAGCTCTCCACCCACCTAGAGATCAACAACCTCCTGGACCCATCCTAATCTGGATTCCGTGCTAATCACAGTACAGAAACCCCTCTAATCGCAGCCACCGATGATATCAGATCTCTCCCAGATCAGGGAGAGACTGCAGCCCTGATCCTCCTCAACATCTCTGCAGCCTTTGACACCATGTCCTACTACACCCTCCTACATGGACTCCACTAGATGGGGATCCAAGGAAATGCCCTAAAATTGATCGCTTCCTTCCTCACTGGAAGAATCCAGAGCATCCACCTTCCGCCATGCACCTCAGCCCACAGAAAATCATCTGCAGCTTTCCTAAAGGGTCCTCACTGAGTCCAACCCTGTTTACACATACATGCCCCCCATCCACCCTGGTCAAATCCTATGGTATGAACATCATACCATACGCTGAAGACACTCAGCTCATCCTTTCCCTATCCTCAGACCCCACTAACAACAAAGCCAATTTCCACAGGTGCATGACCAGCGTAGTCAGCTGGATGCAAAACCAATACCTCAAACTCAACACCAACAAAACAGAGGTACTCATCTACAGGAGCAACACCTCCCCATGGGATGACTTCTGGTGGCCAGTGAAACTGGGCCCCACGCCCACTTCCATAGAACACGCCAGGAACCTCAGCATCATACTCGACAACAAGCTCACCGTGAAGAAGCAGAGAAACTCTGCCTCCTCACTCTCAGCATGCTTCGGAATATATTCAAATGGCTCCCCATCAGCACCAGATGCACCATCACCAGCCGCCTAGACTACGGCACCTCCTTCTACATGGGCATCATCTCACAAGAGCTGAACAGTCTGCAAACCATTCAAAACACTACAGTCAGGCTCATCCTCGACCTCCCGAGAAGAGCCCACATCACCTCTCACCTCAGAACGCACCACTGGCTCTCTGTCCACAAAAGGTGCCAATTCAAACTGCTGATCCATGCCTTCAAGGCCCTGCAGACCAAAGGACCAGTCTACCTCAACCACAGACTGAACTGCTACCAACCCCGGCAGACAACTATGCTCCACCTCCCTCTCCCTCAGCCATACGCTCCGCTTCCATAAAAGCAGAAGCGACAGCCGCATCTTCTCCTACCTACCTGCTAAGACCTGGAACGGCCTCCCCTCCACCTCCGGACTGCACCCACCCTGCAGAAATTCAGAAACAACCCAAAAACCTGGATGTTCGACTGACAACTCCCAGCAACAATAGAGCCTGGATACCGTCACGGGTGATGAGCAGCTTTCTATAAATGATTGATTGATTCGTGGCTGGTGATGATCCTCTGTATTTGCGGATGGATTTCTCTGTTATATGATTGTGTGTTTCGGAGGAAATTAATTATGAGAAATTGTACGAGTGTCCAGGAGGAATAGTCGGAATTATTTACATGCAATAAAATCTGACACACCAAGGTTCAGAATTTATCGGGTGCAATAAATTTCCCTTTTTGGGGAATAAAATGCAGATCCCCATATCCCAGGTATTTGCTCACTGTTAAATTGCGGCTGGTATGACCTGCCAAATTTAACAGACAGTGCAGACTTTATCACACTAGGTAGTAACCAGGTGCAATAAACATTGCACCACTTATAATAACAGTTTTATGGGCCAGTTGTAAACCGGCCTTAAGAAAAGATAGCAGGTGAATGAATTTACAAATGATGGGAAGTTAGAAATTGACGTACTTGCTGATGAAAGCTATATTATGGTGAGATACGTGGAGTAACAATCACTGTTTTTCCATTATCGATGCAATATTTTGGAATGTATAGGGGCTGAAGAACTATGCTAAACCTAGCATGATGGCAGCCTATAACTGGGGAAGAATACCGGAGAGGCAATACTTCAGGAGACGCATCCTTCTACGAAGGATGGTCTGCTTGCAAGTGTGGCAGCCACAGGTGACATTGTGCATTTTCCATGCATTCCCGAGGCATGGTTACACTAATTTACAGATCCCAGGACTTCACAGGATGATTGGTAGTGTGGGGTTTATGGTTGCTGCTTCGGAGGGCACAAGACTATCAACATTCTAAGTCTCAGTATGACCACTATTAAAAGATGACACAGAAGTGGAACGAGGGCAGCGAGAGATGGCCACATATCTGTTGGCTAACAATGGACAACTGGGAGTAGAACAAAGACATTGTCCTCCCTTTAGCACGTTGATACTCAAAGTACGGCCCAGAGGCCGCATGCGGCCCTTCTCACATTTACATGAGGCCCCCTGATCAACAACAACACTGGGCTGCTGTTTAATTGACTCAGCACTAACAATAAAAAGATGTTAAATAAACAGGTAAGCATTTATTTAAAAGTTAAATCATGTTAAATAAAGGAAGCAACAAGGGAGTCCTGCACCACTTAACTGTAGGAACGCCTTTATTTTTAAAGACATCTTGCAGCAAAAGTGTAAAATATAATAAAGCCTCTTTAAAATTCAAAAAGTGTATTTAATTAACACCTTAGTACATCAGGCTATATCAGTGCATTGATAAGTATTAATTTAAAAGTTACAGTTTTCAAACAAATTTAGAAACATTAATTCTTATCCCTATCCTGACAACAATGCTAATAGTGAACTAAAGAGGCAAGTCAGTTGTTATGCACACTCTTTGGGTGGCCTGGGTTCCTATTTTACATGAACTTCATTATATATAGTTTATTAAATCCAGTACAGGAGAAGGTTTTGTACAGCGCACATTCTGAAGTCATGTATTTCGAGGTCCTCTTATATGTGATAATGAAGAATAAGGAGGTAGAGTGAAATGAAACATTTGTCTAGGATCACACACTTTAGTAGTGTGCAGAAGCCGGGATATATCCCAGGTTTTCTGATTTCACATTGTTCAATTCAGCCACTATATGCATATGTTTTGCTTCTGCTACACCCACCTTACCGCTAATCCCCCCCAACCTCCTGCCCAACCACCACCCCGCTGGCATTAATGCAGCTCTCGGTCTCGTCACTGACCAAACCTTTTGGCCCCTGTCAAAATGTTTGCGAGTAGCCATGCTTTAGCAGCTTTCTAAGTTGCTGCCACAAAGGGCGATGGACGCGCAGGTTATTTATAGTAGATTTAATGGGGTGAAGAAGAGTCTATACAAATTGGATTGTGTACATATTGTGGAGAAAAGGAGAAAATTAAAAACCTTGAACTAACTAGGTGCATGAACATATCAGGAAATCGCTGCACTCATTTTAATGACAATCTGAGGGAAACACCTTTTTAATGTCTGCTCTAGGCAAGCTTTAGCTCTCTCACCAACCTCATCTAGTCAATAACATTTATAAATAAAATGCATATGTTTAAATACGTTCAAAGATGGTCTTTGGGTCAGTCCTCTTCTTCCACCGGTCATATAAATTATCCTTCACATTTTGCTCACACCCACCACTGCACACAACAGGGGGCAATGGGTCACTCTGCATCAGTATTGCCTCTTGCCCTGTGAGTGAGGTGTACACGTGACCAGGCTTTTAACCTCATCACACGTACACATTTTCATAAAAGTAGCGCACTTCAGTGCCACGGCTGACGGGCAACTTGTTTGCTCAAATAAATAAACGCATCCTTGCCAAGGCTAGACTTATTGGATTTGCCAACGCTCATTTTTTTTGTTATTGATATTTTGATAGCTCACAATTATTCTTTGTGTTTTCTCGCTTCCTCATCTGAAAGTTCATGTTTGACAAGGGTGGCTTTTGACGGTACAATGCAATTTATGTCACCTTTAGTAACTGACATTTTCTGTATGATCAGGCAACGATATACTTATAGAGTAGATCTGCACACCATGACTGAATTTCACTTTCGTATTTTTGTTGCGTTTGCTCAGCTTGGATAACTAGTGACCCAACAACAGTTTATGTATCCCAGTCATCGCAAACGCAGTGTGTGATAAAAGAAGAAAGGCCCTTTTGTTCGTCACAGAATATAAAACGCACATTATAGTTACTCTTTTTTAAAACACCACACATTCCACAGCCATGTGCCACTTTATGAGAGCCATCCAACATATTTTGCTGAAAGTGTTATGAGACCAAGTAATTTCTTTTTACTCAAGATTAATGGAGCTCATTTTTCAAATATTTTAAGAGAACGTCTCCATGGCACAAAAGTAGTAGACCATTTTTTATTATCAAGGAAATTAATTTTGTTTCAGGAGACGCTCTGGTACGGACAAAATATTTTCTTGTCATGACATTAATGCTGCTGCTGCTGCTTCTATCAAAGGAGCAAAAGGCAGCGTTGTAAAGCCTCTTGAAAGGGAGGTCGGCTGCCCGGCTTCCGTGTGTAATGTTGCCCAAGTTTGGGTGAGTTCATTTGTTGCAGATCGCACAGGGGGAGGCGACTGGCGACCCCCATGTGCGTGACGTGAGTGGAGGCGACTGGCGTACGCCATAGAGAAACAAAGTAAAAGTAATAAAGAGTCCGGGGCTCCGGGTGTGGCTAAGTTATCTGACCACTAGTGTACTAAAGGCTACGCATGGTTTATTGCCTGAGTGGGGGAGGCCTTATGACCAACACCACACTGGCGACAAGGTGGCCACAGTTCCCTGCATCCAGGAGAACCCGAGCGACCCCAGCTCGCCGCCGCCCACTGTGTTTCACTGCCACTCTCTCCCTGGGTGCTGTGCGGGGTATTGGCTCCCAGCCAGAGCGTCCTGAAGTCTCCGACGCGAGCGGACCCGCATTCCAGGTATCGCTAACCGGCCACGTCCCCGCCCGCTCTGTCAGTCGCGAGGGGCAGGGCCCCACACTCTCCCTGGTCGCAGCGTTTCTCGCTGAGGCCGCATCAGCGATAGGACACGTAAGGAGGCGCCTCGACCAGTACATTAGTGCCGCTACACCTGCATTAATCTGTATATGGAACTCCAGGCGCTCTGCAGGCACTGCGCACATCGGCTACCCATCCTCCAGCAACAGCCCACAACTAACAGATGAGGCCCTGAACACCACACGCCTGCTGCAACGAAGCAGCCACATCTGCTGCACACCCAGGTCTGTGCAACGGCCCTTGCCAGCCTCTCACACATTAAGCAACCCAGTATCACGGAGTCCTGTTTGGCCCAGTAACTTGAGAACGTCCCATCTACCGCCGCGGCATGCCACTCTCGCCCTCATGGCTTCTGTCCCACCAATGGAGCCTTTCACCATCACAGGGCCCCCACCCTCCCAAGCTGCGGGATGGAAGGCGTGGGTTGAATGCTTAAAAACGTACTTTGAGGTTGTTGAGATTCCAGCTGCACGCAGACGCCCCATGATTCTTCACTTGGGAGGGGCGGACATTCACAAGCTGTCTAAGACTGTACCCAACACAGGTCCACCCGCAAAACTATGTCACCATGCGTGACGCCATCACTGCGCATTTCGAGCCATACGCCAACCCTGAGTTTTGAGATGTTTCTCCTACGCCAAGCGCGACAGCTGCCAGACGAATTGGTAGAAGTCTTCTATGGGCAGTTGAGAGAGCTAGCCAGCACTTGCACTCCTTGCCCAATTCATTCAAGGGTGTGCCTCCTCCAAATGGCTCAACTTTGGCATCTCCAGCGTGGCCGAAGTTGTCCAGAACATCATCAAAGGCGTCATCCATGGCCTGCACGGGGTGCTTAACGTGAGCGACGACATCTTGGTTCATGCCCCCACGTTAGAAGAACATCTAACTCGCCTCCAAGCTGTCTTCTCACGTCTTAAGGAAAGCGGACTCACACTACACTGGGAGAAGTGTGACTCCCTACGAACGGACATCAGCTTCTTTGACTATCGTTTTTCCGACAAAGGCATCGGCCCTGACCCCGACAAGGTGAAGGACATCCAAGAAGCCCCCGCCCCAGTGTCAGGAGTCTGCAGCTTCCTGGGCATGGTATCCTACTGTGGACGGTTTATTAAGAATCTGTCAGCGGCCCACTCAGGGACCTGACCAAGGCAACCAGCTCATGGGTATGGGGGCCCGAGCAAGGAGAGTCGCTCCAACAAACCAAGGCCGCTCTCTTGGCAGACACCACACTGGTGTACTTTGACCCCCCCGGAGAGAATCTCAGCTTGTGGTGGACTCCAGTCCCATCGGCCTGGGCGCAGTCCTAGCCCAGCGACAGGAATGTGGAAAATGGGCTCTAGTAGCCTACCCAGCCACACACTCACATCAACGGAGCAGCGATACTCACAAAAAGAGCGTGAGGCGATTGCGATCCTATGGGGCTGTCAGCTCTTCTACATCTACTTATATGGCCACCCATTCACTGTTATCACAGTCCACAAGCCGTTAATTCCCTTATTTCAAGGCTCTTCATCACAACCCCCCCTCCCCGACGGATCGAAAACTGGAGCCTGCAACTGCAAGAATTCCAATTTACTGTGGAATACCGGACCGGCACCCGTAACCCTGCCGATTTCTTATCCCGGCATGCCCGGCCAGCCCCACCTCCCGAAGCAGCTGAAGCAGCTGCCACTGAAGATTATGTGAGAATGATCGTGGAAAGATCCCGACCCCTTCCGATGTCCTAGGAAAATCTCGTAGCAGTGACTCAGCGTGATGACTGCCTACAGATCGCCATCAGAGCTGTCACCATGGGAGATTGGCGAACGCTACAAAACCCGACATCTCTCCGCGCGGAAGCGGCCCAGTCGATCCTGAAAGCCTTGTATCAAGTTCACCAGGAACTGTCCGAGACCAACGATGGTTGTCTCCTTCGCGGCTCGTGGTGCCTGAAGACCTTGCACAGAGAGCTGCACTCCTAGCACATGGAGCCCACCAAGGGGTCGTCAAGTCCAAAAACCGGCTCCGAAGCAAAGTCTGGTTCCTGGGTCTGAACCAGAAAGTAGAAGCGTTTGTGCGGAACTCTCCCAACTGTCAGGCTACCGGCCCACCAGATCGGACGGCGCCAGTCATCGACGAAGCAGGCCTCAGTGTCCCATGGCATAGAGTGGGCGCCAACTTCTGTAGCCTCCCCGAAGGAAGACACATGCTGGTCATAGTGGGCGACTACTTGCGCTACCCGGAGGTGGAGATAGTGACAACAACGTGTGCAGCGGAGGTAATCCCGAAGCTAGAGAAGCTCATAGCAACCCATGGACTGTTTGGAGAAATTTGCACCGACAACGGACCTTCGTTCAACAGCTCCGAGCTGATGGACTACCTAGCATCCCACAACATCAATCATCGCCGGATAACCCCTCGATGGCCTCAAGCCAATGGAGAGGTAGAGCGCCTGATGAGAACCCTTACTAAAACGATCCAAATTGCACTGGTGGAGAGTCGCAACATGGAGCAAGCATTATACCAGTTCTTAAGAGAATACCGGCTCACGCCCCATTGCACCACAGGCATATCCCCAAGCAAACTATGTTTTGGTAGGTCTGTGATTGATACCATCCCACATCACCTGGTGTGGGAGGAAGCACCCAACCCTCCTAACCAGTCAGATACCCATAGGGCTCGTACCAATGAAGATGACTCCCGAAGAAGACATGTTCGAAAACGCCCCGTCCTAGTGGGTGACCGAGTGCTAGTGCAAGATCGCCATCCTGGAGGGAAGTTCAGACTGCGGTTTGAATTAGACCCGTGGGTAGTCGTTGATGTCAAAGGTACAAATGTAACAGCCAAGAGAGGCCAAGAGAGAGTGACACAGAATGTCCCCCAATTCAAAAGGGTCTCCATGGGCAACCTCTGACCCTGAAATCCGGAACTCTTGTCGCTGTTTGCCGCGCATACGTTTTCCTGGCCCCGTCTTCAATGGCTTTCCCTGATGATTTATGTGGACTTAGTGTGTCAGGGTGCAGTGGCGCAGTCTCCCCGACACCGCACATTTGTAAAAAAGGGTATTGTCCGGTTGCAAATAATATAATGTAATATTATGGTTACAGTTTGCATTTGCACAGCAGGGCCCTTGGGTTTGTTTTAAAGAGTATTGTGTACAGGGGCGTAGCTTGGTAAGTAAAGGGGGTGGAGGGGAGTTGTGATCTTCAGGTTTCCCAACAATCATGCTGGCATTTAATGTTAAGTTAACATTAAATGCCAGCATGTTTGTTGTTTAATGTTTGGGACAGGTTCCCGGTGGCTAGCCTGCCAGAAGGTGCTGCTGCGACGAACCCACAAGATACAAACAGTGAATGCGACCCAGCGCCGGATCCAGAGACTCTTTCTGAAGACCTATGTATAACACCCCCTCTCAGTACCTCCCAAGATTCGGAGCCTGTACTCCCAGCCACCAGCGGTGGGAATTCAGGAGCGAAGGTAGCAGAGAGACATGGAGAATCCTCACTGATACCCCCAGCGAGGTGTAGCCAAGGATGCTATGGACTGCGGTCACACCCTAAGCCATCCCAGAAATACAAAGACTTTGTGTCCGGCTGAACTGAGGTGATCGATGAGTCTACTGCAGTAGCCAGGTACCAGAGCATCCTTGTTAGAAATGGGGGTCTCTAGTTGGCCATGGCTGGCGCCAATGTCCAAATAGGGACCCTTCTTCCTAAGTCAGGGCAAGTGGGCTACCCCCTTTGATAACCCCTGCTCAACCCTGTGGTAACATAGCACGAGCAGTTAGGCCTATCTCAGAGGCAGTGTGTGAAGCATTTATGACCATGCACAATAAGGCAGTAACGACACCACAAAAGGACACAACTCAAGTAGGTATAGAAAAATAATATCTTTATCTAAGGTTTAGTACGAGACTCTCAAAAGTGTTTTAACCAGTCACAATGCACGTAAATCAGTAGGGACTTAAAAAGGCAATAACGTGTTCACCAGAACATGGCACTGACTGAGTTCAAGGCCTGGGTCGACGCGACCCGTTGCGCACCAGATACCTGCCGTTGGACGGGGACACAGCACGTAGCTTCTCGAAGAAGCGGAGACGGTGACAGGCGGACTCCCAGCGACCACAGTTCTCGACTGCAGTGGTCCGAAACGTGCACTCACAATGATTCAGGCACTCGGGGACAGGCAGGCCCTCAGCTGCAGCAGCACGCGGCTGCGGCGGCCCGGGCTGGTGGTGGCGATGACTCTCGTCGTGCAGCTCCGTGGTGGGCTCACAGCGGCAGCAGCTCTCTCCTAGCTGCGGCGGCCCACAGGACGATTCACGATGATGCAAAGTTGGCAAAGGTGCGGGCACTCAGCGGCAGCAGCTCTCTTAGCTGCGGCGGCCCACAGGACAAATCACAATGATGCAAAGTTAGCAAAGGTGCGAGCACTCAGCGGCAGCAGCTCTCTCTTAGCTGCGGCGGCCCACAGGACAAATCACAATGATGCAAAGTTGGCCAAGGTGCGAGCACTCAGCGGCAGCAGCTCTCTTAGCTGCGGCGGCTCACAGGACAAATCACGATGATGCGGAGTTTGGCAAAGGTGCGGGCACTCAGCGGCAGCAGCTCTCTTAGCTGCGGCGGCCCACAGGACAAATCACGATGAGGCAAAGTTGGCCAAGGTGCGAGCACTCAGCGGCAGCAGCTCTCTTAGCTGCGGCGGCTCACAGGACAAATCACAATGAAGTGGAGTTTGGCAAAGGTGCGGGCACTCAGCGGCAGCAGCTCTCTTAGCTGCGGCGGCCCACAGGACAAATCACGATGAGGCCAGGTTGGCAAAGGTGCGGGCACTCAGCGGCAGCAGCTCTCTCTTAGCTGCGGCTGCCCACAGGACAAATCACGATGATCTCGACCAGGCTGGCAAAGGTGCGGGCACTCAGCGGCAGCAGCTCTCTCTTAGCTGCGGCGGCCCACACTGATTCAGCGAAGGTTCCGAAGGTTCAAATTAAGGCGGGCGCTCAGCGGCGGCAGCTCTCTCTTAGCTGCGGCGGCCCACACAGATTCAGCGAAGGTTCCGGAGATTCAAATTAAGGCGGGCGCTCAGCGGCGGCAGCTCTCTCTTAGCTGCGGCGGCCCACACACAGAGTTAACAAGGGTTACCAGTCCGCGTTCCTCACAGTAGAACTAGAGGTTCCGGATTACTCGACGGAGGCCTCACCTGCAAGTAGAATCCCTAGCACAGGAATTCAGATGGCTGACAGGGTGAAGTCTATTGTCCCTGAGACTTCAGCAGGAGGCGCTCTCAATTCAGGCCCTCGGGTAGTTTCTTCGGCAAGCTTGGTGAAAGTTTCAAAGTCCTTTCCTCTGTTCACTCGGACAGAGTTTCGTCTTGACATCCAGAAGGAACACACTTGAAAAAGGTTTCAGCGCAGCGTTTTATACCTAAAAAAGTCTTTGTTCTCTGTAGTCACAAATCACTGCAACCAGCCAGAACCAGTTCAATGGGGTCGGGGAGCACTTGGTTTACGAGGCGACATCCTGCCCTTTGAGAATCTGGGGGTCTGCTATCAGACGCCCAGTGGGAGGTGGAGCCATCATTCACCTTGCCAGGCACGGTCCTGCTCAGATCAAAGAGTCACCCCTCCCCATACGCTAAATGCCGATCTCTCTATGCAGCCAGGTCTGACCCAGCTGGCCCTGCTGCTCCAAAACCAGACGGCCAATACACACACTAGCAAAGCCTACAGGAAAGCTTAGGCCAGAAAATACCTCGTTTCTAGCAGAGGCATTTTCGAACACGGGCTACGCAAATAATCTTTACTAAAAGATGTATCTTAATGTCCTGAGCTTAAACATATCAAATTCGATGTTCCTATCAGGTTCCTGGGGGCAGGTAGGATTAGGGCATGTAATACTCAGCCTGCCCATTCTGGCCTATGAGAACGGATAGCCTCACAATAGTAAACAGTGAAATGGAGGGTAACTCGCTATTAGAACATGCTACACAGACATACTTTAAAAGCTGCTTCGGTGGGTAGCGCAAATCAGCGCTGCAGGCCCACCAGCAGTATTTGGTCTACCAGCCCTGGGCGCACACAGTGCACTGATACTAGGGACTGACAGGTAAACCAAACCAGCCAATTATGGTTATCCCAATTCATACAGTCATCTTTACACAGGGAGCATTCGCGCTGTGTCACTGATTGTCAGTGGCACAGCACCCAGAGCATCTAAATCCAGCCAACATAAAACGTAAGAAGCGAAAAGAGGAAGGGAGACCCGCGCCAATGATGCCAGGTCTAACAATCCTGAAATAAAGTGAGAGTATGTTAAGACTATTATATCATAACCGGGACTGCCGTGTGAACTTTAAATTTGTTAATGTTTGTGGTTCTCCCTGTTTGGGTTTTGTTTTGACATCTCCTGGTAAAGGAGGAATGTAATGTTGCCCAAGTTTGGGCAAGTTCATTTGTTACAGATTGCACAAGGGGAGGCAGCTGGTGACCCCCATGTGCGTGACATGAGTGGAGGCGACTGGCGTATGCCAGAGAGAAAGAAAGTAAAAGTAATAAAGAGCCCGGGGCTCTGGGTGTGGCTCAGTTATCTGGCCACTAATGTACTAAAGACCATGCGTGGTGTATTGCCTGAGTGGGGGAGGCCTTATGACCAACACCACACTGTGGTTGCTGTGCACACGCGGCGGCTTTCCTTCCGCCTTCATCTACAAGGCCGCATGGGCAACCTCTGACCCCGAGATCCGGAACTCTTGTCGCTGTTTGCCGCGCATGCGTTTTCCAGGCCCCGTCTTCAATGGCTTTCCCTGATGATTTATGTGGACTGTGTGTGTCAGGGTGCAGTGGAGCAGTCTCCCTGACACCGCGCCTTGTAAAAAAAGGGTATTGTCCGGTTGCAAATAATATAATGTAATATTATGGTTACAGTTCGCATTTGCACAGCAGGGCCCTTGGGTTTGTTTTAAAGAGGATTGTGTACAGGAGCGTAGCTTGGTAAGTAAGACAAGTAAGATGGGGGGTGGGAGTTGTGATCTTCAGGTTTCCCAACAATCATGCTGGCATTTAATGTTAAGTTAACATTAAATGCCAGCATGTTTGTTGTTTAATGTATGTTGACATTGTTAACATACATTAAACAACAAACAGGGCGCATGAGAGGGACTTGAGGGGGAGTGGAAAGGGAGAGGAATGCGGATAGGTAGGAGTATTAAGTGAGTATTAAGTGAGAGAAACACATGTTGTAAAATAACCAAAATTTTTAGGAGTTTCAAAATAGAGATATAAGAGAGAGTTTGTGTGCGTGTGTTTTTGTCAGTGTATTCAGGCACAAATTCCCAGGTGAAATCCAACAGGCACCTCACCATACCCGACTGAAAGCAGCTGTACCCAACTATTCATCAGAAAATACAATAATTAGGGGGGTGTAAAACCTCTAACACCCACCTCGCCCCCCACCCCCTCCCCTCCCCTCCCCCCAAAGCAACGGCCCTGATTGTGTATTTCAAAGGCTTGCCTTAGGGTAAGTCTTCCCTACTGGTGTAGTCCTTGCGCAGAGCTTCTGCACTCTTGGCCTTATCTGAAAGCCACCCTGGGGAGCCAGGCCTTTAGGAATATCTTGACCACCAGACTCCTGGCCTTGCCAATCTGTGAATTCAGAACACTGGAAAATGCAAATGCCAGTCCCACAGCAGTGTAGGCTGTGCACTAAGGCCACGGAATTACTAATCCACCTATTGTGTTGTTGCCCCGAACTACTTCAAAGGCACCTCCTATTAAGGCCAATCTTTGTGCAGTAGGGCATTGGATCATGTAAGGAGGACATATGTCTATGCATGTATGATTCCTATGGACTTAGCAAGAATCTCCAAGTACTAGGCCACAGTAAGAGGGAAACTGAGGGCTCATTATACCTAATCTCTAATAAGTCCATTCGAGAGGCCAGGCAAATATGATGCACCAAAGATCACCTGTAGCACCTTGTGGGACTATAAGATGACCTGCTAAAAACTATCATTAATATGATCGGACACATAGCTTTTATCCCTTTGAATGCATATTAGCCGGTATGTTTTCAATGAATTAACTAATGCTTGATTGCATCTGTGATGCCAGGCCAAAGACGATGCTGCTAAAACCGTGACTTTTATGATGGCACACATATATCCTTTATTCCATCGAATGTACTTCAGCCCATATGGATTAAATAATGTTAAATTGTATTTGTGACACTAGGCCAAAGCCAATGCTGCTAAATTCGTCACCTTTATGATTATTTGCATATCTTTTAACCCTTTGAACGTACTTTAGCCCATATGGTTTTAACGAGTTGAAATAATGTTAACTTGCACCTGCAAAATCTGCTTGAGGTAGGATAGCATATAAAGCTTAAATCTCCTTGAACACACTGTACCTTTGTTTCTTTTACTAAGTTAAATTTTTTTTAAATTGTTCCAGCGAGGTTAATGCACAGATGATGTAGCAAAGATTGTCTGTAGCATGAGGCTAGACTAAAAGATGACGTGGCTAAAAGCCATCTATAGAGAACAAAAGTAACTCCTACGGGGCCTGTATTGCTTCTTTGTTGACTTATAAAAGCTCTCTGGGCTGACCATCTATAAACGTATTCACACGTGAGTTACAGACAGACATATCTTAAGCTTGTTTTTATTTTTTCAATTGAAATTCATACTTATTTGATTATACAAAGTTGAAAACATTTTTATGACACCACATATTAATCATTAGTGCAAATACACAGTTCATCCACATAGTGGTACATCAAATGTTTACCTTTATGGGATAAAACAGACTCGAAACTATGCAATTGTTTAGAAACATAATTGTGGTTGGGAAGGCTATGTATGAGATGTGATGGTGACAGTTTGTTGTTGTGCGTGAGGAGGGAATGGTTTTGTGTGGCTGTTTTTTGGGGAGTTGATATGATATATTTTTCTAAACAATTGTATAGTTCCTAGTCTGTTTTATCCCATAAAGATAAACATGTGATGTACCACTATGTGGGTGAACTGTGTATTTGCACTAATGATTAATATGTGGTCATAATTTTTTTTTTTTTTTGTATGATCAAATAAGTATGAATTCTAATTGAGAAAAATAAAAACAAGATTAAGATATGTCTATGACTCATGTGAATAAGTTTATAGATGGTCAGCTCAGAGAGCTTTTATAAGCCAGCAAAGAAGCAATACAGGTCCTGTAGGAGTTATTTTTGTTCTCGAATGTCTCTTCCCCCTTGCTCCTAGACTTATAAAGTATCTTCAGGGGGTACCTTCTCTATATAGTGGCTAAAAGCCGTAACCATCCTGTCTGCACACAGATTTTAATCCTTCGGAAAAACAAAGCCGCTGAAGTCGCTTCCACCATTTTTTCCACAAATGGTTTTTGATATTCTTGGCGTCAACTTGTACTTATGAGGTCAGGCCAAAGATGATGCAACTAAGATTGATTGTAGCAGGAGGTTAGATCAATGGATGACATTGCTAAACACGCCACTATTATGCTTGATTACACTGCTCTTACATTTTTGAATGCACTTTAGCCCACAGTTTTAATGTGCTTAACAATGTTGATTTGCACCTATGATGCCAGGGTTAATACAAAGTTGCGGATATTGCCCGCACCATGTTTGCATATATGATTTAAGCCCTTTTGAATGCACTTTAGCCTGAATGCTCTTAGGGACTTCGTCATGATTTAGAAACTATTTGAATGTTTATAATCATGTTAACAATGTAGTTTATAAAATAGTTAGTTACATTTGCTGTGAAGATTTTAATTAATCAGACAATTTCTTTGACACCCTTGGCCTGCCCTGCTAAGGTTACAGAAGTTCCTCCTCTCTATCCTTTTATTTCATTTTGTAGTGTCTTTTTCGCTGTGTTTCTCCATTTTGTACAGGCATTTAGTTGTCTTCCCTCTCAGGACCCCTGGAGTATATATGTACGTAGCTGCCTCTTTGTTCTTTGCTCTGTCTACTTTGAGGCCTTCGTTGGGTTGACCATGCGCAAGCAGTTGCATAAGACATGGCATTACACTTATGATAATAGCCTTCATGGGGTTTGTGACGATAATCATGTTCATCATTCACCCTCTGTCTGAGGCTCATCTTTAGGATATGGTGAGGAAATTATCAGATGCTTACAACAGACAGCATGACAAACTCACCTCACCTCTTTCTCATCATTCTTCGGAGGACTCTTTGGTCAATCTCCTCTCCATCATCTGTTTCATCTTAGTCGTCCCCTGATTATGACGAGGAAGAGATTAGTTTTCCCTCAGATTCTGCTTCCAAAGGGAAGCATGTTTTGAGAGAAGACTTGGAGCCTGTCATTTCCTACCTGTAATCTAATCTTAAATTTCCTCAGGATGTGGAATAACCCTGCACGAGTGGAGACTGGTTCAGACAATCCCAAAGACCTTCAGTTCCTAAGGTTCCAGTAATTCCTGCCATCCATAATCCTTTGAAACATGAATGGAGAGTTCCACAAAGGGGTTTGGTACCTAGGTTAATGGGGAGACTTTATCCTCTGGCACAGGGAGAGACTGAATTGCCGCAAGTTCTGTCTCTTGACACTATCCTTTCTGATTTTACTGGAAAACATTCTTTGCTTACTGAGATGTTGTAAGAAGCAGGCTCTTTATATAGCATACCAAAAAGAGATATACTGTGCAAAGAGTCCAGGTATCCCTTATAAGTGGATAGGGGCTTGCTCTAGCAATCCCAAGGTGTTCTTCTAGGGGCTAGTGTGGTCGAGCAGCCTAAGGCTTATCAGAGAGGAGAGTTCGACATCTGTAATACACAAACAGTCAATAAATGATGCACATGACTCAATAAGGAGATCCACAAAAATTTATAAAAATAACTCTTACCTTTATATAAGTTTTGGCATCAAGATCATCAAAATCTGGTAAACACGTTTCGAGACAGAAATGCTTTTAAGTTTCACAAGTCGACACTGCAATTTTCAGAGGCGACAATGTTATCCTATGGAGGAAAAATATTCACCTCATACAGGTACTTCACAGCGACTTACAGGACCAATCTCCTTGATTTAAGGTAAGTATGGGTCAAGGTCCAAGGCAGCCCAACAGGTCACCTTGGGTGGTAATGGGGTGACCAGGTGCCGAGGTGCTTTTCAGCATCAGGTGTCCAATTTTATCCTATGGGGGGAAACATGTACTGCATTTGGGCACTTCACGGCGACTTACCGGACCAATCTCCTGGACTTAAGGTGAGTAGGGGGCAAGGTCCAAGGCCACACCAACAGGTCACCTCGGGAGGCTCTCGGGCATCCGAGTGCCTGGGTGTGTTTCAGCAGCAGGTGCCCAATGTTATCCTATGGGGGAAAACATGTACTGCATTCAGGCCACTTCACAGTGGCTTACGGGACCAATCTCCTGGCCTTAAGTTTAGTATGGGACAAGGTCCAAGGCCACACTGACAGGACACCACAGGAGGCTCTGGGGAATCCGGGTGCAGAGGTGTGTTACGGTCGGGTGCCCAATGTTAGTCAATCGTCGAAATGTTGAAGGGATTCTGCACAAACACAGAACTATGCGCAGGATTATAGGACCTTGATGTATAGCGACTGAGTCATCCTACCACCTTAGTGCCCAGGACCGACAAGCTATAGTGTCTCACTTGCTCTCCTACTCACTCACAGAGAAACAAATGATTAGACACCTCAGAACACAACACTCCCAGATCTCTCAGGAATCGCGGTAACAAGACACACCCTTTCGCTCGCACCCTTGCACTTGTCCACAATAAGATCTGACAGAGACACGAAATAGTTTAAAATATTTATTTTAACTAACGTGCCCTAACATTCAGTATAGGTGCCACAACAAGCAGGAAAATGCATAGTACAAATACAGTCAGCATAGCAGCTAGTCCATAGATCATGAAGGGAGATGTCATCATTCAAAGACAATGGAGCCTAACATCCCTCCCCATGCTAAGAAGTAGTATTATTATATATTAGAAGATCTCTGGGCTTTGTCAGCAGACCCCATACCTTAGCCTATAGATGGTAGATCTACATCATAGGTGCTGTCTCACTCTTCTCCCTGGAAAGGCCCCTCTCCAAGTGTGTGCTACCTATTTGTGTATTCTAATAAAACCCAAGTACAGCTGTCCAAACAACAGCTGCATCGGTATGTTTTGTGTAAGGGCTGGCCAGAACAAAACAAGGGGCATTGTTGTTCGACCTTGCACATAATGATCAGTCAAAATCCCAGGAACATGCAGAGAGCGAACACAGCGATGAGTTCTCATGTGAAAGCAGCAATAGAAAGTATTGCAAAAAATAAAGACATGGAGTAACGTGCGCAAAGCAGCAGGCAGGCTGCAATGTGCTCATGCTAACTTAGTGAAGGCTACAATGTCCCTATGGGCCACGTGACACCCTCCCCTTGGCCAGGTCGTTAGTCCTATGCTATGACATAAATCAAAGGTAAGCAGAGGCAAAGCGTCTCAGTGGTATTCCAATTATGATATTAATGAAGGCAAAAAAAATAATAATTGTATAACAAGTTTATATATTTTTTTAAATGTTGCCAATTGGGCACTCAAAAACCCATCTATTTCATAGTTAGTCTTCGGAGACAAAAATGCTGCGAGAAAAGCGGAATGTTATGAACTCCAGAATGTTGTCTGTCCCTTCCATAGTAAAAAGGCATGCCATCCAGTTTAGTAGATCAAACGAGCACACATGCTCCTCATATCCAGAGGCTGTTAGGTGCATGCCAGGGCAACCTGCGTTAACTTCGATAAAATTCCGATCTATGAGGCGCTGCGCACGAGCACAGGTACACAAATCTGCCGTTGTTCCACGTAGAGGATTGCACACCAAACGCCTACACTCGGCACATTCCTGGTCATGGGCCTTCAACGGACCCAATAACAGATCGTAATCCAGGGCAGCGTGTGTGGTGTTGGAGAGGCAGACATCCAGGGCCCATTGAAAAGGGCACCGGAGGCAGTGCAACACAGGTTGCACGCAGGTGAAGTAGGCATAACGGAAGGTCAGCCAATAGTTGATGGCAAAAGACTTCGCTGGCTTGGAACCAAAAAGCTGCTACATTCGATCATGGTACAGTTGCAACTGGACCGGGTTTGGCAGCTCCACAGATCGAACATCCATTGCGAAGCAATAATAGGAGAACCAGCATGCTGCAAATCAACAGGAGCACCAGGGGAAACCCTCCGAAGGCGCTGAAAAAAAAAAATAGAATGGATAAAGGCCGGTATTACTCCAAAAATAGTTTGAAAGGAAGAAACAAGGCCGGATCCCACGAGTTTAAAAAGTGGGCAAGGCCTTCTGTATCAGACGCATTAAATATTTGGTGTATTAATTCTTCAAAATGGAGTGGGAGATTCGGGTTTAGCAGCGAGTGTATCTCACTTGCGGTTCTCGCCACCTGCAATTCGAAGGTCTCTCGAGCTGATGTGAGTGTGACTTCTTGTTGAAACAATAGCGCTTTGAGTCGGCTTAGCTTGTTGAAATCTGTTTTTAAAGTTGGAATGGAGGGCCAAAGGGAACGATCTATAATCCCATGCAGGGGTGGAAACAAGACATTGCTGCAACATGTCACCCGTTGGGAAACTGTTACTATATACGGGATGCCTGCCCATAAGCCGCAGCAATCTTGATTATTTCGAAGATGATAACTACAGTTAAAAAGCAAAGTTAATGCAGGAATAATAGCTGGGACAGGGGTACCTTTTAAAAAACAAGCCAGATTAGGGGTCGAAACGTTACAGGCGCCATGAAGCTTAACTTGTTTACAGACTAGGGAATGTCCTACTGTGGAATCGTAATCCTCCCCTGTAAGGAAAACTTCCTTATCCACACGCTGACATCTGTAGGTGAAAGGTAACAACCATAATTCATGAATATAGTTATTGCCCAAGGGCTCATATCTACCAACGGGATGATGTTTCATGCAGGCCGTGAACTGAAAGAGCGAGATAGGCAATGAAATAACCCCATGTATTAACCACACAGCTGGATCAGTCTCTGCCACAGAAAACGGTAACTGTTCTAATTGTTCAATATGTAGCAATGTGTATGTTGCGTCTTTCATGGACATTAATTTCTGTTTATCAGTTAAATTAAACGGCAAAAACAGTGCAGAAGCATTCAAATAATCCCATGGCACTTTTCCATTCTTGAGTGTTTGCAAGGTCCAAGCAAACTGCATTACAGAACGTAACTGATTTGGACCATGATACAAAACAGACACTTCATGTTGAACAATATCAATGACGGATGATACAATATTATCCAAAGTATCCAAAATTCTGCAACTGGCAGTCTGGGCTAAGAACAAGGGCGTACTGGTGTAATATCAGGACAATTCCATTAGCATACTCTCTATTTTCAACTTTAAGTGGTCACACTGCCCCAGGGCTACGTTCATGCAAAATCCAATTTTAGAAGATAAGGAGCGTGTAAAAGTGCATCCTTGATTTGTCTTTCCAAAATTCAAAGAATAATACTATTCATTCCTTAATTATCATCAGTCCATTGAAAAAAGAATCACTTGGGAGTCTTGTGTTTCTTAATGGATCCAAAAAATTTTATTCAATCAATGCTTTTCATCAAAAGCAGTCAACGCAGCCCAGCCAATGCATTTCGTCCCTATGGACATCGTCAGGGCTGTAAATCAAAACCTATGTATCAATCATATGAAGTTGGCTTTATAATTTACATATTTACAAATATACAACATTATTCCCATTAATACAACAAATTGCACAAAATCCCCCCACAAGACTCCCTGCCTATATACACTATCTACTGTGGACATTCTGTCCAATAACATCTTAGGGCCCGATTCCATACTCGCCAGGAAAGCCCTCCGTACGACTCAGATCTGGAGGGCTTTCCGAGCAAAACATGCTCCGGGGGTCCGAACGAGCGAGTACGATGCAGCCGTATGCTTATGGACTCGTTTCGCTCGGACTCCCATTGAACTCTATAGGAGCCTGTGTACAGACGCATACACAGGCTCCCATAGCAAAAAGGGGTGGGTGGGGAAAAGCCTATACCATGTGGCGGGCACCCCATGGTGCCCACCACACTGTGCATGACTGGATCAGGGGGACCCATGGGCACACCCCTGTGACAGATTCGGAGTGCCCCGGGTGAAGGGGGGTCTGCTACGGCCCCCCAAAGTATGCTTCCGACAGCCGTTTCGTCTCGTGAGACCGAGGCAAAGGGGCTGTCCGAATCATACATCGTACTCGCTCGGTCAGAATTGCGCTCCATAGCGCGGCACGATTCGGCTACAAACGAGTTATACCGACAGGTTCGGGTCCCGGAAATGATTCGGTCAGCGCGTACGCGATCTTCGCATCGTACTTGGTCGTTCGGACCTGTGTATGATTCAGTCCGAAACAAGGGCTACGAATCGGATCCTGGAAAGCCAAATCCGATTCGGAGGCCTTCCAAACGACATCGGAATCGGGCCCTTAGTGACATATCAAAAAGGTTTTCATTTTTATTTTATCTTGATACCCCCTATTTATGGATGATCAACATCTCTAAATATTGATGTGTTTTCTCCTTTTCAGCCACACCCTCAATGCCTGTATACCACCTTGTAATGTTTAGAAAACCTCCTGTAAACCACCCTGTAATGTTCAGAAAACCTCAATCTGTGTATTTTGGAATACTGCACTCCCTTCCTTTAAAGAATCAAAAGTTCAATTTCTAACGTGAGCAACAAACATGTAATTATTACCTCAATATCACTATTCAGTCAGAAGACTCTGTTAATTCCTCTGTTGTGTCTATCAAGGTGCAGCACAATTCACAAAAATGTTTCATATCCTGTTCTAATTGATCCCTATAATAAAAGAGACACCACTTCAGACCCAGTTGGTTACTTATTGCATCCAACCACTGTCTATTAACCTGAGTCGATAAATATACATGCCAAAATTGTCCATTTACTTTGGCCAAAAATAATAATCAATTTGACAATTTCCTCAAGCCCTTCTCCATGCCCATGTTAAAAGTATCCTTCTCCTTGCCTCTTTTCCAACAGTACCTATTTCTTTAAATAAACCCATCAAAACTACAAATCTCCCTCCAGTTTCCCTCCACCATAAATTCCAGCAAATCCTCCACAATTCCCACAAACAATTCCCTCCTCCTGTTCACATACCGTGCTGTCAGTCCCAACAACGTGTCCATGTAGACCTCCTGCCTACTGCTCATCCAGTATCCATCTAGTTAAATGCTGAGCCATAGTCTCCAATCATCCCTTTTTATACTTTTGAGTTACCCAATCACGAATCTGTATGCATTAGCTGCTTACAAGTTCCCTATCTGGTCCTCTCCCTCTGGGGCCAATCAAAAATCTGGATTTCTATCCTCTCATTAGAATAAACTTTGTGCATATTCCCTATCTGTTACTCTACCTCCCGGGCCAATCAAAAAGTCTGGATTTCTATCCCCTCATTCATTAGTATGCATAAGCTGCGTGCAAGTTCCCTATCTGGTCCTCTCCCTCGGGGCCAATCAAAAATCGGGATTTCTATCCTCTCATTAGAATAAACTATGTGCATACTCCCTATTACTCTACCTCCCGGCCCAATCAAAAAGTCTGAATTTCTATCCCCTCATCCATTAGTATGCATAAGCTGCATGCATGTTCCCGATCTGGTCCTCTCCCTCACAGGCCAATCAAAAATCTGGATTTCTATCCTCTCATTAGAATAAATTATGTGCATGTTTCGTATCTGTTACTCTACCTCCCTGGCCAATCAAAAAGTCTGGATTTCTATCCCCTCATCCATTAGTATGCATAAGTTGAGTGCAAGTTTCCTATCTGGTCCTCTCCCTCCGGGGTCAATCCAGAATCTGGATTTCTATCCTCTCTTTAGAATAAATTATGTGCATATTCCCTATCTGTTACTCTACCTCCCAGGCCAATCAAAACGTCCAGTGCACGGCATCATGGACCAAATTCTTTTTTTGTTCTTTACTTTCTCTCGGACCAGGTCTCCAACTTTAGGACGCCAGCCAGAAACCGGAATCAGCACTGCTGGATCCGCGGAAGAGGGCAACTGGGCTTTCGCTTGTGAATCACAAGCTTTTTGCAGATCCTGTGACATAGCACAATGATTATCTACGTCAAAGGTTGCGGCAGCCGCCACAACGTCTAGACCATCAAGGTCTGGCACAAGCATTTTAATGCCAAAGAGCATTTCGTATGAGGTCCGCCCACCCAGAGATATTCTAGGGAGATTATTTAGTGCACGTTGGACTCCATTGAGATGAGTCAGCCAACCCCTGCCAATACCCAAGACTCTAGCTGCCAAAGGTTGCTTTAAGTCACGGTTCATCCGTTCCACAACAGAACTGCCTTCAGGCCAGTATGGAGACGACAATTGCACTTGCACCCCAAGTGTCTTCATCGCATCCCGGTAAGCCTTAGAGGCAAACGCAGGACCTGGGTCAGAATGGAAGGTGCCACAGGCAAATGTCCCGACAAAGACACGCAAATCTTTTATGACAGTTCGAGCATCAGCACTACGTTGCGGCCAAACCCAAAGGAATCTAGTGCACGAATCCACTGCAACTAAGATATGTTTAAAAGCAGTGTCAGATGTCAAAGGACCGCAGTGATCAAGATAAATGCAGCCAAAGGGTTGATCTGAAATGTAAAGCTGAGAATGGGGTGGACGTGCAACAGTAGAAGGCTTAATTTGTTGACAAATGTCACAAGAACGAACATATTTACGTGCCTGTTGGTACAAACCATGCCACCAAAAACGTTGCTGTAAAAGTGAAATTGTCGCAGTTACTCCGGCATGAGCGGCAATGATTGAAGAAATTCTGTGGTCCTCGTTGGGAATCAGCCGATCTCCAACGGACGGGATAGTTGCAAATGGGACTTGATCAGAAGAGAAGTGATATGAATAACGTGAAAGGAAACCTTGGGGAAACTCTGTTCCCTCATTCGTCGCAGCAATAGCTGCTAGAATGTCATCGATTTTAGTCATAGACCTAGTGACTGCTGCTACTGAACAAGTGGCTACTGCAGATTTGGCTGCATCATCAGCCAGTGAATTACCCACCGTGTGTGCTCTCACTCGCTGATGGGCCAAAGTATGGATAACATGCGTGAGCGGCAAACGTTCTTTAAGAGCGGCCACTCGGACCCAAAGCATTTTATGCTTAATTGCGCTACCTTTAAAATCACAAAAATCGCTTTGTGTCCAAAAGAACAAGTTGTCATTAAAGGATTGTACTCAGTAAAAGGAATCGCACACTATAAGAGTGGGTACATCAAGATCATCGAATTCTAGAGCCAAAACTAAAGCATGCAGCTCTACCAATTGAGCCGTGCAGTCACCCAGAGACTGTGTGTGCACTAAGGAGGATTTAAAATCCCCATCAACAATCTTTCCTGTCACAATTGTGCAGGCCGCTGAATAAGCATGTTTAGAACCAACTGCCGGCTGCGCAGAACCATAAGTGTAAATAATGCATTTGTACTGATCAAGTGGGAGTAATGATAAAGGAGGAGGATGAACATGTTCATATTGTAAAAACTTCTTTGTCTGAAAAGAAGGGTCAAAGATAAAGTTGACATCAGCCGACGTCAAAGAACTAGCCCATTGTATCCAACATGGATGCAAGGCTTTGGAATTTGGGACACTAGTCTTTGTAACTGCTTCTAAAGCAGGTACCGGTGAGACCATAAAAATGCGCTTTCCCTGTGCTAGAGAGCGTTCTAAACATTCCCTGCCCAAGCAGGCTTTGTTCCTGAACTTCTGAGAGCAAAGGCCCTCATCCCTGCAGGTGATACCAAACATCCCTAGTTTCAGTGAAGCCATCATGTAGCTGGGGAACTGGTTTTTGAGCAGTGTCTAGCACGTGTACTTACAATGGCTTCCCTGGTCACTTGTGAACTGGCCAGCACAGGGGCATATCTGCGCATGCAGATATGTCCACACATGTAATACAATGCACCCGGTCTTAGGGCAGTAAGGCCTGCTGTAGGGATGACTTACAAATATTACATGCAGTGTTAGGGGACATGGCACACAGATGTGTGACATGTCATGTTGTGTTTTTACTTTTTAGAGTACCTGGTCACTCAGCCTGCAGTGGCAGTCTGTATGAGTTTGGTGGTGGTTCCCTTAGAGGGGCACAAGATATGCTGCAGCTCTTAGGGACCCTATTCACTACCTATGCCCAAGGTACCAGAAGTACCACTTACTAGACACTTACTGAGGTATTAAGGGTCTGCTCACTTGAGGATCAAATGACCAGTTGTCTTGTTTTAGGGACAGAACACACACTGGCACTGGGGACCTGTTTAGCAGGAACCCAGTGCACTTCAGTCAAAGTTGCATCAAATACCAGGCAAAAAGTGAGTGGGAGGATTACTGCAACAAAAAACCCAGTTTCCTACAGATGTCACCTTGACTGATCCTGTGGATAAGAAGGTAGAGGCGCCCCTTAAAAGGACACATGCTGGTTTCAGCCGTTCTTCACGTTCAGAGATTTCTGCAGTATATACTTCCCAGTCATTAGTTAAGGATTTCCAATCTCTCTCCTCAACAATCCAAGAAGGTGAGGATTGTTCAGTTATTGGGTTGCATGGAAGTCTAGGCAAAGTTCCTTTTGGATATCACTTTCAATATTTTTAGGGTGTCTGCAATGGCCCCGGTAAGTTCTGTGGCGGCCAGACTTCATTTGCGAAATTGGAAGGAAGAGGGGGCGCAAAGAACTGTTTGTTGCAGGTGCCTTTCTCTGGTAATCTGCTGTTTGATGAGGAATTGGAGGGGGTTCCCAAAAAAACATTCAAGAATCAGAAGCATGCCCAGTCTTTCTGGCCAAAACAAAGGATTTGGGATTCTGGCAGAAAAAGGTCCGATCTGTTCAGACAGATTTTCAGCAGCATCGTTCTCAGTTTCAACGCAAGCCTTCTCAGGTCTCTGGTCCTTCTCGTCCATCGACTGCCAAAGGGAGTTCTAAGCAACCCCCCTCCCCCCCCCCGACTAGACCGCACCACCCCTAGCTCCTGTGGGGGAAGGAGGGGGGTCATATCTCCTTGTCTTTCAGAAAATTTGGAGAACCTCGACGATTTGTGACCACTGGATAGTCCAGACAGTGTCATAGGGTTATGTGCCACAAGTGTCTCAAGAGTTTTGAGAATCTCATTTTTTCCGGACCCAGTGGCCCAGAGATTTAGTCAAGGAAAGAGCCCTAGAAGAGAGCACTGCCTCCTTGCTGGAGAAAGGGCCCCATAATCAGGGTACCTTCTCAGGAGAGGGGCTTGGCTTGCTGTTCTTGGGTCTTCCAAGTCAAGAAAGTCACAGGCAACTTTCATGTGATTATAAACCTTTGCTTCCAGAACCAGTACATACAGACTATTCACCTCAAAATGAATACTGTTCAGCAGGTGATACATTTGGTCTCTCGAGGGGACTTCTTGACCAAGACAGACCTTCAGGTGAGATACCGGTGTGTTCCAGTGACAGGGGTTTCTCAGAGTTTACTCAGATTTGCAGTTGGCCCACACCACTGGCAGTTCAGAGTACTTGCTTTTGGCCTCAAGGCTTCTCCTCAGATTTTTACAAAGATCTTGGCTCCAGTGATTTGTCTCCTGCATTGACATGGCGTGATCATCATCCTTATCTGGACGACTTGTTAATCCAGGTTCCCTTTCAACAGAAAGCTCTCTCAGAAACAGCAAAGACTGTTGAGACTCTACAGCCATTAGATTTTTTTTTTTCTTCAAATGACCTGAAATTCCAGCTAGTTCCATCTCAAACAGTGGAATACATTGTGGCGCTTTTCGACACCCGCTTGGGGATGGTGTTTCTTCCAGTGACTAGGCGCACCAGGCTAAGAGCTCTTAGACCTTGCTCCAGAAACTGGAAGCATCAGCAAGGGATTGGATATGACTTCATGGCCACATGGTAAGCTCTTAGTCCTCTTACACTGTATTGAAGGTTTATGGTTTGTTTCCCTTACTATTTAGTGTTTTGTTTCTCTTTTAGGCAGCAACCTTAGCCATCATTCCATGGGCTCGCCTTCACCTGGGCTGTGTGGCTCATCATATCCTGCTCCATTGGCATCATACACAGGAGAATTATGACACTATGATACCCGTGTACACCTCAATCCATTAGGAATTTTAGTGGTGGTTGACCCCTCCTTCTCTGGAGAGGGGTACTTCTCTCTTGCGCCCTGCTCCAGTGATTCTTACAGCCAATGCAAGAAGTCTTGGTTGGGGAGCAGTTATGGAGCAGTCTCTGTATGTCGTTCCCTTCAATCATCCATGAGACCTTCCACTAATAAACCATACAAGCATCATTGAAAGTCTTTTGACCGCTGGTGTAGGGAAAAGTCTTTGTCCCCCATGTTAACTTCGACTGAGGTTATGTTTCGATTCCTCAGAGAGCGTTTTGACAAGGGTCTTCTGTCTCTACACTCAAGCTCCAGTGGTTCTCTATAAAAATTGAAGGTCCCCTTGGGAAAAATTCTTCTCCATTGAGCTGCTGGCTACTAAGTTGTTGAAAGTGTTTCCGGTTTTGCGGCCTTCTGTTCATTGCATTTTTTTCTTCCTGGGACCTCCATTTAGTTCTTTCCCACTTAAAGGAAGATCCTTATGAGCCTTTGCAGGACGGTCCCCTCAAATTTCTCACTTTTAAAGTTTTCTTTTGGGTGGTCATCACCTCTGCAAGGCGCATTGGTGAACTAAATCATCTGGTGAGCAGTTCCCCTTACTTGAGAGTTTTTGATGACACGGTTGTGTTATCCCTATATCAGAAGTTTCTTCCCCAGATCAATTCCTCCTTTCATCATGACCAGGAGATTGTGATATTGATTACCCCACAGGAGAATTTGGATTCTGATTCTTTGGTTTCGTTACTTGATGTGGTAAGGGCCCATAAGATTTACCTTACACATTCAGCTGAGTTTTGCCAGAGTGAGAGATTGTGAACTTTGGTCCTGTGAAGAAGCGTAGAGAAACCATCTTTCTATACTTTGGCCAGATGGGTCAAGACTGTTATTTTTTCAGCATATGCAACTTCAGGTATGGATATGCCGGATGAGATCAAGGCTCACTCTACCCGGGGTATGGCAGCCTCCTGGGCTGAGTGGCCTGGTGTCTCAATTAAGGATATTTGTAGGGCTGCTACATGGTCTTCCCCTACCACCTTTATCTATTATCTAATCAAAGTTGCATAGAGGTCTGAACTTGTTTTTGGTTTTCAAGTCCTACGGGTCTCCAATGAGTGAATTATGTGGTATTTGTTTAAACATTCATAACCTGTGTTTACTTTTCTATATCTAAGCATTTTTGCAAATAGTTTGGATTGAAGGACAATAAAATTCTTCCCTTCTATTTTTTCACGGTTTTGGTGTTTTTTTTGTTTTTTGTATTGTCCGGATGTAGCTGAAACTTTGATTGCTTGGGCATCACTTCATTAGTAATGAATGGGACAAGGTTAGGAAGATGAGGAGGCAATGCCTGGAATACTTACCGGTAATCTTCATTACTCAGATTCTCCTTTACTTTTCCCATTCATGTTTTACAACCCCTCCCAACCTCCCTTCCTTCCTTTAAGCAGCCCTCCTGGGCTTGTAAGGAAACAGGAAGTTGAAGGAAGGGGAGGAATTTAAACATCTTGAAACTCTTTCATAAACGAGAAGACAGCTTTATAAGGGTGATATATGAGTGAAGGGGCACAATCACTCCTTTACTAAGTAATGGGACGAGGAAGGAAGAATCGGAGTAATAAAGATTACTGGTAAGTAATCAGGCATTACAGTTACTCTTTTTTAAAACCCCGCACGTCCCACAGCCATGTGGCACTTTGAGAGCTATCTAACATTTTGCTGAAAGAGTTATGAGACCAAGTAATTTCTTTTTACTCCAGATTAACGGAGCTAATTTTTCAACTTTTTCAAGGGAAAAGTTGAGACTCCATGGCACGAAAGTAGCAGACCATTTTTTATTAGCAAGGAAAACAATTCTGTTGCAGAAGACATTCTGGTACCAACAAAACATTTTCTTATCATTAATGCTGCTGGTTCTATCAAAGGAAAGACTGGATGATGAGGTGCGTTACCCCGAAACGGGTCCCAGGAGGCTTGTTTCCGGTTCAGGGACGACCTGGCTTGGCAGTTCGGGCTGGACTGTTCCCATGAGGTACAGGTTCAAAACTGATTTGCATATAGCTGGGTCTGAACTGGGGTGGCGAAGTGAGCTAAAGAATGATGATGGATTTAACCCAGATCTGTGACTGGGGGTGAGTGTCTGAAAAGTTTCAGTGCTCCGTCCATCATCTCCTTGTGTTTGCTTCGATCGCCCTGAGTTGGCAGGGTATGCCCAGACGTGGGTCCCTTGCTCACTTTGCCGCTGGATTCAAGCTAGCCTGACTGATGAGGGGTGTTACCCCGAAACCGGTTCCATGATGCTTGTTTCCGGACCATGGAAGACCTGGCTTGGCAGTTCGGGATGGACTGTTCCCATAAGGAACAGGGTCAAGATTGATTTGCATATGGCTGGGTCTGAACTGGGGTGGCGAAGTGAGCTAAAGAATGATGATGGATTCAAACCAAATCTGTGACGGGGGGGGGGTGAGTGTTCTGAAATGTTTTAGTGCCCCGTCCAGCATCTCCTTGTGTTTGCTTGGTTCTATCAAAGGAGCAAAATAGAAAAGGGATCGCACGAACTTTAGATGGCCTTGCACATTAAAAAGCTGCAAGGAAACCGAACTGAAAGAATCAACAACCTTTGAAGTGAAGCTTTTTAAGAATGGTTTGACAGCACAGCTTTATGCAAAACGTGTTGTTGCGGATTCTTTCAACATATACACTGAGCGGGTAACTTAGGCCCCACCCAGAGGAGTATCAGTCTCCCACCTCATTCTATTGGCTTTTTTACTGTATCAGTCCACTTCACGGAAAGTGCTTCATTGGAATGCACAAGCGACTTTTCCACATCTGAAAAGTACACTCTGTCAATCTGTCACATTAGATTCTTTTTTTCATATATGCATTGTTTTGCTACTTTTTTCCCACTACTGGCAAAGCCAATAGGGTTTGATTTATGTGATAAACAGCATTTGTGCATGCAGAGTTTATAAACATAATTAGACATGATTTGTCAATGCCTGTATTTACATGCTTTGGCACATTAAAGCCAGACCTATTGGCTTTGTCATAGCTCGTTTAATGTGTTTAGCAGGATAATTGCAAATTAGCTGTCAAAGATGCCTATTGAAAGTCTCTTTGTGTGTGGTGAAGTCATTTCTTTAGTATGAAACACCTTGGAAATTCATTATCTAATTCTTAAACTGTTAAATAAATGCGGACCATCAAAAATGCAAAGTGGTCACAAAAACGAGCACAATATCGGTATTCCAAGATTCACTACCTCTGATCTTGCCTCTAGGGGTGGGCAGTACTCACTCCATGCTCAGTGGAGCGCGGAGTTCCGGAAAAACTCAGCGAATCGCTGTGTGGCAGAGTTTTTCTTATGCGCAGCTCAGCAACGTTAAGTTGGCGAGCGAGACAAATTGAGAGCTAGGGCAAGTCCTGGTGCAATTTCTCAATGCGGGCGCTTGGGACAGGACGCTACCATTCGCACTGAGAATGCTGCCAATCGAGCAGAAAATCTACTCGAGTGGCAGGAAAGAAACAGTGCCCTCTGGCGTGGCACGTGGTGCACTTCGTGCTGATTTTACGGCACGGAAAAAGCTTACGGTGCTAAAAATCACCTTGACATGCCGAACTTCTGCAGCTGGCAGAGATTTTATGTAACTATGTGGAATTCCACAGAGTAAAACTCCGTGAGTTCCATTCACCCCTACTGGCCTCTTCAAAATCTTATTCTCCGCTTCTCAGAGTGACCATAAAAACTCACTTTGTGAAGTTAATTTCCTTTTCACAGATATTTCAAACATCTATCATGAGGTGATGTACTGGTTTTGTACGATAAGGTGTTTGTCTTTATATCTATGAATTGTGCTTATTTGTAATTAGTTTGATATATCCAAATGTGTTAATCAATACTAATTTTGACCTACTAACTGTACATAGGTCAAATGAATGCTTATGTTTTGAGGCACTATCGCACAGAGTACACATTTGGGTCTGGTTGAGACAGAAATCATGCAACTGGAAGTAAAAAGACAGACATTGAAGTCAGATTCTAAAAGTACAAACAGCGAGCTAATCAACAATGAAAACTATGACTTACTTGTCTTGGATTGCAACCTGATTCAACCAACAACACGGACAGAACAAAATTAACTGCTGGCACTTGTGGGCGGGCAGATTAATCAACACCAGCACCTCCTTGAAATCCTTCCTCTCAGATTGAAGACAACCGATATGGACTGGACCGCAAACCAGTATCACGTAAAGTGACGGACATGGCTCATCCAGGTACAGTCGTTGTGCAGCATTTACAAGCTTCCACTCAAACAAGAACTGAGTAACTATTTCCAAATGTACTAACCAATATCCAGTGTCACAATGTGCTGCCCACCAGTCCCCCCACACTGGGAAGTGTATCTACACCTCAAGACCTCAGTGTTTCCGCAGCGCGAAGCGCACCACTACTTCATGTACTTGGTGGCTCCCCACTTGATGTGCACCGGAGTTCAGCTGCAGAACCATTTCACCAGCAGCTCCACAACTAAAAGCTTTCGACTTGCCATCAACAGTCTAGTGGCAGCACTGGATCCAGGTCCAAGAGGTTCTCACAAGAGATTTGGAGATGGGGGGGGGAAACGAATGGGTGTACCTGGGTCAGCCTCATCAATATCTGCTCCCATGGGTTGGGTAGAGGTGGAAGAGGGTGTATGAGAGAGCCAGCACACAAGCCGTTTTCCCCTATGTAGCATATTACCAGAGTAGAAGATCCATGAAGCTGCAAACCAACACTGCTCCCAGGGTCCACCAAATGAGGCCGATACATGGAGGAGAGGAGCGGAGCAACATCCGAAAAAAGGAAGAGCTAGAGACTGTCCTATACAAGAAACCACCCATAAACAGGGGAATACTTTCCAACTACTTTTTACAATTGTCTTGTAGGAATCCTTAGACAAAGTTGCTAACACACTCCTATCCAACTTTATCCTGGGACAGGGGGAAGATCCAGGATCATGTAAACTGCGTGGGGTTTGTGAACTAGAAATTATTTAGGTAGGACAGCATTGAGTGATGTGTAAGTTGTGCCCATAATCATAAAATATCAAACTGGTCTACACCATTAAGCATTGTGTGCAGGATACTGACCAAAAGTGTGACATGCAAATTAATAAAAATATAGAGTAAAACTGGTTAGTTATTACTAAATGCTTTCACTACATAGAACAATTAGATAAAAGAAAAAGTCTTCTGGATGTACAGGTCCAAAACTAAAACCTTATAACAGAAGGCTACAGTCCCAGTACCTGCCTCTCTGATGGTACTCAGTCTGATAGACCCTTCAATCACCTCTAAGAAAGTAAACAATCTAGGGATCATAGGGTGAACGGGGGCATTGGAGGTAATGGGAGCTACAATACGAGACAGTGAGGAGCGCAAGATGGCAGCGCTCGGCCAGGAGTGACTAGGGTGGCCCACCATCCCAGTAGGCCTTGCAGGCCTGAAGTGGCAGCATGCAGCCAAGTCGTGCAGGAGATCGCTGCCAGGACTCTGCAGCACTACATATCCCCAGACTACATACGGGGTGGCAAGCGGGCCGGGCAAAAGGAAGTTGCTGGGACGACCCGACATAGGAGCGCTTCCACATGGCTCATCTAGGTGAACCCTGTGGATGACTGGAGGGGGATGACACACGGGCCTAGGGTGCCCCAGGACTCGAACACTGCTAGCCGAGCGGACCTCTTTGGCTGCTTGCCCTCCTCTAATGACTCAGGGGTTGGTCCATTTCCAGCAGCTCACCGGAAACCAGCCTGCTCTACTCCAGATGGAGGAGGCCCCAACCTGTGGCTGCCCTTGGCCCTGCCCCTCCTCCGCTTGGGGCCTTTGTGGACCCTGCACCCAGTCCCCTGTTGCGCTGCGAAGGCCCAGCCGTAGCAGCCGCTCAGACGTTTGGCTCCTGTTTTTGTTTCCGTTACCTGGTGGCTGTGATATCGCAGGTTTCTAGGGCACCGCAACACGTGGGGGTGCCCGGACAGAGAGACCATCCATGTTGTGTTCACAGGCAGCAACCAGACAATAGAGACTGCAACAACCCTAGCCAGCTTAACACTGCCCCGTCCCACTTGTCAGGGAATTTTAGAGAGAATGGGTTGCCACGGGGACTGGGAGCCCAGCCCTCCCCCCATCTTTCCTACTCTGCCATCTGCCCTTAGTGACTCATTCATACTTGGACAGCAATGCTGGGCAGGAGAGATAGATCAGCCTCAACCTCCGCACAGCAGAAAATTAAATTACAAGCAACCAAACCTCTACCTCAATAATCCTACAGGCCATCACCGACTCAAAAACTGAGGCCAAGATTGTGAGGTCCAAGTTGATTACTCTCCTCTCCGGCAAGACCTATGTGGGACTGTTGAAAGAGTTACAGAGGAGACCTATTCGAACTGGAGGAAACAGTCAGGGCGCTAAAGGTCACTGTGGCTGTAGCCTGAATCCCATACCCTCCACTAGCGGGTGAAGGATGCAGAAGGCTGCTCCCGCCGGAACAACCTGAGATTCGTGAGCTTCCCAGAGGGGGTTGAAGGATCAGATCCTACACCTGCTTCCTGATGACCTGTTTAGAGGCCTTCCTACCTGCACAAGACTAATTTTGATGCTTTGAACTAGAGCGTGCCCATCGGGCCCTGGGACTAAAGCCATCCTGGGAGACCCTGCCAGGCCTATTATCGCCAGATTCCTGAATTTTCGAGATGGATACCTGGTCATTTGTACTACCAAGGCAAAAGGCAATGTCCAACATGATATCCACACTATAATGGTCTTCCCAGACTACACAAGAGATAAACAAAGGCAAAGGAAATGCTCATCTCTAAAAAACAAAAGCTGAGAAACATTTTGCTTTTCCCTCCAAAGTTTGTCGATTTTTCAAGCCTGCTCTCTCTTTATCGCCTCACCAGAAGTGGGTTGGCAGTGGGTGGAGGAACGCCCTTTTACTGAGGGAATGGGCTGCTACTTAGGAAACATACTCCTTAGTGGCGATGCTTAACCCTGATGTCTGCCCGCAGAGAAGGCCTGGGTTTGGCGGGAGAGTCGAGGAGGCACCCGGGCCTCTAACTTCCACGAGGACTAAAATGGGAGAGGGAGACGAAATGGACTGGGTCCTCCGGCAAGACAGTCATCTCCTCCGCAAGAGCCTGCTCAACCTGAATTCGGATCTGGATGCCGACCACACTTGACCTCGACATGATCACTCCCAGCACCCCCACTATCATACAGACTTCTGTTTTCACTACATGCTCAAGCTTGCGTTGGAGAAGGCATGTGTGGCCTCCACTACTCCTTGATGGCAAATTACACTCAAATGAACCACCACCATGCCGTACCGGAGATCGCATGGGCACTGGCAATCTAGCCCTATAGTCTGCCCATCATGTTCAATAAAAAAAATTCTGAAGAGGTATTCTGTTGTTTCTTTATTGTTTGGTTGGGGTGTTGCCAGCAGAGAAAGGGATGTTACCCTGCCTGGGAAAGAGGCATCTGACCTAGTTATATAGGACAGGCAGTTCACTGTTCAAAGTATTGGGGGGATATTTATCTATATTGCTGTAGTCACTCATGCACCTTACTCTCTCAATATGACCACACTCAGATCTAACACAATTATGTGACTCGCGACCTCTCCACCAGACAAGACCTCTCAAAAAGCTGACCTCTTGCTACGTTGCGTTACGTAGAACATCAATGGACTCCTCAATAAAATTAAAGAAGGAGCTATCCTCAGATGGGACAAACAACTGGGGGCAGATATAATCCTCCAACAGGAGACACACCTTGCGGGCAACCATTGCTGTTGCCTACAGACACTGCTTTAATGTGGCATACCGCGCTGGTTTCCAATGTGGCTCCAGGGGTGTAGCTGTTCTGATCCACACCCGCCTTCCCCTCCTGGTAGAACGTGTATATCTCAATGACTTTGGGTGATTTCTCTGGGTTGCAGAATCACTCTGGGCCTATTCTATCATTTTTTGCTTTCTATATGCCCTATCCACTCTCACGCAATCATTTCTTGTACGCCTTACTGAGGCTGTCCTTTCGGCCACCTGGGACTTACATCGGCCCGGCCGCTACCGCGCAATCAGCCCTCATCTCATTTACCAAGGTGATCGGTCTGGCGCCACTACTACTACAGGCAGGAGGCAACCATTTCCTATCTGGAGTGTATGGTACTCGCTCCCACCTCTAATATTTCATGGCCTCACTGCCTACTTGCCCTCAATATCTTACATCATTTTACACGTGTGGTCTTTCTGATCACGCCCCCTTGCAACTGCTTGTACACTTTGTGGCCGCCTACGACTTAGCAGCCCTTACGTGAAGCCCTAGGGCAGGATCAACCCAATTCTTCCAAGAAAATGCAGGGTCCGTAGATTCTGCAGCAATTCAATGGGGTGCATATGGTGCAGTGACACGGGTAGGTGGTAATCTGAAAAGGACCCATAAGAAAAAGGAGACATTATGCAAGATTGCCACCTTTGATCAAGCGGCACAGACCGTCACTATGCAGAGCGAGCCTCGGAGGAGGTGCTTAGCAACCTTACATGAGCTACTCTAACACAATCAACTTCAAATTTGATGAAACCAGAAAACTCTAGCAGCCCCCCCCAACACGGCTACAAAACAGGCAAGCTACTACATTGGCTGAGCCAAACCTCAGGCAGACATCGTCATACGATGCAAATCAAGGATAAATCAGCACAATGCACACGACCACCGCAAGGATAACAAATACATTTTCTCTGTAGTACACCTCACTCTATGCTCAGACTCAGACCTTCTCAGGGAGGAGATTGAACACATATGTCTTGGTCATCCAAGTGCCACGGATCACAGATGATAAACGACACACGCTTGAAGAACCAGTCACTGTTGGCAAGATCGCCATGGCCGCTTCTTAGATATCTAGAGGGAAAAGCCCTGGCCCAGATGGCCTTCCTACTGCATTCTTTCGCTACCAATCTGACGTCCTCACACAACCTCCACTAGACCTATATATGGAGGTGCAACGGACAGGCCATCTCGCCAGAGACCTAGAGGAATCACGCATCATCACAATCCTTAAAGCGGACTGCCCCCACATCTTTGCTCCTTATTTAGGGTGATATCGCTGATCAACTGCAAAACTAAAATACTTCACAAAATACTTGTGACACGGCTTACTATGGTTATTGTGGACATGATCCATAAAGATCAGAGTGGCTTTATGCCATGTAGATCTACATATCACAACATCTACCACTTGCATAATGTACTTGTGGCAGCTGACCAATTACGGCGGCCACTGGTGGTGATGCTCATAGACACTGAGAAGCCTTTCGACTGTTGTGGGCCTATTTACTCCCACTACCCGATGCCTCGGCTTTGGTCACATTATTTGTAATATGTTAAATTACTATATGACAAACCATTTGCTCAAGTGAGAGCTGAGGGTCCCATGTCAGCACTGTTCGCTTATGAACGAGGAACACGATAGGGATGCACCTTATTGCCCTTACTGTTCGCTCTGGCAGTACAGCCCCTATCCCTCTCTCTCCACACAAACCCATGCACACAGAGCTTAAATGGTCTGACAAGTGAGGACAGTGTGTCCGATGCGGATGACCCTTGGTGATCCCCATAAGTCTGTACCGACCATTATGGTCAGCTTTTATACGTTTGGGCACTACTCGAGACTCTGGGTCAATTGGGGCAAAACAAAGCTATTTCCTAGAGGACCCCCATAGCATACTGTGGAAATCAGATGGGTATGACTGACGACTGTTGGTTTCAGCTACTTGAGTGTTCACGTTCAAGTTACTGCGACACAGACAAAAACGGATAATCTTATCTCTCTGCACATGGCCCCAGGGGCAAGACATACAAATGTGGTCCTGGTGGCCACGGTCTTTTCTGGGGCATTACTGAAAATGATTATCCTCCCCAGGCTGCTATAAATTGTACACAACTACCCATAATACACATCTAAAGCAACCGTAACATCATTCACTTCTGCCCTGACCACATTTATATGGGGAGGTGGGCCTCAACGAGTGGTGTTCAACAAATACTGTGATATCCACTCATGACAGTGGACTGGTGATGGCTGACTTGCTATCGTACTATAGAGCGTCCCACCTACTTGTCCTCAATGACTGGGATCACGGTCCATTGGCCGATCTGGCATATACAGTCAACAGCTGTTTCACAGGTAACCATTCCCCCCTTCATTACATCTATGGACGCAAATTACCACCACAGATCACATCCCCCCACCACCCCCTTTGATACGCCTGGTTTTACAAAGGTGGAAAATGTTGATATGGACGCTTAGGGACCTCTGGCGGGATGGCAGGCTACCTGTAAAGACACCCCTGTGGCAGGAAACCCTCCTGCCTGATGTTACATCACTCAATGGATTCTAGGGGTTGGGACTCCCTGGGTATCTCCTCTCAGTCATGTCATACACTGCACTGACATCAAATCATTTACTGCACTACAGGGTGATTTGGGACTGGAACGCTCACAATTCTATGGGTACCTGAAACTAAGGTATGCCCGTTGACCCCACCCAACCATGCTCATCGAAATACCAGAGTACAACTCCATCAAGGCGAAACGGACTTGAACTCCTTCTTGACAGAGGTTTGGGTTATAAACAAATCCTTACTGATCAATACACCAGACTCCTTCCCAAAACTACGAGAGTAATAGGAAGGTGAATTTGAAGACTCTGAGTAGGCGTTGGCTCTGATGGGCCTGCAGGAATCAGAAATAACTGCAAATACCTCCTACCACAAAGACCTGACCCCACAGCACCTAAGGAGTAGAACACAGTTCCTGTTCCTACCTGCCTTCGATGTGGAATTGCAGTGGGTGACTTTCTACACTTCTATTCAGTCAATGTTTGGTGCTGTCCTTAATCACCCTATAGACCTTACCCCCAAGACAGCCCTCCTTAACATTGCAGACGATGAGGGGTTCACACATGCTGACCGGATATTGGTGAAACTTGGCCCAGCGATAGGCAAGAGAGAGATAGCGTGTCAGTGGCGACAGGTATCGGCCCCCACACTGGGGACTGGAGGGCCGAAATGGATCTATGCTACCAAAGGGAAAAACCGGTCTATATAGCCCTTGGATGGCCGAAAAAAACAAACAAGGGTATGGGGTCAGTGGCAAAAATACAGACAGGATGGGGGAAAATCTTGTTTGTTATTGGATATTTCTCACTTTTCGTGGGTTGATGGGCCAAGAAAGCTTTGTGGTCATGGTACTGTTTCATGGTGTTTTAATTGAAATGTGCGCAGTGAACATATGTTCAATGTTATTTTTTTGTTCTCACTGTTCTATGTCAATTACAGAGAAACACAATAAAAAGTTCAATGGAAAAAAAAAAAACAACGAAAACCCTCCACTGGAACCAGGAATTAAATTCAATATTTTATATACATTTCACAAGGCAAAGGCCCAGGAGATGTACAAAATGGGCCCCAAATACATACCAGCTATAGATTTACTCACATCCATTTTAAACCATATTCAACAAAAACATTCAAACGTATTAACAACGGAGGAAGACATTTGCGAGTTCAAGGACCAGACGAGAACAAGTTGAACCCCACACTCAGGCCTGAACTTAATCACATGTGCTTAAGAAAACTTGTCAAAACGGAGCTTTTCTTACAGGCATTCAACTACAGACAGAAGATACCTTGCAACCAGCTAGACTGCCTTCCATCTTTCCTGAGACTATACTCGCTGTTACCTTCTATACAATGCTGCTACAATTTCGAAGTGACCTCTAACTGGTAGAGTAAGAATGATCTATTTATTTCAATACATAAATACCTTACATAAAAAAGAAAAACATGCACAAAATAGGTTACCAAAAATTACTTACGAACAAACACCTGAAAAAGATGAACAATGGCTAAATACAAACTTACAAAGGTAAATACATTAAACTATAAACACCTAACATTTATTCAATCTCAATGGCGTTAAATGCAACACAAGAGAAAAATCTTAAAATTAAAAGCAAGAATGGGTACCATCATAAAGTACACATAGCAGTTCCAAAATCAGACTTAACAGAATCACTAACGTTTTCACATGCACATGGATGAGCAGTGGCGGCTCGCAGAGGGAGTGCTGTGGGGCGGTGGGCGGGGTGGGGGAGGGATTGGGTGGGGGGTTAGTGGAGTCAGACATACAACGGGCAGGAGTAAGGCAAGTAAATAAATAAATAAATAAAACTATTTACCTTGCGCTCGCTGCATCGCCGAGTTGGCGATGCAGCGAGCGCAAGGTAAATAGTTTTATTTATTTATTTACTTACCTTACTCCTGCCCGTCGTATGTCAGACTCCACTACCCTCACCCAGCCCCTCACCGCCTCACCGCAGCACTCCCTCTGCGAGCCGCCACTATGGATGAGGAAAGTAAAGCTTGCTTTCCCTACACCATATACAAATTGTGGAATAGGATCTTGCACACCTCAAGCTGGCAATCATTGACACACTGGCTAACAGAGAAGACTTGCAAAAACAAATGGATATGGTGGACGTGCTACTAGTAGAAACCAAAATATGAACCACAAAAAAAGGAGATGTTTTCCAGGCCTGATATGTGTTCCTCATCAAGATTACGCATTAAAACACGATCTCGCGACCTAAAAGTATGGCTTCCAATGTATGGTTTGCCCTAGACATATCTGCATACCCAAGGAACTGTGCAAAGCGCTTCTTAAGTTCTTGCGGAGTAAGAAAAAGCACCTGGACTGTGTATCCCTTTGTTGAAAGTGGGTGCAAACTGACAAAGCCAATAGGTCTGATATTTTTGTACTATCGCAAGCATGCATGCATGCTTGTCTATGTATGCATTACCACATTAAACCTGGCCTTCCAGGCTTTGCCAATGCTGATTTCTTTGTTTGTAATTTCAGAAACCTTAACTGCTGAGTTGCTGAAGCTCTGTACTTAAAAGTACAAATTCCAAGATGAAACTTTATTAAGCACACCTCATGCCAGAATAGTCCACCACCAACTGACCAGAAGAAGCGGCACTCTACAAACCACATTCTAATGTCACATTCCTAAAAAAAGCTCTATATCTACTTTACAACATATCTCCTCCCCTCTAAATGACACAGAACAATCCAACTTTGAACACTAATATATAACATGGGAAGGGGTTAGTACCAATGCAAAGAAAACCAAACTTACACAAAAGTAAAACTACATACACAGGATCCAACACAGACAAATCCCCCACACACCCCACAAGGAAATCACATCATCCCAGCCTCGTCACCGTTGTTTAACAGGTCAACTTGCACATTTAAGGTATAAATTCCAAGATGAAGCTTTAATATCCGTAACTGGCACTAGAACAGTCCACCTCCAACCATATTCTAATTCCACATTCCTAACCAAATCTCTAGATTTATAGCACAACAATCAATAACTTAAGGATGGCTATTAATTGTGGTGTCTAAACAATCCAGTGCAGACTTGTGCACCATAAAACAACGTAGAACTCAAAATAACTACAATGTACCTTTATCTGCTTTCTTATATAATAAGATTGATGGTTATGAAAGAAATCTAACCTCACTGCATGAGATTTTGCCCCACTGAGCTTACATACAGGATGTTGTTCACATTACTCAGATTTTCTATCCATGGTCTGTAAAATGCCCAAGTACTATTCGTTTCAGCAGAAGGACAATAGTTTTCACTTCTGTACCAAACCTGATTATAACAACTTTAAAGTTTAGGAACTTAACAATGGAACACTTCAACATCCATGAATATAATATGACACTTTAACTCATTACATATGTGTGATTTTCAGATTTTCAATTGGACATTCACCTAATGTTAACATCGTTTCTGAATTACACACAACATAACATTTTCTCTGCTTTGTCATTAAGATGCAGAATCAGTTTAATAATATCAGTCGTTTGACTTCGAAGGATGAATTATCATGCCTCAGATTGAAAAACCTTTTGAAAGCTTCATGAGGACAGGTCAGTGACAGTAAACGTTTCGCACATCATTGATTACTTAACAGATTACCAAACAGTGAAAATGAAGGACGCAGTCTAGTAAAGAATTTATTGAAAGTAAAGCATATTTACATGTTCAGGATTTATCTTTTTTTTTCTTAAAGATAATGCAATATAGTATAAATATATATTTAAAAGTAAAATAATTTTTTAAAATATACACTTTATAACATTTTACACAGACGTAATTACACACATTTTGATGTGCAGACATTTAAAAAGAAACAATATAAATAGTAGCGTTTATTCAAAGCAAAGCTTATTTACTCTTTCAGCATTTAAAAGAATTTTGTATAGTGTGGCAAAATTTTATTGTTCCTAACCGTAGCTAATAAAAAAACTAGATTAATATAGATGTATTTTTCAGGAATATTTTAAATATATTTATTTTTCCTTTACGGGCCATAATTTTAATCACATCGCGAGACAGTCATTATTTAGAAATGTGCACAAAATACTGTACACACACTAAACTCATTCCCAAAAGGAGGCAATTGCTCAAGGGTCGTAGGAAATAATTCATTAATTTAACAACTTGTAGACATGGGTCCTCGAAGCAGGAGAACGAAGGTACATCTACCGTAACATAATCCCTCTGTGTTTAGAAAGACTGAAATGTTGGGGAGTGCACAAGCGTGACCCACACAAATGCAAAATTAGAGAAACTGGGGCTAGTAAACATTGTTAGGGGCCGACATTAAGCTTCCAGTGTGTACAACATCCACAATGTTTTACAATATTCCGGCATGTTGTATTGGGATGGTAAATATTAGGAGGGAGTGTCGCATTTTATTAAACTTAAAAAAAACTGTAATGTGACATCAAAAGTGCCATCTGAAAAAGGGACTACACAAAGTTTGATAGGCCCAAAAACGAAAAACGTGATAGTACCCTGCAAAGTAGATAAATGTGCAAATGTCCATCTTTTAAAAGGTACCGCCGTGTGAAGTGTGTCCAAAGCGGAGCTTGTAGGCTCATAATATTAATGCTGTTAATTCTGTACATAAACAGGGCTGGTGTTCTTTAACAAATGAATGAAATAGGAAGGTACTACAGTAAACATTAGTAACTATCAAATACAGCAAAGGAGGTAATGGTATTTACATTACAATTTTATACATTTTTGCATTATTGTACTAGTTGACAATATGTGATTTTGACTGCTAACACAACGCGAATCACTTTACACATCCCTTAATCAAGATACCGATTGTTTCCTTTGGAATAAACAAAACAAAAAGCAGTTTTACAAAAAAATGGACATTTTTATTACCAAAAAGATATAACATTTTGGCAGAAGTGAAACGATGGAGATTAATCACTGGACGTTACCAGCGATGCAGATTAAATTAAGTTAAGAAAACGCACGGCTGAACAAAAGGCGTGATGGCCTTGTAGTCCTCCCTCGAACACTTGTCAGATTGAGCCGACCAAAGTTGTCACACCGCTGTCATCTTTCAGTCAGTAAAAATAAGTCATACAATCAGATCCGCAAAGATAGGTTACGAATTTCTGAAAAGAAAAATAAATAACAAACTTTTGAGCAACTAGCAGTTAAGAAAAATGCCTCTTTGCTTAAACTTGGGGCACACGTTGCAAAATATGTATCAGTTACTTTCCACCAGCTGACAGAGTCCACGCAGATGACAAAAGGTATGAGGACCAGTGAGACAGATAACAATAAACATGTTATTCAGCGACAAGATAACCTTTGGGGTGAAGCGCGTGCTGTACAAAAGCTTGTCTGCACAAGCGGGTGGGAAAAAGGTTCTCTTCATTTGCCAGCCCATTTCTGCCAATACTCTATATTGCTGGTCGAAAATACACTCCTCAGCAAAAAAAAAAAAAAACATTGCGGTTTTCCATCATCCCACACATTTCCCTTTGGAAGTGTGTCTCTGTGACTCCCTGCTCGGGGAACATATTGGTACACAGATGCCTAAATATTGATCAACTTTTGAGTAGCAGAAAAAATTATTTACCTTCCGTAACCAACTTTCTGGTGGATACTTTACTTGCATATTCCTCACTTTTGGAATATCCCAAGGCACCCAACTGGATGCAAAAACTTTGCAATAGCAATCCTGCACCGGTCGGTGCTGCTGGCTCCAACAAGGAGCCAGAAACAGCACAGGTGTGATGTCAATGAAGCCAGATGTGCCACCCACGGTCCTCGGCTATTTTTTCTGAACCCTTAGAGACAGAGACATCATATCAAACAACATTAGGTTGAACATGGATGTGGAGTGCAACAGAACAATTTTGAACCTTATTCATTTTCAGAAGACTATGACCATCCTTCAGAACAGGGAGGGCAGCAGGACCAGGGAGTAAGTAGCAAGTAGATCGAGTATCCACCAGAAAGATTATAACCGAAAGTAAGCAACTTTCTTCTTCTACTTGTAGATTTCTCACCTTTTGGATAGATCTCACAGCAGTACTCTTTCCCAGGTGGTGGTCTGAAGGAGTGGTCAGGAGAGCACATCCTGCAGCACGAATGAGCAAAATGGCAATCCATTCTCACTTCTGAGTTAAAGCAATAGTGCTTTGCAAAAGTGTGGTATGAAGCCCATGCTGCAGTACAACAAATCTCTACCACGGGAACTCCCCTGCCCAATACCAATGTTGAAGCCCTCGTTCTGGTGGAATGAGCATGTATTCCCTCTGGTTCCTTCTTAGCCAAGGCATAACAAAATGTAATGCAGAGGATGATCTACCATGACAATGTCCTCTTCTGGACCGCCTTGCCATTGTCAGACCGAATCTCTTGTCTGGTCAATGTAATAACGGACTGCCCTAAGAGGGTCTAACAGACACCACCTTTAATTGCTTTTTGGTGTTACGTTATGACTATTTGTAAAGCGTACGTCTCACCTGGGAGGGTATATAGGCACTTGATAGAAGGGACACTGCCAGGTCTTGTAGGGGCCTAGTGGAAGAGCCAAGTTTCTGTTTCTTGGGAAATTCGAGGACTGAGCTGGCTGCTCTGATGTACAGGGGGAGGTCACTGCAGGCTTTAGGAGCCAGGTACGAGAAAAGCGCCCAATGGTTCTGGCTCTTCAGATGCAGGAGACAAGGGGTGAGCAGTCAGTAAGCCTAGCAGAGGTTTCTGGTTGGGGTGTGGAAACTGATGTGGCTGTTGAACTATGTGGGGCATAGATTGTATAGGCCTTTGTAGGTGGGCATGAGGACCTTAAAGAGCATGAGTTTGTGGAAGGGGAGTCAGTGGAGGTCTTTGAAATGTGTGGAGGAAAGGATCGGCGGTGGGAGTTTGAGTGCGAGTCCCCTGGTGGGATGGGAAGAAGGTAAAAAGTGGGCAGTGTAATGGATTGGCCAATATGGAATTGGGTGATCACCTTCGGCAGAAAAGATGCTTTAGACCTCAGAAATCGTTTGTCTGGACATGAAAGGGTAAAGAGTGGTTGAACACGCAGCGGTTACTGCTAATTGACATGGCACGCTGAAGTGATGCCCAACAAAAACTTAGTATTAAGGGTCGACAGTCACATGTACACCGACTTTGTAGAGGCTTGGCAACCTGAAAGGATTACGTTTACCACATTTGCCAGCAGACGAAAGGAGCTCCGATGTCCCTGTTCAACTCAATGAATGAAGGTGGATGCCCTTAAGGTTGGAGAGCACATCCTGCCCCACCCGACTGGGAGAGGAGGTACTCTCAGAGGCAGCTGGAGCAGAGGACACAGGCAGAGTCACAGAAGGTCCACATACCACACCATTTCTGGTCAGTCTTAGGCGATTATAATGACTTGGGCCTGGTCTTGGTGTAATTTCCTCTACACCAGAGGAATCAAGGGTATGGTGACGAAATGTGTAGAGAAACAGTAAATTCCACATCAACAAAAACGCATCCCACAAGGCTATCTCCAATGGAAAATGGAGGACATGTAAGTGCGGGCAGTGCACATTCTTTCAAGTGGCAAAGTGGTCCACCTAAGGAGTGCCCCACAGGGAGAAGACTGGTCTGGATCACTTTCACATGAGGGCACCACTCCTGGTCAGCAACATGACAGCGACCCAATGTGTGGGCTCTGGTGTCCAGGGAGCCTACCATGTAGATGGTGACTAGCCAGATACCACGTGCTTTCACCCAGAGCCTCGCAGCAGAGAAGCCTCCCTGCTTGTTGACATACCACATTGCAGTCGTAATGTCCGTCAAGATCTGGACAGCCTGACAAAGGGAAGGCAGGAAAACTCCCAGAGACAAGCAAATTGCCCACAGCTCAAGAAGGTTGATGTGTAATACTTGATCCTCCTGAGACCAGAGTCCCCTAATCCCCAGTTTATCTAGCTGCGCACCCCACCCCAAGATGGATGCACCGGTCACTACTGTGGCTATTGCTGGGAATGGGCAATATAGCTTCCCTAGTGCCAGTATCTCCTATACCGACCACCATAGAAAATCCATTGCAGTGACCGGGTGGATTCTGATTATGTCCGACAGATCGCCCCCATGTTGGAAACACTGCAACTGGAAGCACCACTAGAGAGCCCTCATGATCCAGCATGCATGTGTTACCAGCAGAATACAGTAAACCTGCAGACTTCGCAGGTGAAGAACTGTCAAGACTGGAGATCAAGCTTTCTCCGAAAAGACCAGAATCATATCCTGAATTTCCTGGACCCTCCGGGAAGGAGAGAAAGCCCAGAAGGATGGTGTGTCCAGTATTGCCCCTATAAACAGAAGGCACTGAGAGGTCTCTAGGTGCAAGTTGGGCAGGTTGATGGAAAAGCACTGCCGAACAGCGGGGATGCAGTGGCTTTCAAGTAGTTGGATAACAACTGCAGCAAGCCCACATTCAGTCAACTGTCAAGGTACAGGAACACCTAACTCCTTGACCTGTGCCTTACCCATCGCCATTGACGAAGGCCTAGGGTGCCAATGTCAGTCCAAACAAACTGGTAGTGGATGGAACCTACCAAGAACCATAGGTACCTCCTGTACGTTTGCATAATCGGTATGTGAAAACACATGTCCTTGCAAACTTAAAAGTTCAAGAGCTTGAAGTCTAAGATCAGAAGCAGCCCTTCTTGAGAACCAGGGAGTACCAAACATAACACCTCTTCCTAATGTCTTGCTCTCTACTCTACTGCAAACATTCCATTATTCTTGGCACCCCTTTTTCGGGGTTGGCAGGAAGGCTTTTCCTTACCTTGGACAGTTAGGTCCTGCAGAGCCAAACATGCTTCTCCCCCTTCTCAGCAGGTCAGGCAGGCTCCCAGGTCACAGGCAGACTGCAGCTCTTTTAGCAAGATAGCACTGCTGTTAAGTGATGAGCCTTCATATCTGGGAGATTGGCTGTCTAACAGACACCAGCCCTGGGTCTCACCAGTTCAAGTACTCTGCAGAACACTTCCTTCCGTGATCTTGAAGAACTTGAAACTGGAACCATGTAGGGTAATTTGGATCTCAGTTTTATACACACTAGAAAGGGGATGTTGCCTCCGTCAGAGCCAAGGAATCAGCTTGTGGGAGTTTCTGATCCCCCCCTCTTCTTCCACCATTCACCCAAATGACAGTGCTCATGAAGGCTTAATCATCAATCCTCTGCTAAAAAGGTCACCTTAGAATTTCTAAAAGCATCCCTGTTTTCATCCTCCCACACTTCAGTGTCTACGGTTGCACCATTGAGCTAAAGAATGAAGGCAGAACACTTCCACTGCTTGGGGAAGGGCTGACTGTACCACACTCTCCACCTTGTGCAATGTAAAACCAGGGACTCAACAATCTTATGCTCACATCCACATAAAATCCTGCTACCATGCGCACTTCCCACAAAATGCATGACATGCACACGGAATGTCATTGCAATAGTTTTGGTGTCTCACATAAGCAGAACTTTACATAAGTGGGGCCAGTGGCTGCCAAACTTCTACTAATCAGAAAGAAAATTTCTGTGCAGTCGTAGAATTATAAAAACAGTATGCTGCCACCATCACTTAATATCAACGATAAGGACATGGACTGCAGTGGCTTGGTGCATCCTCAAGGTTTGAACCAGGATCTGGACCTCTGAGTCAAAGGATAGGACTCGACCTCAGCACACATTCTCTATTAGCATGTGAGCTGGGTCAAAAAGAGTTAGAATACCAAATATCACATGCAATTGGGCCATTAAGGGAAGAGGTACACGTCTGTTTACCATGCACGGGGCATTCCCAACCCCACTTCTGTTCCCATGAGAAAACTGCTCCTAACAAAGGGTAAAGATATTAATTTGGAAAGGGAGATTCAGATGCACTAGTTAACTTTTTAAAATATGCTGTCAAGGAAAGAAAATGTTAGGAGGCACAGAAGTCCAAAAGGTTCATATGAACCGATTCACTTTCTCCACAAGATCAGATATGAACAAGTTACTTAATTTCGGTAACACCTTATCTGGTAGAGACTATCTAGCAGCAGATTCCTTAACTTAGAATGAACTCCAAGCATCAGACTGGATCCGGAATGTTTTTCCTGAGTAGTATCCCTGCACGCCGGTAGGTGGCGTTATTTGGCTTTGCATGGCATCGTCCGCACTGGAAGTGATGTGCGAGGTGCCAATAGAGGCGCCACCCCAGAGTATAGACGTCAGTTTCATTTTGCGACTTTCCATGCCAGAAGCGCAGACCCACGAAGAACACAGACCACTAGTGTTTAAAAAACAAGGCCCATGAAAGGGGAAACAGCCCTAAGTATATAATCTGTTCGCAGAGCAGTGAGGATGAGTGGATCGGTAGGAATCTGCAGCTGGATGGAGTCTCTACCAGATAAGGTGTTACCAAAGGCAAGTAACTTGTTCATCTGATAGAGATTTCTAGCCGTAGACTCCTTACCTTAGAATACGTACCCAAGCAATACCTCCCCAGAGGTGGATCTGCTGAACAAATTCACACTAGAAAGTCCTGCAGGACCAAACAGCAAAGTGCCCAACCCTACGGACCCGACTCCAGTAAGTCGTGCTTTGTAAACATGTGCAGAGATGCCCACGTTGCTGCCTGGCAGATGTCCAGGACCGGGACTCTGCGGGTTACACAGCGGTCGCAGACTTGACTCTGGTGGAATGAGCACGCAAGCCCTCAGGGGGTTACTTCTTAGCCAATGTGCAGCAGATTTTGATACAGAGTACGATCCAGCGGGAGATTGTCTGCTTCTGTACCACCTTCCCTTTCTGGCTCCGACATACCCTACGAAGAGTTGGTCGTCCACCCGGAGCTCTTTTGTGCGATCAAGGTAGTACGACAATGCTCTTTTTGGGTCCAGCCAGTGTAGTCGCTCCTCTTCCTTACAAAGGATGAATCGGAACATAAAAGGTAGGCAGGGTGATGGACTGGTCTACATGACAGGGAGTGACCACCTTCGATAGAAAGGAAGCTCTAGCGAAATGGACTAGCTGGTCTGGGACGACGTTGAGGTACGGAGGAGTAGATGACAAAGCCTGGAGCTCACTGACCCTCTGGGCAGATGTTATTGCCACTAGAAAGACCATCTTGATAGTAAGGAGCCTGATAGGGCAGTTATGGAGTGTCTCAAAGAAAGCTACATCAGAAAAGTCAATATTTAGTTAAGGTCCCACTGAGGCATGATGAGGGGAGAAGGTGCGAATAAGTGTTGGAGACGTTTTTAGAAACCTATATACAACAGGGGACTTGAAAAAGGGATAGCTGATCTAGCAACTGCAGAAATGCGGAGATGGCAGGAAGATGATGTTTTAAGGTGCACAAAGCAGAGTCCTGCTGGGCAAGAGAAAAAATAAACAAAAGGACCTGAGAAAGGGGATCAGCCTGTTTGTCTGCATATCATGCCACAAACTTGCCCCAACGGCTGGCATATAGCGTCTTGGTGGAGGGGTGCATGGCCTCCAAGAGGACATTACAGACTTCGGGAGGAAGGTCAAAAGCTGTCAACTGTCGGCACTCAATCTCCATGCATGAAGGCAGAGCGTTAACTGGTTTGGGTGGAGAACCCTCCTGTGCTGCTGCGATAAAAGATCCTCCAGAAGGGACATGCTCAAAACCTCGGGATACCAGACTCTCCTAGCCCAGTCATTCCTGATCTACTTGAGAACTCTGGGCAGGACTGGTATGGGCGGAAAGGCGTAGAGGAGGCCTGAGCTCCACTTGAGACGAAAAGAGTCTCTGAGCAAGAGCCACCTTGGAAAATCCAGTGTGCAGAACTGTTGAAATCGCGTGATCTCAGTGGTGGCTAACAGATATAACCAAGGTTCTCCCCAATGCTGAAAGAGACCTTGCACTACCTCCGAATGGAGACACCATTCGTGATCCAATATGGCACTCGGAGAACTTGGCAATTGTTGAACCACCAGGGAAATGCCCTGATGTTCCAGCCATGTCCAGAGACCTCTCTTCACAAAAGGTCAACGACCCCACTAGCCCCATTTGTAGCAGTAACACATGGCGGTTGTGTAGTCTGAACACCTGCACTAGCCTTCCCTTGATGGAGAGTAGAAAGGCTTTCAATGCCAGCCTGATCGCTCGGAACTCCAACAGGTTGATGTGGAGTTCGGATTATGCCAGAGACGAGAATCCTCTTATCTCCACCTCTCCCAGATGATCGTCCCATCCCAGGAGTGATGAATCTATCACTGCAGTCAGCTCTGGACCGGAATGGAAGAGGAGTCTGCCGCTGCGCACCACTGCATATATTTTTCGGTGTCCTCCGAGATCTGGATCATACCGGAGAGATTCCCCTGATGCTGCGCCCACTGTAACTTCAGGTCCCACTGCAGCGCTCGCATATGTCAGTGGGCATGTGTCACAAGCAGGATGCAGGAAGCCATAAGGCCCAGCAGCCTCAGAGTCAGTCTCACTGAAATCCAGGACAGAGGCTGAAATATCAATATGATGCCTGAATATCCTGGACTCGCCGTTTGAACGGATAAGCCCATAACTGCACTGTGCCAGAACGGCTCAGATGAAAGGGAGCATCTGAGAAGGGGTCAGGTGTGACTAAGGCATGTTTATAGTGAAACCACAGTGTGCAGGAGGTATGCCGTAGTCTGGAGGTGGGAGACAACTGCCTGGGACGAGCCCGCATTCAGCAGACAGTCGTTGAGATAGTGTAAGAGTGGCACCCCAAATCTCTGCAGAAGAGCTGCCACCACCGTCATCACCATGGTGAACACCCAAGAAGCGTTGATATGGCTAAAGGGAAGCATGGTGAACTTACAGTGCTTGGGAACTACCGTGAACCGCAGGGAACGTCTGTGGGCAGGAGGGATGGGGATGTGGAGGCATGCGTCTTGCAAGTCCAACGCTATCATCCAGTCTCCCGGGTCCAGGGCTGACAGGACTTGAGAGAGAGTGTGAGCATTTTGAACTTCTCCTTTTTCAGGAAGAAATTGATAGGGCACAGGTCTAGGATAGGATGAGGCCTCGGTACTTCTTGGGCACCTGAAAGTAGCGAGAATAGCAACCATGACCTACTTCGGCTGCCAGCACCCTCTCTATGGCTCCCTTGCCCAAGAGAGCCGCCACTTCCTGATGGAGAAGGGGGATATTGTCCTTCAGCCTGTAGCAAGTGGGTGGCATGGGTGGAGGGGTAGTCACAAAGGGGAGGGAGTAGCCCTTTGGACAATCTGGAGAACCAAGCGGTCGGATGTTATCGACCTTCAGTGGTGCAGGTGATGGTGTATCTTGCCTTTCACTGGGTGCTCATGATAGTCGGAGGGCAAACTAAAGAGGCTTTTAGGCTGCGGCTGCCGGAGGGGTGGTGGACTAGCCCAACCTCTGGCTACCTGATACACGAGGTCTGTGGGTACCACGTCCTCGGCCATGCGGGGGCTGGAAAGCTTACGTGCCGTGGTGGCTGGGCGGGTAGAGACGCGGCTGGAAGCTCCGTCACCCCGTAAGGAGCGAATGACAATCTGGGTTTGGTGAGGGGCCATGTAAAGGTCCAAGGACCTGGCCGTAGCTCTGCTATCCTTAAAGCACTCCAGCGCTGAGCCCACCTTGTCTCCGAAGAGACGGGAGCCATCAAAGGGCATGTCCATGAGCGAAACCTGGACATTCCCTGAAAAACCAGTGGTTCTAAACCAGGTGTGGCACCTAAGGGCCACCAATGATGAAACCGCTCTGCCTAGTGAGTCAGTCGTGTCCAGCCCACAACGAATGGTGAACTTAGCGGCGTCTTTCCCATCAGCAATAGCTTGGGAGAATTTGACTCTGGCACCCTACGTGACCATAGGCCGCACCTGTGGAACCGGATCCCAGAGCGAATGGGATTATCAGCCCAAAAGGCATGCAGTGTTCACCGACTGCAATGCCAGACTGAAGAAAACATCTTCTTGCCCATTGTCCGGTTGAGTGGTAGGGAATGTGACAGGATTTACTCTGAAGTGGAGGCTGGGACCACCAAGCTCTCCGGGGTGGGGTGTTGGGTGAGGAAGTTGGAGTACCCTGTGGTGGGGCGATGGCGGTGGCCAATTGTCCTGTTCATAGGAGCCCCTGAGTGGGGCTTGGACCAGGCCCTGAGCAGGACGTCCGTGGGAACTTCATTAAATGGGAGAAGCGGTTCAGAAAGGGTGATTCCCAGGTGAAGCGCCACGGTCAAGTCGTTAGTCTTGACAGGCACTGAGGGCAGCTGAAGGTGCAGGACCTCAGCCACCCTTCTCACCACCATAGAAAATGAGGCTCCCTCCTCTGTAGCCATGGTAGGAGGAGAGACCAAGCCAGTATCTGGGGAGGTGTCCAGTCCACTGGCATCTGCCAAAACCTCACACCAGGTGTCCTCATTTGGGTCTAGGGGCTGGTATTCATAAGGGTCCAGTGGCACTTTAGGGGCTAGGGGCTGGTATTCATAAGGGTCCAGTGGCCCCTCTAAATCTTCCCCAAGTCCTAGCCCCCAGGAATAGGGTTCAGGCTCCGGCCTAGAGGGAATGGCTCCACTCAGCGTAGGAGTAGGTGTCAGACGACGCCTATCTGGAGCCGTGCCGGAATCAAGGATAAGAATGGGGGTGGCGCCAGGGAAGGTCAAGGTGGCTCGACCAGCATTGCTCAGAGTCCATCCATGGATGCAAGGGGCCAGACTGGCGCCAGGGCAGACTCTGCCAGTGGACAAACCAGCAGAGGGCCCCTCCCAAACATGCAGGGCCCAAGGGCGTGCCAACAGGGACGTGCCACCCAAATATGAGGTGCATGGCCTCATAAAACTCACGGAGTTGGGCAGGGGAGTCACTTAGACTCCAGGAAACTCGCGGAGGTGCCGAGACGGCCCAGGTGCAGGCTCAACTGTCGTGGGTCCCGTGCTCTCCATGCCACTGGAGTCAAGCTATCCTGGCTGATGAGGGGTGAAACCCCGAAACCGGTCCTAAGATGCTTGTTTCCAGTCCAGGGAGGACCTGGCCTGGCAGTTCGGGCTGGACTGTTCCCATGAGGCACAGGGTCAAGACTGATTTGCATATGGCTGGGTTGAAACTGGAATGGCATGGTGAGCAAAAAAACGATGGATTTAGGCCCAGATTTTTGTACTGGGGTGAATGTATGACATTGTTCTGCATTCTGTCCATCAATTGTTCTTTTTGCATACGTCTCGAATGCCAACATTCCCTCGTCTTGTCAGATTACTTCGACGGACGGGGCGAATTCAAAGACCTCTAAGACTTCTTGCTTTTCTTTTTCTTGTGGACTTACCCGAGTGGGACAACTTGGACTGAGATGAAGATCGATGGCTCTGCAACCGTTCCAGAGACGTGCCTTTTGACAGGGATAGAGACAGTTGCAGTGTGGCAACGATCGGGAGGGATCACTTCCTCACGGCCTTGGGCTGCATGGCACCATAATCGACGCAGGTCTTAGAGTAGTGGTCACGCTCAAAACACCAAAGGCAGATGAGATGTGGGTCTGTCACTAACATTTGCCAGCGACATCCCTGCCACACCAGGAGACAGTCTCAAAAACTCTTTGACAAAAAATCAGTCAAAAAGTGACTGGGGCTCGCTCTTCTCCGGATCTGTGCTGACTGGTGCAGAAAGAGAAGAACTGGTGTGGTGCCTATATAGGCACCGCAGACGTCACTTCTGTGCAGACAACACAACATGTGTTAAATCAAGGGGGAGGGAGAAAGAAGGAACTGTGATCCATTCAGCTTCCTTATTCGTAAATTAGATATCAAAATGAGAATGGATCACTTGACCTGAGTAACCAGGGTTTTATGAAATTCGTGCAGTGTACAAAAGTCGGAAAAGCGGTATACCTGGATCCAGGCAACCAGAGGAAGTGTCAGCACAAGTCGTACTACACTGCACAGCAGCAGGTAACAAGCTCCCTGGTTGCCCGTTGAAATCCACAATTTAAGACTCAAGGTACTACTTGACCGCATGAGAAGCGGGTCAATATACCCTGATACATAGAGACCCATACAAAATAAGGTCTCCACCACTTTTCCTTTTTTAGGTCCTGAAGAAAGCCCACTTGACCCACAAGGGCAATCACTGGGGCTGAAACATGTCGACCTTTTTATGGACACTCACAGTGCGTTAGACCACTAACTAGTCTTCCCACGCACGACACAGATTTTAATATATCTCGAACCCAGATTGATTAAATTTTACAAATCGGGGTCTACGAGTTTTTAACATTTTGAGATTCACTTCACTAAAAACACTTTCACCTTTCTTTGATCACTACTGCAATAACCAGTGGTTTTCCTCCGGTTGGAGGAAGCATACAAAAACTAACCCTATGATGATGCTGTCACGTTTTTAAGAGCAGGGCGGATAATCAAGATATACCGCTTTTCCGACTTTTGTACGTGAATGAGGGTTTTTATCGGTACACTGCACGAATTTCATAAAACCCTGGTTACTCAGGTCAAGTGATCCATTCTCATTTTGATATCTAACAGACAACACAACACACAGCTGAACAATGCCACCTACCGGCAGTGCTACTCATGAAAAAATTTCCGGATCCATTCTGATGGCTGGGGATAATTCTACGGTAAGGAATCTGCGGGCTAGAAGTCTATCATATCTGAAGGGTTAAAAAGACAGTAGAAATCCTTCTGCAAGAGAAGAAATTCTGTTGGTGTCGAGAGCTTGCATTAGACTTTTCCATGCTTGGCGGGCAAGGTATAAGAAGGTCTGGTCAACGGTGTCTGCCTGCACACTGCCAGAGCGGATGTGGATAGGGCAAAGCCGGATGCTGAACTAACTAAGACAACAGGATGGAGCATGCCACTGAAAATAGGCTTACAGAAAGAGCAGCCTGGATTTGTGGATGGCACCAAGACAAATTGAAATCCTTTTCACTACTGGAAGCCAACACAAGCCAACCACATGATAAGAAACACGGCCTCCAAGCCCTGGACCCAAAATGAGCCTGAATGACCTGTTTTGTATCAGCTGGGGCTTCGCTAAGTGAGATGTGGGAAACCCCAATTACAGTGAACTTCCATAGTCCTGGTAGGAAGAGATTACCACCTGGATTACCGCTTAATGGCAATCAATATGTGAGAGTGGAAGAATTCTGTAGAGGGTCTTCAGGCATAACAAGTAGGTACAGAGGAGACTATTGATCAGTGGCTTCAGAAAAGTTACAATCATCATAAAGGCTATCAACCTCACTATCAGTTTATGTACAAATGTACAGAGGTACTTGGTAGAAATAGTGGGCTTGTGTCCAGAATCCGTGCCTGGCAGATGCCAACCTAAGGAGATATCACTATTTTTACAAGCACAGATGAAGACCAGAGAATACACAAACATTATTCACACCCTACCTTAGGTGGCGTGCGTACAAGAAGATGGTGTGACCCAAACACAGTGAACAGAGCCCAGCAAGAGGAGGCAATAGACCACCGCATAAATGTTGCAAAACTACTGTAAAGGGAGCAGTGTGGTAATGGAGAATATTCCAGGGGACAAAATTATGAAATTATAACCCATCTGATCCCAGAGGGATTAAACTGGAATAAAAGAACATAGAAGGGGTCAAAACGAAAAGATGAGGAAACTATGTATGTAGTAATGTTGGGAAAACTAACCTGGAATGGCACACTGGATCAAAAAGACAGTGCCATGCTTGAGTTTTAAAGGGTGTAAATGTAACGTACAACAAGAAATGCTTAATAAGGATATACAATGAAAAGCTGGAGCAATAACCCTGAGATCACTAAAAACGAATAAATGGTCGGAGCTATCAGTATGAAGAGATCTGGTTAACCCGCTTCCTCCAAACTGTGCTTCCCCCTCCCCTCCATCTACAGTGACGAGCCGACATCTTGGAACATAAATATTGTATTCAGTCCAATTATGAACGTTCTTTTATGCGAGAGATCACTTTATTCTAGCCATCTATCAACCTGGTACATACACCAGTATTCTGGGACTCATGCACAAATGTAAGCTTCACAGGACCGCGCGATCTTCGCAGGCAGCAGAAGCTCGGCTGACTCACCTGCTTGCATGAGGAATCAAAATGGCGGTCCTAGGCTTAGAAACGGCCAGCTTGGTGCATGGAACCTGGTTGATGGGCACTTCCCAGTCTGTCCAGAAAAGCATTATTTACCCTTCAAATGAAAGAAAACAGAATTATTAGTTAGTTGTTTGTGTGTCGATGTTCATCATGAAGTGCTATATACTAAAGTAACTGCAATTCTTGTACAAAATAAATTATAACCAGTTAACTTTAATGATCGAGCAGTAGACCTGTTACTGAACCACGTCACTGGACGTTGGCGGCATAGACTATTCCTAATAAAACGCATGATTTTTATGTCTACTAAAAGGCAGCTTTAGTTGATTTGAAACCCCCATGCTATCAATTCTTTACAAAAACTACAAGTACAAAGAGATTGGGGTTTGGGTCAGTCCCTTTCAGCCAATGGCTTTTATGCATTGGTTATGCTTCGCCACTGATTGGGTGTGCGGTCTATCAAGGCCATAGCATTTCAGGGATTGTCACATAGTCCCATTTGTGTTCCGATTTGGTTTTGGTGATGCGATCAAATCGTCCTTTTTATTAAGCTGCAGATGCGACATTCTATTAGCTTCTAATTGAGAGCTAGTATGTGTGTTCTTTGTTAGCATAATGACAATTTAATTACTGTTTTATGGCTTTTTTGTTAAGGAAGGACCTCACGCAAATGCCCCAGCAAGTTATAAAGTCATGGTGATATTAACTAAGTTCTCTTGCATATTGATTGACTTCACTTTACTCTCATGATAACATGTGGTTCGATAAAAAAAAATTCTGTCACAAAGTAAAGACACGCAAACACTTTGGAGTTCTTAAAAATGCAACAAATATAATGGCCCTTTCATAAAATTACCTACTATGCAATGGTTTCCTGTGAATGCCTTCACCACTTACGGCACAAACTTCTGACTTCTTTTCATAACACTCCTCTTTGAATGCAGCCTGTTCAGCATAGGGACCATACTTGCCATATTGTTGTTGCCCAAAATGTAACTTCTATACAGCATTTTTTGAGGACAGCTGGGGCAACACAAAGTCACCCAACTATTACCAACCCATGCATCGAGAAATTCTCTTTCCTGCTCACTATAGTGAGCAGATTTTTGTCAGGGCGAGAACTTTGATGATTGCTAGTCCTCTGGGACCAGTGACCTACTACACTAATGCCAATGAGCAACAACAGCCAACATGAGCATTAAAGCACAAGGCTCAGGCGACTGTAGGCTGCACAGCCCACCCACTTATAAAATATCAGCAGGCTTCATTGAGAGTTCAGGCTGTCACTCAAAACTGCACTCTGAATTAAGGCATGCATACCAACTAAATAACAATGTGGGCGGTGAGCGTGTCTGTACAAAGTATATGCCCCTTCAATCTGGCTCTGCATGGAGGCGCTCAATTTTCAGCACCTTGCCTCAGCGCCTGCAACTATTTGCCATCATGGCTTCTGTGCGCATCTGTTGACCCCCCATGTGTCCCAAAGCATGAGCCTATATTTGCTGCAGCCTCTCACACCCCTGCCTTGTCGGGGTGAAGCCTGAGATTGCAAGTGTCGACTTTGCTGGACATCATTAATGCACATGGGAAGGGTTGTGCAAAGTGAACTTTGTGGAGTAGGAGCTGTGCAGTTGGGCTGTGCTGTGCTGGATGTGATTTTTAATTTTATAGAGCATGGCAATTACCTGAAGGCATCAAGGCACTGTCGTCGGCCGGCCGGAGAAAAAACCCCATCTATAAGCCCACCAGAGAGAAAGAAATGCAGCTTATAGAGTATATAGCCAGGTTTTCAGTGCCTTTCGGAAAGGTCACAGCTCTGAGATAGCCCTCAAGCTTCGCGGAATAGAGTTACAAAGTCTGCTTGCAGCAATCGAGAAAGCTCGCTCCCTCCACTTCATCTTACAGGTCCGTGGCAGGTTATGGTGTGCTGATCAGAGGCTTCTAACTGGAATATGCCAGTGAAACATATCTTTAATCCCCATCGGACTGTGGAGAAAACAGGGCCTCGTGAACCATACATGTTGCTTTGAACATCATGCGCTTTCTAATGGGGAGCCAGTGTAGGGCCCCCAACCCCACAGTACCCGATTGGTGCCTGGGAATATCTAGAATTGTTCTAGCAAGCGAATTCTGAGCTACTAGCTATTTGTGCTGTGTGCTTATATTGGAGTCTAGACAAAGGGAGTTACAATAGTCCAATCTGGACATGACCAGTGCTAGTACAACCTGCTTCCGTGCTGGCAGGGGGATAAATGGAAAGTTTTTTCTAAGCATCCTTATGAGACAGAAACAGGTTGCCACAGTGCGACTGGCTTGGTCATTAAGTGTAAGTGCAGTATCTAGGATTACTCTGAGATTTTTGGCCTTCTCAACTGGGATGGGACATATACTTAAGGTGTCTGGCCACTAATTGCTATTCCAGCTCAAAGAGCGCGGGCCAAAAAGTAACACCTTGGTTTTATCGCCATTTAGTTTCAGAAAATTCTGTCTCATCCAGTCTGCAACTCCTGATATGCATTGAGAGAATTTTTCTGCAGTGGCGGCAAAGTTCTTGGGAAACGACACAATGATCAGTGTGTCGTCAGCATATGATATCACGTATCTCCCAAAAGCCCAAAATATGGCCGCAAGTGAAGACACAGAGGTTAAAGAGCATGGGGCTCAATGATGAGCCATGTGGAAATCCGCATGGCAGGAAGAAAACTTACGAAAAGAACTGTCGTAGCATCACCTTCTGTGAACGATCCCTGAGGAAGGAGGACAGAAGGGCCAGGGCCTGTTGTGCGATACCCAAATCTTGAAGGCGATCAATCAGAATCGGGGGAGAGATGGTATCAAACGCCGTGGATAGGTCAAGAAGTACAGTGCTGCGCCTTGTCCTTCGTCCACTGCTTGCCAAATATAGTCTGTGGCTGAGATTAATTCAGTTTCAGTTCCGTGATGTTTCCTGAAACCGAACTTAGAGTTGTCCAGCCAACCCTGCTGTTCTGCAAATTCCATCAAATGGCCATTTAGAAGTTTCTTGAAGATTTTAGCTGGACATGGCAGCAGCAAGATTGGGCGGTAGTTTTTACAATCCTTGCTATCTAGATTGGATTTTTTTTTTTTTTAGAAGGGGCCTAAACACTGCCCCTTTCCATCGTCGGGATAGCACCTGGAAAGAATCGATATATTCAACAGATTAGAGAAGGCTGTAGCCACAGTACTAGCTGCAATGTGTAGAGTTTCTGGCTAACAAGGTTCCAGGGGTGACCCGGATTTAGTATTAAGGCGATGTTGCTCCATCATCTCAAGGGTAAGGGATGGAAATAGAGAGAGTAATTCAGCTCTTGGTTCTTAGACTCTGACGCCTTGCCGGGGTCTGGTACCGACTCTATAACCATGATTTGCTGGGAGTGTGGTTTTGAGAGTTTAGACACTTCAAAACCACCAAAGATGTCAACAATTTTAGATTGAGAGAAGTTAACTAGCTGCAAAACTTTTGTGAAACTTCAGGTTCCCCAGCTGCCGAGGGAGAGGAGATTTGTTGGACCACCCTAAAGAGTTCTTTGGCAGAGGTAGCATTTTCAATTATCTGGTTCAACATGCAGATTTCTCCTCAGTCAGAACCAATTTGTATTCCCTGATTTGGTTCCTATATGGGATTCTTTCTTGCTCCTCCTGGGTTTTCCCCCCAAATTTGCTCGTCGGCGACACGCCTGCTTAAGAGTTCTGAGTCTATCATTATATCAAGGAGCGGATAGGGAAAGCCTCTTTAGCTTATCTTCCCTAAGAGGGGCTAGCTTATTGGCAGCTATTTCCAACCACTTTGCAAGAGCATCAGCGCCCTTGTCTACATCCTCCAAAGTCTTGATGGGTATGCTATCCAGCGTATTGGACAGGGTTTTCAGCCGAGACCCCTTTCTAATTTCTCTTTCAAGTCTTCGTCTTAAGGGGATGGCAACTTCTAACTATGGAGGAGGACGAAAAAGAAAAAGCAGCTGCACCATGGTCGGACCAGCTGAGGGGAATAACTGATTGATAGGACACCCTGGCGTCGTTCGGGAATATGCCATCTAGGGTGTGACCAGAATCATGTGTAGGGGCTAGCACCAGTTGGGACATTCCCAGACTGGACAAGGTTTTGATGAGTGCCTGAGAGTCTTGGTTACTGTTTTCTTCAAGAAGGAAGTTAAAATCGCCCAAGATGGTCAAACACCTATTCGTCATATAAGGTTCAATGAGGTAGCTTAACTAGATTACAAAGGGGGGTCTGGGTCCTGGTGGTCTATATACGGACAGACCTCCAAAGGAGCTGGTCGCTGATAGTATAAACTTAAAGTACAGGGCTTCACAGGTCTTTAGGTCAAATCCAGACTCCACTAGGAATTTGCATTTACTTCATCACCATCCTCCGACATGATTGAGCACAAGTATTAAATAAATAAAAACTCTAATAAGACAAAGAGCTTAAATAAACCAAGAAACCCATGGGGGGGGAAGAGAAAGATCTTGTGAGGCGCCACAGCAGATGACCAGGCAACTACAATGAAACAGAGGAAAAAAATAAAAATGGCCGGGGAAAAAAAAAATCTAAATCAGATTGATGTGGTTCTAGAGAGATCCATCCGCATCAGCAAACCTTTCATTGATGATACAGTGGACGATTGTGTCAAATTCAAGAGCTAGTAGGATCAGCCTCGCTAAGCCACATTGTCTAGAACAATATTAATGAAGCAACTCATTAAGTACCAAAGCCATGACTGATTCCATCTATCTACTTGAACAGAAACTCACAGAGGAAGTCCTCTTTAGAGTCTGTGGAAAAGCAAGAGAGGGAGATCTCAGTGCAGAAGTAAAGGCCAGGTGCAGGAAAACTGAAACAAGGAAAGCAGGGGACTGATAAATGGGTAGGTTTTAGGAGTACTGTGCAAGTCATTGAACACGGAAGTGGCAGGGCTACATGTCCTCTAATGCACACCTCTTTAGAACAGAGGCAGAGACCAAAAGGCAAACAATAAGGATGGACAGAATGGAGTTCATGGGTTTGGTGGGATGGAGTTCTGACAGACTTGGGAGTTACATTCAGCTAGGAGTAGGGGGGCAAAAAAATGGAGGACTAGCTTGATGCCATATTTTACGTTATTCAGGGGCCTTGCCCATTCTATAGAAGAAACTGTGTTTTGAGGTCACTTAATAAAAATGTGATTTGGTAAGAGTAAAAAAGTACTGTAGATGGGGAGGAGGGGGGTTATGAGGTAGCCCCAGCTCTTTCTGGTGTTGCTAAAGCTAGGACACAGATGCCCAGGGATAACAGATACATTTAGGAGAAAAGTAATCTGCTAAAGAGGCAGGTCCGGAAGCAATAAATCATATCAAGTAAGACTTGCTGGGGATTGATGAGAGATGACCAAAAGTTGGAGATGGACGCATACAGTTGCTTCTAGAAAAAGGGGGTGGGGTAAGCAGTCAAGTGAACATTCTACTTCTTAATTTGTCTAGAGGGTCTGGGTCAGACATAATATAACCTGGAATCACTAAGATATGGCAGTGCTGGCCTGATGCCGGTAAGTTTGAGAAAGGACTAAAAGATCAGTGTGAAGAAGGTGTCTGGTAGGCCTAAGAGGAGACCAATATGCCAATGCAAAGTGGACAGGGCCTAGAACCCAAAGAACTAGGTAAAGTGGTGCGAGAGATAGCCGAGAGTCAAATACAGGCTAGGTTATTGCATAGTAGATGGTAATGGTATGATGTATTAGTTTTTCATTGACCATTCTATTAGTTTAAAAACTAAAGGGGTGGGGAATTATTTTTAGTTTTTTCTTGTCTCAATAATAACATGAACTTTATTCAACTTTAAAGTTTGTCTGTGCTGATTTCATTGCTCCTTTTCGTCCTTCAATGACAAGCCAATTAGTTTGATCCCAAAGAGATACTTCTCCAGTTGCTAGCCCAAGAGAAGTGGCTTCAAATATGTACACCCCATGTTGACACCATTGCATACACACACATGCATAGTCTCCACACCCATTCCTGCCTAAAGAGCTGCACTTCACACAGACAATGCCCCTATGGAGCATGAGTTTAAATTTTGTTCAAAATAGTGACACCTCACACAGATCCCAACAGAAGCATAGCGCTTTGCAGACACTTATTCAAAAGAACTGCATCTCTCAAATACACCAAGGAAGAGTTCTTCCTTTCTGAGACACTGCCCATTGGTGCTACATAATTAAGGCGACAAGATGCCTGCAAGTTACGGGGAGAATTACTTTTCCAGACCTGGGTTTTGCTTTTACATTATTAGCTAGTGTGTTCGACCAATTGGTTGAAATAAAATTAACCTAGACAACAGCTCCCAGAATGCACTGGTATGGCAAATCAAAACTGGAAAAGTTGTGCCCTGGTGAGAGTCATCTGGTCACCCTATACATATGACTGATACTGCCCCAAAAAAATGTATATTCGCAGACCGTGCCCAACCACCACAATGTCACCAAAGCTCTGCAGTTCACCCAAACAAAGACCCACATAAAGGGTGGGCCTCATACCAATACTTATTTCTTCCAAACAACATTAATATCAACCCCCACCAAAAAGGTAAAACAACAATGCCGTGGCATGGGGTACTTAATAACAGCACAGTACTCCCAGAGACATAGCCCACACAAGTGGCTTTAGCTGCAACTCCCCGAAGAGGCCCTCCCCAGAAATAACCCCCAAAGCACACAGAAAAGAGCGAAACCCCACAAATATGCCACCACAACAAGCTGTCAATTAAGTCATTCTATACTGCCCGCCTCCCCTCACCCCCTCAATGCAAAACGACAATCTTATTTCTGTTCATGAAATGGGGGCTAGCTCACTTCACACTCACCACAGGTACTAAACCAACTTATAAGCGGATGTCGGAAATGGCCCTTTTTGCAGGGTCACCACCAAACTTTTTGCCTACCTCCTGTATTTTTGCTGACCTATGTGAATTGGTATATCCCTGATTGGCTTATTTGGTTTATCTGTTAGTCCCTAGTAGTGTGGCCTGTGTGTGCCCAGGGCTGGTAAACCAAATGCTGCTGATGGGCCTGCAGCACTGATTTGTGCCACCCACAGAAGCAGCTTGTAAAGTGTGTCTCAGACCTGCCACTGCAGTGTCTGTGTGCAGTCCAGAACTGCCATCTTGGCTGTGAAGTGCAACCACTTCCCAGCCCCTGAACCTTCCCTTGGCATCATGTAAGTCACCCCTATGGTAGGGTGCATTGTATGTGTAAGGTAGGACATGCCTTGGTGTGTGTAGCATGTCCTGGTAGTGAATTACACCCAATTTCGTTTTTCACTACTGTAAGGCTACCTGTTCCTCATAGGCCAGAATGGGCAGTTTGACTATTACATGCTATAGTCCTAACTGACCCCAGGAACATGGTAGAAAAACGAATTTAGTATGCCTGAGCTCAGAATATTAAAATACATCTTTTAGTGAAGTTTATTTTTATATTCTGTGTTTGAAAATACCACTTTTAGAAAGTAGGTATTTTCTTGCCTAAGCCTTCCAGTGTGCTCTGCTGTTATGTGTATTGGCTGTCTGGTTTTGGAGGGACAGGGCAGGCTGAGTCAGACCTGGGTTGAATAGAGAGTACTGCATTTAGAGTATGGGGAGGGGTAGTTCCTTGACCTGAATAGGGCTGTGCCTGACAAGGTGAATGCTGGCTCCACCTCCTACTGTGCGTCTGATAGCAGACCCCCTCTTTCTGAAAGGAAGGATGCAGCCTGGTAAACAAAGTGCTCCAGGACTGAGCAGAACTGGTTCTGGCTGGGTTCAGTGACATGTAGCTTCTGAGAACAAAGACTTTTGGGGTATAAATATCTGTGCTCAAACCCCTACAATTTGTATTGCCCCTGGATTTCAAGACCAACCTCTGTCCGTGGAACTGAAGGAAGCTGCAGGAGAGGACTGTCCTTGTGTTGTGTGCTGTTCCCTGGATTGGCCTGCAGTAGTTGCCATTGGACTGGAAAGAGAGGGAAAGGGAGCTGTAAGAGAACTTTTTAATCTTGAACCTGCAATCACCCAAGGGCTAGAGAGAGAGCTAGCCTCCTGACTGAAGTCTCAGGCCCAGTAGACTTCATTTCGTCGCTAAAGCCTGTTAGCGAGCCGCCGCAGCCGAGGAGCGTCAAGAAATCCGTCGCACAGCTGCCGCTGAGTGCTCGCTGACCAGATCGCTAACGCACCTTTTCGAGCCGCCGCAGCCGAGACGCGCTGGAAAAATCATCGCGCTACTGCCGCCGCGCGCTCGCAACCCAAAAGAAATCATTGCTGTTTCAAGACATCGCATTGCGGACGCCGTGCGTCCGCCATTTTATCGCACCGCACCGGATTTCGTCGCTCCCTCGCGGAGCGTAATTTCTTCGCATCGCAACCCACACGCAACAGGATCGTCGCATCGTCTTCGCCCTCGCGGCAAGGCCTCAGCGCATCGGCGGCCTAGCGTGCAGAAATTTGTCGCATCGTCTCCGCACACGCAACAGGATCGTCGCATCGCCTTCGCCCTCGCGGCAAGGCCTCAGCGCATCGGCGGCCTAGCGTGTAGAAGTTGGTCGCATCGTCTCCGCACGCATCAGCAGATCGGCGCATCATCCTCCCTTGCAGCAAGGATTTTAACGCATCGCCGGCCTCGCGTGAGGAAAATCATCGCTACCACTTCTTTGCGACATTTTGTTGGTTTTGCTACTGAATTCAGGTACTTTGTGGGAAAAAGGGTCGCAGAGACCATTGCTTTGAAACTGAACTCCTCTTTGCACACTTTGAACTATTTTTACAGCATTTCAAGAATAATCCTATTTTGACAGTATTGTGGCTTTTTGATCGTTATGGGCCTTGTGTTAAACCTATATATAAAGATACTTATTTTTTATAACTACTTGTGTGGTGTTCCTTTGTAGTGTTCCTCACTGTGTTACTGTGTATGGTCATAAATGCTTCACACACTGCCTCGGAGATAAGCCTAGCTGCTCGTGCTACGTTACCACAGGGTGGAGCAGGGGTTATCAAAGGGTGTGGTTCGCTTACCCTGACTTAGGAAGAAGGGTCCCTACTTGGACAGTGGCCAGCCATTGCCAACTAGAGACCCCCATTTCTAACATTGGTGGCCAGCGGTGAGGATCTGGACTTGCATTTATGATCGCATACAGTAATTATAGTGTACACTACTAGTGAGTGCAGGCCATACCGCAACCACATACGTTTTTGAGGTTTTTTGATTCTATTTTTGATTGATATTGCCAGTTATTGCTACAATGGGTCTTGCTGAAATGAGACCTACCTTTTATCTAGAGGATCTGTTGACCTACAGTCTAGAGGAGCTAAGGATGTTCTGTGAGGAGAGGGGCTTAGCAGTGAGTAGGAAGGAGACTCAGCTATCCCTGCAGACATCCCTGAGACTTTGGCAACAAAGGAGATGGAGACTCATGGAGTCCCTTTACGCCTACCAAGAGGGTAGTTGGTCTGAGGGTGGCTCTAGAGAGTTTGAAGAGGAGGAAGAAAGTGTGATGGAGTATCCCATAGGTAGGGAGTCCCTTGAGGAGTCTAGTGCACAGGGTAGCACCCAATCCCCTTCATGGTCCCCAGAGGAGTTGGGCAGACAGAGGGAGAGGGAGTACCAGCTGGATTTGGAGAGGCTCCAAATAGAGGTTGCCCAGCTGGAGGCACACCTAGCGCAGATAGCAGAAATGGAGAAGTTAGCTCAGGAGGGTAGATTATCCCCGAAGCGCAGTTTTAAGTGTCTGGATTCACCAGTGAGGGTGGGGTCCAGTGGTGGCAGCAAAATTGAGGTATATAGTGATGACAGTGCAGTACACCCACCCAGAGTGACTTGAAGGAGGGGGTTGATCTACACCAAGGGATTCAAGGATATGAGGTAGCTCCATTGATGTGCAGTGTCCCTGAGGTGGATTGGGGAACTAGCGCAGGGGCCCATAGTCCTAGTAAAGGGAGGGACACTCTACCGACTCTGGATGAGAGGTGCAGGGAGAAGGGTTCCCCCGTGGTTGAAGTCCTGGTGTATGAGTGTGAGGACCGCCCAGAAGAGTGTGGGTTGAGTGATAGAGACAGTCAGTTAATGTCTCACCCATTTCAGGAGAGTAGTGTGGGGTACGTGTGTGAGGCACTGGATTTTGAGGTAAAGGTTAGCACCTGTGTGGAGCTGTGTAATCCAATTGTGGGAGAGCATATTGTGAGTTCCTGTTTTCCAGAGCTAAACCAACACCTGTCAGATTGCGAGTTCTCTGATCCTAGGGAACTTGCACAGGAGGCAGGCCTCTGGGTGAGTACCAGAGGCCCTGTAGAGGCATTAGGGAATGACCCTAAGAGGAGTGGTTCAGAAGTTTTCCAACCCAGAGTGCTGGGAAGGGTTAGGAGTGTTACAGCTGGGTCCCCTTGTTGTGAGGAGGTTGTAGGGCCTCACATCCTGTCTCGTGGGAGCAGGAGTGAGACTGGGATAGGTCCCGAAGTGCCCCAACCTCAGTCTCCAGGACTGGACGGTTCCATGAGGGAACACCAGGTGGGGAGCCTAGTCTGTCCGGATGGACCGTCCATTGTGGGGGGTCCCCCCGTGTTAGGTGTGCTGGGAGTGCCTGTAGTCAGGCCTCCATCAGTTCTTGTGTCTGGCAGTGCCAATCCTAGGGGGGGGGGGGGTACACAAGTCCAGCATGAGGGGTGAAAGGGGGAAGGAGTCCCCAGTGGGAGAACCAGTGGGTCAGGGGCCAGTCAGAAGGGCTGAGCCCCATAGGAGTGACCATGGTGACACCACTTCTGTCCTGGGGGATCTTTGCGCGCTGTCAGGTGGACAGGGGTCGGGAGATCTACACCAGGCAGCTGTTCAGCCACAGGGGTTGGTCCCTGAGTTGGTAAGTCAGATCCAGGTGTTGTCTGACCTGGAGGGAGGGACAACTGTAAGCAGTGTCCCGACTATTTTTTTTCTAAGAGCACCACTCCAGGTGGGAGGGTGCAGTATGCTGGAAGGGGGTGCAGAGGGAGGGAGTCCTCGCCTCTGACCCCGGTGCAACCTGAGGGTTTTTCCAGGTTGATGGATCAGTTGCAGGGACAAGGCCCTGAACTGGTAGAGGGGTGTGTTTCCCTTGAGGGGGGTCTGTGTGCTCCCCAGGAAGTCCTGGTTGGCCAGGCAGTTGTTCAACCGCCGGGGTTGGTCCCTGGGATGGTAAGTCAGGTCCAGGTGTTGTCTGAGCTGGAGGGGGGGGACAACTGTAAGCAGTGTCCAGACCATTTTTTTTTCTAAAAGCACCACTCCAGGTGGGAGGGTGCAGTATGCTGGAAGGGGGTGCAGAGGGAGGGAGTCCTCGCCTCTGACCCCGGTGCAACCTGAGGGTTTTTTCAGGTTGGTAGATCGGTTGCAGGGTCCAAGCCCTGAACTGGTGGAGGGGTGTGTTTTCCTTGAGGGGGGCCTGTGTGCCCCCCAGGAAGTCCTGGTGTGCCAGGCAGACTGTCGCACAACTCTAGAGGAGTGTGCTTTCCTTGGGGGGAATTGGTGTACTCCCCCAGAAGTCCTGGGTTGCCAGGCACAGTTCCAGCCTAAGGGTACAGACCCTGGGTTAGGGGGCCAGGTTCAGGGTGTCCCCCCTGACCTGGAGGAAGGGGCAACTGCTAACAGTGCCCCTACCAGTTTGTGTTATGGGGGCACCTCTCCAGGTGGGAGGGTGCCAGGGCCCAGTAAAGGGGGCGGGGAGAGGGCAGCCTCACCCCTGACCTCCGCCCAGTCTAAGGGTACAGACCCTATGCTGGGATACCAGTTGCAGGATAGAACCCCTGAACTGGTGGGCAAGATGTGCAGGACACCTGCCACAGGTGCCCTGACAATTCTGGAAAAGGGTACCGTTCCAGGTGGGAGGGTACCAAGCCCCAAAGAGGAGGACCGGGTGTGGGAGAGCCCACCCCAGTCTCTGGCCCAGCTGCTGGGTACAGGCCCAGGGCTGGTGGGTCAGTGTCAGGGTGCCTTGCCTGGCCTGACCGGAGGGAGAGTGGACAAAAGGTGCCAAGCATCTGGGGTTACTGCCCCCCACTCTCTCATACCACAAATGTTTGAGGAGCCTGAGAGGTATAAGGCCTGGGTCTCATCACTTTCTATTGTCAGTGGCTACTGTGGCTTGTTGTTTATCTGTTGGGACACACCTGGGGGCCAGTTAAGGTTAGGTGCTGCCCAGGTGGTGTCCAAAGGTGAGGGGAAGAGTTCCCCATGGGTTGTCTTGGTGGGCCCTGAGAGTGTGGACAGAGGGATCCACCAGGGTTCAGATTGGAGCAGACCTGGAATATGCCCCTGCAGTTGCGGGCCAGTTCCGTGTTTTATCGCCCGAAGCAGGGAAGCCCATCAAGGTAGTGATTGGTCTACCCTGCGTTTTGGCTGGAAGGGGGTTGTGTTGGAAATGGCCCTTTTTGCAGGGTCACCCCCAAACTTTTTGCCTACTTCCTGTATTTTTGCTGACCTGTTTTTGTTGGTTTTATGACTCTGGGCACTTTACCACTGCTGTTCAGTGCTAAAGTGCATATGCTCTCCCTTTGTAAATATGTCTATGTGAATTGGTATATCCCCGATTGGCTTATTTGGTTTATCTGTTAGTCCCTAGTAGTGTGGCCTGTGTGTGCCCAGGGCTGGTAAACCAAATGCTGCTGGTGGGCCTGCAGCACTGATTTGTGCCACCCACAGAAGCAGCTTGTAAAGTGTGTCTCAGACCTGCCACTGCAGTGTCTGTGTGCAGTCCAGAACTGCCATCTTGGCTGTGAAGTGCACACACTTCCCAGCCCCTGAACCTTCCCTTGGCATCATGTAAGTCACCCCTATGGTAGGGTGCATTGTATGTGTAAGGTAGGACATGCCTTGGTGTGTGTAGCATGTCCTGGTAGTGAATTACACCCAATTTCGATTTTCACTACTGTAAGGCTACCTGTTCCTCATAGGCCAGAATGGGCAGTTTGACTATTACATGCTATAGTCCTAACTGACCCCAGGAACATGGTAGAAAAACGAATTTAGTATGCCTGAGCTCAGAATATTAAAATACATCTTTTAGTGAAGTTTATTTTTATATTCTGTGTTTGAAAATACCACTTTTAGAAAGTAGGTATTTTCTTGCCTAAGCCTTCCAGTGTGCTCTGCTGTTGTGTATTGGCTGTCTGGTTTTGGAGGGACAGGGCAGGCTGAGTCAGACCTGGGTTGAATAGAGAGATCTGCATTTAGAGTATGGGGAGGGGTAGTTCCTTGACCTGAATAGGGCTGTGCCTGACAAGGTGAATGCTGGCTCCACCTCCTACTGTGCGTCTGATAGCAGACCCCCTCTTTCTGAAAGGAAGGATGCAGCCTGGTAAACAAAGTGCTCCAGGACTGAGCAGAACTGGTTCTGGCTGGGTTCAGTGACATGTAGCTTCTGAGAACAAAGACTTTTGGGGTTTAAATATCTGTGCTCAAACCCCTACAATTTGTATTGCCCCTGGATTTCAAGACCAACCTCTGTCCGTGGAACTGAAGGAAGCTGCAGGAGAGGACTGTCCTTGTGTTGTGTGCTGTTCCCTGGATTGGCCTGCAGTAGTTGCCATTGGACTGGAAAGAGAGGGAAAAGGAGCTGTAAGAGAACTTTTTAATCTTGAACCTGCAATCACCCAAGGGCTAGAGAGAGAGCTAGCCTCCTGACTGAAGTCTCAGGCCCAGTAGACTTCATTTCGTCGCTAAAGCCTGTTAGCGAGCCGCCGCAGCCGAGGAGCGTCAAGAAATCCGTCGCACGGCTGCCGCTGAGTGCTCGCCGACCAGATCATCGCTAACGCACCTTTGCGAGCCGTCGCAGCCAAGACGCGCTGGAAAAATCATCGCGCTACTGCCGCCGCGCGCAACCCAAAAGAAATCATCGCTGTTTCAAGACATCGCATTGCGGACGCCGTGCGTCCGCCATTTTGATCGCACCGCACCGGATTTCGTCGCTCCCTTGCGGAGCATCATTTCTTCGCATCGCAACCCACACGCAACAGGATCGTCACATCGTCTTCGCCCTCGCGGCAAGGCCTCAGCGCATCGGCGGCCTAGCGTGCAGAAATTTGTCGCATCGTCTCCGCACACGCAACAGGATCGTCACATCGCCTTCGCCCTCGCAGCAAGGCGTCAGCGCATCGGCGGCCTAGCGTGTAGAAGTTGGTCGCATCGTCTCCGCACGCATCAGCAGATCGGCGCATCATCCTCCCTTGCGGCAAGGATTTTAACGCATCGCCGGCCTCGCGTGAGGAAAATCATCGATACCACTTCTTTGCGACATTTTGTTGGTTTTGCTACTGAATTCAGGTACTTTGTGGGAAAAAGGGTCGCAGAGACCATTGCTTTGAACTGAACTCCTCTTTGCACACTTTGAACTATTTTTACAGCATTTCAAGAATAATCCTATTTTTACAGTATTGTGGCTTTTTGATCGTTATGGGCCTTGTGTTAAACCTATATATAAAGATACTTATTTTTTATAACTACTTGTGTGGTGTCCCTTTGTAGTGTTCCTCACTGTGTTACTGTGTATGGTCATAAATGCTTCACACACTCCCTCTGAGATAAGCCTAGCTGCTCGTGCTACGTTACCACAGGGTGGAGCAGGGGTTATCAAAGGGTGTGGTTCGCTTACCCTGACTTAGGAAGAAGGGTCCCTACTTGGACAGTGGCCAGCCATTGCCAACTAGAGACCCCCATTTCTAACAGCGGAGTTGCATCACAAACACACAGTGCGCCTCCTCTCAAGTTTCGCATAACCAACTGAAACCCTTACCCCTAATAAAGCACCTTACATAGCATTCCTCTATGTACCAATATTTCACACAGCCCGAGATGTACTTTAACAAAAATTGACATCTTCCCCAATTAAATAAACGATTTATCATACCGACACTTTGAGGATACCAAAAATAAGCAAAACATGCCGTAATCTGACTGCTAATTTAAGCACTATTTTGTATCGAAAAGGTGTAAACCAACTCCAAAAGCAAGAACGTCAATATAGTTTCAGTGATGGCCCTTGTGCACTCACTATTCAGAAATCAACAAGGGTTTATGCCTGAAAAGCAAAGGACAGGACTACAGGGCCCAGAAGGGACCCGTTTCAATGTCCATTGCTTAAATCCTTACAAAACATAAAGAGTATGGTTTTAAAAGACCACATTCATGAACATAAAGCTGCAGTACACATTTTATAAACTAATATAAGGAAAACAGTTGATAAGGATCACATTAAACGTTTTCTACACCACGCATCAACCAGATATTGCATTACCTCCAGGAATGGTGAACTTCCTCACCTGAGGAAAACAATGCCATTCAAAGACGAGAAAAAATGAAAGTAGTGCTTCACTGGCAAAATCTGTAAAGTGGCGCTAATGTGTTTGGGAGTGAATAAAACCAAGCTGGCCACTTTGTGACCACTCTGTCTTGCTTTATTTAGTTATTTATTTTTCGTATTTTTAACATTGGTTTTTTCTCTCCATCCTGAGGCTGCACTTTGGAATAGAAAAATGTCAGAAAAAGACATTTCCAGCAAAAGTATTACTTCCTTTTTAGATCCATTTCAAAGGTGAACAAATGAAGCAAGGAGAGGAAAGAGAGGGAAGCCAGTTCTTGGAGTCACGGTTTTCAGCAAGTGAGGAGCTAAAACAGGAGAGGTTATGCTTACTTCAAGCTGTGGGAGCAGCCAGGCCCGGACCTTCTCTCTTGCCGATCAGCAGCAGTTTTCCCGCTCATCAAGCAGGGCCATCATTGCAAGCGCTTTCTCGCACTCTTAATATTGACGGCCCTGCAGACAAACACCACTGTGGGGGCTGTCTATAATGACACAAGTAGTTACCGTAAGGCGCGTCCCCTCGCGCCTTAAAGTAACTACTTGTATCATTTAGTGTGAGCCTGCTGCCTCATAGTTGACAGTGGGAGCTGACTTGGGGGACTGTGGGAGGGGCAAGTTACAGAGTGCCCGAGTTCGCCTGAGAAAAAGAAACCAGGCAGCTGAATTGAATGCAACTTATTTAAAGGGGCGCCGCCTCCCCTTAATAAATTCCGCACACAGGGCCGCACCCATCCACGTCACCACCTGTACGTCCTGTACCAGACGGACCGGCGATCCAGGGGGGGGCAAGCGCCCCTCCTTGCCCCCCCCCCCCCGCGGACGCCCATGAATACAATCAACCATTAAAATGTTTCGTAGAGCAGTAAGAAATTGGCATTTTCTATTTTACAAAATGTGAGTGTCATTTAAATGCTAGGATGTTTCCAAGCGCACCTAGGTGTAGACATCTGGAAATCCGTGGCAGGAAAAGTGATGAATCTTTTAAATTAACGTAAACTCCCCATTCCAACCCCTAAACTGGTAGCCCATTTTCAGAGCTTCCCTCACAGGAAAGAGCATGCTTTGCGTTTTGCTCTGTGGGGGAAAAATGGTCTTGAATTGCAACAAATACAAAGCAGGCTCCTCGTGCATTTGTGTGCTGGTGTGTGCAAGGCGTTGGAAAGCGCATCTTGTCCACGACATTGAGAATGCTTGGTGAAAAGCGGGAATCAACTTCGGTTGCTCAAGTAGTTGACATTTAAAACAAGCATTGCCAAAGCCAATATGTATGGCGTTGGTAGCCAGCCTTTTGGCAATCCTTGTTTTGTCATGGTTTTTGCAAAACTTTATTGTTCGTGTAACTGTCGGGCCCTTCTTAAATCTAATTTTAAAAAAAGGAAAAAAAGTGTTTTTTCTCATCTCCTAAAAGTACACATTAATGTGGTACATTCGGCACTGAAGGGAACTACTTTGTGTGTGGATGTGCTCCTTGTGAAAGGGAAGCATGCCTTAACTTATCGTGAAGTCAGTCAATGGCTGAAGTTGGCTAACATTGCCTCTTGATGCATGGTGGAGTGGGTGGAAGAAGAATGTGAATGACAATCACAGACTAATGGATGAAGTGTGACTGAAAAACCCTATTAAAAAAACTATGTTGTTTATACTGTTAGCATAATCAAAAGGTCTTGGCTAAGACAGATAAGAAAGAAAGAGAAAGAAAGAGAAAAAGATAGAGAGAAAGAAAAAGAGGGAAAGAGAGAAAGAAAGAAAGGAAGAGAGGAAGGGAAGAAAGAATAAAGACGGGAGGAAAGAAAGACTGAAGGAAAGAAAAAGGGCAGAAGGAGGCAATAAAAGCAAATAAGAAGTAAAGAAGGGAAGAAAGGGGAAAACAGTAAAGAAGGTATGAAATAAAGATGCAAAAAAAGGAAACAAAACAAGGAAAGAAAGAGGACTTAAGGCGAGAAAGAGAAGGAAAATGAAAAAAGGAAAGTTGACAAAGAAAAAAGGAAAGAAAGAAGGAAAAAAGAAGGAAGGAAACAAAAAAGGAAACCAAGAAATATGAAAGGCAAAACAGAAAGTAGTAATGACAAAGATGGAAAGGAGAAAGAAAAAGAAAAAGAAAGGAAGGAAAGAAAAAAGAAAAGGAATGAAAAAGAAAAGATAGCCCAAATGAAAGAAAAAGAAAGACGCAATTAAGGTAAAAAAAAGAAAAAAGGAAAGGAAAGAAGGAACACAAGAAAGAAAGAAAAAAGGAAAGCAAGAAAGGAAAGAAAGAAAAGAAAGATGGGAAGATGGTTCACAGTATAAAATATTGGATACTAAAACCCAAATTACACTCCATCTGTGTTTAAAACTATTAAAAGTGTGCTGCAAATTAAACACCATAAAGTTTGGTTTTCTTCCTAGGCAAAGTTTATCAAAGAACCACTGGTGAAACAGAGTTCAGGAACACAATATAGCATGCTGTGAAATAGTAGCAGTACACTTAAAAAGGAATTTATAACAGCAATGGAAGGAGACAGGACCTGAAAGCTGGAATGTGCTCTGTGCTCACTTCAAATACATCTGCTATCACATTAGGCAATACTGGGACTAAAGGAACTCTTTGTGTGCGGAAGTGCACCTTGTGTAAGAGCAAAATGCAGTTACTTTAAGTGATGCTAACTAGAGGTTAAAGTAGGCTGACCCATTGCCCCATGCTGCAGTGGGCGGAAGCAAAATGGCAATGACACCACAACAGACCAATGAGTGAAGAGAGGAGGCTGAAACCCCATTTATACAAGTACATTATACATATTATTTTAGTAAAATCCGAAGGCACTGGCTAATGCCAGACCTAAAAATTCCTACTGGCCTTTGCATTTTGAAAGCAGAGGAAAAAACAATTACAAGATGAGGCACAGGAAAATTAAGTCAAGGTTTTTGACTCTTAGAAAACAATATGATGATTACTTACGGTATTATGCTAAAGGAATCGGAAAGACGCTTCTACCTCCCTTTTCTTTTTTTGAGTCTTTTAGTCTTCCTCTCACCATGCTTCCCTCAGAATCTCCATCTATCTCCTTTCTGTCATTATGCTAAATTTTCCACACCCTGTCCCCGCCTCACATCATTACTGACTCCATCTTCACTTATTTACCGCTCTATATGCTTTCCTCTCACCGCTCCCTTTTTCTCTCCCTGAAGTTTCTGCTGTATGCCAACTTCTCTTCTCCCTTGACATGTCCCTTTCACCCTTAAACTCTGCATCTCAGTCACCTTGTGTCATGGTAACGTTATTGATGGGAAGATTCTTAAGGTCTAGCTTTACAGTGCAGCTGACCATAAAATGTATTGTTAAAAACGTTAACATATACATTGAGTAACCTTTGGCTCCTTTCGAGAGTAGTATTACCGCTCATGCTAATGGCTGTCTGGTGTAGAACTCCACTTTCTATGGATACCCATACACCATTTGCACTGCAATATGTGAGAGACTATTTTACATCACAAAAGTACACTCAACATCACACACGGAATTCTTTATCTAATCAATGCACTTTATACTGAATGTTTTTGCAGCAGCTTTTGTTATGCTTTAGCCAGCATTCCTGTGCAAGCCTGCGTCCGTCAAGAAATAATAGATAAATTACTTAACGTTCAGAAAATTCTAGCTGTATAGTCCTCAACTTTTAAATTTCATCCATGCACCAGACTTGACCCAGAAATTATTAGAGGAATTACTCCCTCATCGTGGAAAGTGGCACCATCAGAGTCTTTCAGACTTGTCCTGCCCCTGGAAGTGATGGCCCAGAGCCACCCCAGTGTGCGGATGCCAATTTAAATTTGAGCTCTTCGTGAAACATCAGAAAAAGATTCAAATCAGCGACTGTGTGTGGAACCTTAAATGGAATCTTCTTAACACCTAGAATTCTATGCCACAGAACGGTGAGGAGGAAAGTGTGGAATTGGATTTTAGATAGAATATCCACCAGAAAGAGCGTTACTGAAGATAAAGTAACTTGTTCTTCTGATGGATAATTGTAACTGCAGATCCCTTACCTATTGACTAGATGCCAAAGCAGTAACTCCCAAAAGGTGGAGTGGACTTCACATCAGTAAATCCTGCAAGACCGAGTAGGCAATGGTGAACCCCACAAAAAGTTAATCATCCACCTGGTGTTCTTTAATCTGATCAATTTAAAACCAAGAGGCTCTTTTGGGATCCAATGGATGAATCTTCTCCTTCTTTGTAGATTGATGTGGCAGAGAAGAAAGCGGGGAGATTTGACTGTCCCACATGTAAAGGCAACACAACTTTCAGCAGAAACGATGCTGGAGTCCGAAGCATCAGCTTGTCTGGAAAAGAGGTAGACTGTGGCTGTGCTAAAAGTGCCTGCAGTTCACAGACACATCACCCAGAAGTAACTGCAATGAGGAAGACAGCCTTAAGGGTCAGCAGCTTCAAAGGACAGCTCTGCATAGGTTCAAAAGGTGGGCACATCAAATAAAGTGAGAACCAAATTAAGGTCCCAATGTAGTGTAATAAACTTTGCAGGAAGTAACAAATATATAAGCCCTTTCAAAAAAACGCACCACAACTAGTGACTCAAACAAAGACGGCTGAACAGGCCAACAATGCCTTATGCAGCCAACACAGAACAACAGAAGTACATTAGAAAGCTTTGCCTGCAGGGGACTGATCAGATTGTCCTCACACAAGGCCTCGAAACTCACTCAGTGTCCATAATAGATCGACTTTGTGGACGGATGTGGAGCAGCCAAGGCTACGTCCACCACATCATGAGTTCACTGAAGATGAGATGCACACCTTTTTTTAACTTCGATTTTCAAATCATTTTAACCAAGTTCCTCCATTCAAACATTTCTGGCGTGCAAAACTTTCTCCGCGCTTCGTCCCGCTGCGCTGCAATAATACTCAACTACGAAGGAAACAACTCAGGTTTCCATAAAAGATGCAGCCATGTAGTAGCCTGAATCCAATGAATTAAATTCATGTCGTTTTATATGCTTTTTCTCCAACTTTTCTCTATTACTTTTCATCCTTTTTTCTTATGTTCAATTCATTTTATTCAATACGTTCTTGTCATCGAATGTTCAAAAAAGCTCAAAGGCATTAGATAGATTTCATGTCATGATTTATTTACACCAGCCCAATGCATTTCGGGATTAAAAAACTCCCTTCGTCAGGGGCATCTAGAAATACAAACAAATATATTCATTTAATCATGTTGTATGAAAAAGCATTTCATCCTGGTTTTACACCGCACATCTCAAAAACGTCAATAGTAAATCTATACATGAAGCGCTAAAAAGATAATGTAACAGGTTCATTATATACAGTCTTTTATCATTAGTATTCGCATTTAATCTGTATTATTAAAGTAATTCCTTGGTTAAAACTAAAAACACCCCGGTAGAATTTATACGCTTACCATGATGGGTCCTAAAACCTAAGTAAACGATTCCAAAGTTTCAATCCATTTAGACAACCATAACTTCATCTTTCTGTTATCTAGCGTGCCGAAACACAAGTATTCTTGTTAAAATGCCTTACGCTTCTAACCAAGGATTTGCGAAGCTAATACAAGACGCACGTGGGACGTTTCAGAATGGAGTGGTTTTACTCGACATTAACGTTTATTTACGGAAAAGTAATCACGGAAAAGTCAAAACATTAAATGATACATGATATTGCATTCTGGGATTTTGAGTAGTACTGGTTAGAAGCGTAAGGCATTCGTGTTGCTGTCTAAATGAATTCAGGTTTACGTAACCAGCAGACGTAATTAATCACCTGTAGGACATTACAAAGGGTGGAAACATTTATATAAAGAAATGGCTCCTTGTGTAGCAGAATTAAGTTTGCATTTTAACAAGAATACACGTGTTTCGGCACGCTAGATAACAGAAAGATGAAGTTATGGTTGTCTAAATGGATTGAAACTTTGGAATCGTTTACTTAGGTTTTAGGACCTATCAGCATGTCATGGTAAGCGTATTAATTCTACCGGGGTGTTTTTAGTTTTAACCAAGGAGTTACTTTAATAATACAGATTAAATGCGAATACTAAAGATAAAAGACTGTATATAATGAACCTGTTACATTATCTTTTTAGCGCTTCATGTATAGATTTACTATTGACGTTTTTGAGATGTGCGGTGTAAAACCAGGATGAAATGATTTTTCATACAACATGATTAAATGAATATATTTGTTTGTATTTCTAGATGCCCCTGACGAAGGGAGTTTTTGAATCCCGAAATGCATTGGGCTGGTGTAAATAAATCATGACATGAAATCTATCTAATGCCTTTGAGCTTTTTTGAACATTCGATGACAAGAACGTATTGAATAAAATGAATTGAACATAAGAAAAAAGGATGAAAAGTAATAGAGAAAAGTTGGAGAAAAAGCATATAAAACGACACGAATTTAATTAATTGGATTCAGGCTACTACATGGCTGTGCATCTTTTATGGAAACCTGAGTTGTTTCCTTCGTAGTTGAGTTACGTCCACCACATCCACAGACAGGTTGAAAAACACTTATCTGGTTCCCCTCAACCTCCATTCATGGAGTTTTAAGTTGCGGATGTTACAATAAAGAACCCTGCCTTATTGCTGGGACAGTAAATCATCCCAAACAGGAAGACGGAGTAGTGGGCAGATGAACAGGCTAAACGGTCAGAGTACCAGACTCTCTCTCCCTAGTCCAAGGCTATCCATCACTGTGATCCAAGCCCTGTCCTTCTTCAGAACTCAGGGAAGCAGAGGCAAAAATGCCAAAAGCAGACTGGAGTCCCCCAGAAGGTGAAACACCGAGGAGAAAATTCCAGGGTGCTGAACTGCGATACTGAGAATGCTCAGCAGTAGCAAACAGATTTACCCAAGGCACGCCCCATCTGGCTAAGATGACTTGAACCAACTCCAATTGCAGATCCCTCTTATGAATGGCTAGATGACTGCTGGACGTGTCAGCCCTGGCTTTTAGGACACCCAGCAGGAGGTTGACTGTCACAGAGATGAAGATCCAGTAATGTCCACAGCAGTAGCACTTTTGCACACAAGACCCCACAATGCCCTGCTTATTGCAGTACCATATGCCAGTAGTGTTTTCCGTCAGCACCTGGACACACTTGACTTTGATGGACCGCAAAGATACCTTGAGGGCCAGTCAGATGGTGCTCATATCCAGCAGTCTTATTTCCACAGGAGACCAGAGGCTTATGAGTTTTGGCTTGTCTAAGTGCCCCCTACACCCCATAGATGATACATCTGTCAAGTCCGAATAAATGGATGCTGTCCGAGAGGTATCCCTAGAGCGGAGTCCACTGAAGGTGGAGGTACCACTGCAGAACCAGCGTGTTGCACCATGCAAGAGGCCCCAGCAGAATGCAAGAGGCCAGGAGACCAAAAGGACTCCGAATCATCCAGGCCGGAACATTGGAATGCACCTGAAATATTGGTGACATACATTGAGTCCAGGACATTCAGGATAAGTGCAGAAAGACCTTGAACTCCACTCTATCCAGGACCACCACTATAAAGGGAATCCTTGGAACTGAGTGAGATTCCCAAGGAGGGAAGCTGGGCCTTGGGAATAGCTTTGGAACTTCCAGTACTGTTGACAATACTGGCGGGCAAACGATAACAAGTTTCTCAAGGTGCAGGACAGTGCTAGGTTATTTTTTAACCTAAGTCACAGTGGTCTGCAAAGAACTTGCTGCCATCAAATGGCCCATCTATAAGAGATGCCTGCACGTCAACGGAAAATCTCATGGCGGAAATCCAAGCATGATGCTGAATCACCACAGTGGTGCCCATAGAGCTGCCAATACAATTAGTGGTGTTCTGCCCAGCCTATTAGAAGTATTAGGCAACATCTTGTGTATAGTGGACCATCTAAGCAAAGGGAAGGCAGAAGTCCTCAGGATGGGTAAACAAGATCTCGCTCACCATATCCCAAAGTTCATGAGTATTATGCCCTAGAAGGGAAACCACATTGAGAAACCTTAACGCTGAATTGGCAGAGGAGAAAACCCTGCTGGAAAAAGTTTAATGAACTCAAACTACTTGTTAGGTAGAGCAGTAGAGAAGCCATTCGTACTCACTTTTTCCTGCCAAAGCCTGAACCACAAGGCTCTCCGGTGTCTGGTATGGTGTCAAAAAGTCTGTTTCCCAAAGAGCAAGCCTGTGGCGCTTTGTACTAGGGTGACTCACAGGAGCATCAAACAATATTTTGCCCATACTGCAGCAAAGTCCTCCCACTAGGCTTCGCTGAAGTGCAGCAATGGCTCTGAAGTAGAAGGTCCAGGATGCACAATTGCTGTAAGCAGGTGTGCTTTGTTCTCCAGAGTAAGCAACATCTGTAGGAGCACCCAACCATCACACACAGTCACTTTCTTCTTTTATGCCTCAAATGGGAAGCCCAATTCTATGTGGGAGAATCAAGGCCACTGACAATCTAGAAGTCCATGGTCAAACCTGCATCTGTATAGTGGGGAGACAGCAAGTTGTCCGCCACATCTTTCTCATAACCCAATGCAATATCCTGAAGGCCTAGAATTGCATTCAAGCTGAACAAAAAAATCTCCAAGCAGTCAGTAGAACCAGCATTGACAAAGGAACAGAATCCTCCCACATCAAGGGTTGAGCCTTGATAACCTCATAGCGAAACATCAGCTGAAATCTGGCAAAACTCAGCTCAGGAACAGAAACTGTGTTGGGGGTCGGATCTGCGGCTGAAACTGACGAGACCTTCGGAAAAGGTGTGGAGGTGTGGCTTAGTACAGGCAAAGAACGGGGTCATTTGGCACCATGATGGGCACTGGTGGCAAAAGTCTGACTGGGCCTCAACAGATGCATAGGGCCGGAGGGCAATCTAGAGGGACTCAGAATAATCTGAAAAAGCTGCAGCAAAGCCTCCTTGAAGGCCTCGACTTGCCACAGTCAGTTATGGCCTGGGAAATTCAGGGTGCGTGGCTCCAGATAGGGTCAGAGGCAGATGATTGACATGGAGTTGTCCACTGAGTGATCTCTCCTTGAAGCGGAAGCAGCAGGGGAGGACTAGCACCAGGTCTTTGTGCTTATGTCAAGACTAGTCTTTCTACCTCATCTGGACTTACCAGATGGGGCCCAATCACCAAGAGTGAGCCCAAGACTTGGAGCACAACTGTTCTTGTTTCTTGTTCCTGGTGACCTACAGCTTTGCCACTCACTCTCCGTGATGGCATTCGGGTGCATCAAGGCACAGTTATCACACGAATTCAAATCATGCTTGGATCTGAGACACCAGAGGTAAATGTGGTGTGGGTCAGTAACCAACATTTGCTTCCTGAAACTATGGCACGGTTTGAAACCTGTGGTCTAACAAACCCTTGAAGAAAAACTTTTAGGGGGACTAGTAAGCCATTGACAAAAGTTTTGGGAGTGGAGATCCCGATTCGAGTCGAAGAGCACAGAAGAAAAGAAACCAACATCAGAGGGCAGAGATGGCACCTACAAGTCTCAAGGCAGTCTCTTCGAGAAGCAAGATGAGGTTGCTGTGGACCCCAATTGTGCAACTTAATGGCATGCATGAGCAATTGATGGAAAAAAAATCTGGGTTCAATCTGGAGCCTGGAGGAATTCAAAAGTTGAGGAAACTACGGTTAGAAGTATCCATCAGACAGAGTGGCTTTCACCAGATGTGCTTTATCGGGGACATTGTAATCCTGGCAGAGAAAAACACATGTCTGGTAAAAGCCCTGCACACTCAGTATGGACGATTCCCCTGCTGAAACGGACTCTAATAGGTGGAGTCCTTTTGCAACTATCTATTTCTTGCTGGACTTTTCCATCATGACAACAGTCGCATCACACGCAGTCATATCTACCTTTTCTGATGACTGAGGTGCCAGTAAAATGAGAGCAAGGCTAAGCTGTGCTCCAGTCAAGGGGCCTCTCGCCCCTCCCTAGCCACCTGTCCTGCTCAGCTATCCTCCCACATCTTTAATTGGAGGCTGAGCGGCACGACATGACAGCTGCAAACCCCACAAAGTGGTTTGAGGTGTTCAGTAATTTAAAACATCACACCGCACGCACCAAATCAGTCTCTGCTCACAAGCGTCATCTTAAGCAGTTTTACCATCCCATTCCTCCTCCCATCCATATATCCGGCAGTTGTACTTGTCCTGGTCTGCCTCCAGGGCATTGAATGTGCTGCTTCAATAGCAGTTCACAATGGCGTAAACATGCCAAATCTCATACTAGCGGTGCTTCAAACCCAGTGAGCTGCGGCTGACCTCTACGTTTGCTCCCAATTGCAAGGTTGGAGGATGGTCTCTCGCTGCAAAATAAAATGCTTTCAGCAGTGCACGCATAACTGCTCATTAGGAAGAAGTCCGAAACTACAAGTAGCATTCTCTCAAAAAAACATTTATTTTTTTCCGGATCCCTTTTGTTTTCATGGACTTTTTATAATGCCATTAAAAAATGAACTTTAATCAAAATACTCGCACCCAATCAAAGTTGTAGTAAAAACTTATGGGTCCGATTTGGAGTTTGGAGGATCAGACACTCCATCAAAATTTAACATCCACCACCTCTGTGATGGAGTATCTAGCCCGTGAAACTCTAAAGAAGGACCTCTGTGTATTGACTTAATGTGCAGCGCCTCTGCCTATCCCACCTTTCAGCCAATAGCACAAATCATTCTGAGGCATGCCGATTCGTTTCTACTATAGCAAGGATGGGTTAAAAAATAATAATAAATAACACCCAGCGTGCAAAATACACAATCATACCTTTGACAGAGATGCTGCCCGTTTACAATTTATTTTGTGGGATTCCGGGGCACTTGTAAGCTGTTAAACAGCTTATTCGCTAAATTGTGCAAACTTTGCTAATATGCATCAATCCCCAATTAAATTGAACTGTTGATGCACTTTCCCAATCCTTTATTCTCACATAAGCAATTTGAAAGCTGTGAGTTATCATAAGCAACCTTTCCCTCAACAACACTGTAATCATGACAGTAACTGAGATCAATATAAAGCTGATAGACTATTAATTTTGGTGGAAAGAGAATGGGCAGGGCCAAAGTACATATTTATTTGAAGAGTTTGATATAGCGCGAACAAGACCACATAAGGGTAACAGAGCACTTTACATCTTGGTAGTTTAACGGGCACACCCCGTGGTAATCATAACACAATCAGAAAAGAAAACAAACATACCAGATCATGATAATCAAAACAGAACTAAAGGAAACAAAAGAAAGTCAATGCATCTTAAGGTGACTGGAAGCTAGCCCAGAAATGTCTTCATCAGTAATTCTTTGACTTCATTTTTGAAGGAAGCCGTGGAGTTATTAAGTCTTATTTCAGGTGGCAAGGCGTTCCAAAGTCTTGGTGCAATAGCCGAAAATGCTCAATTGCAAGTTTTCTTTTTATGAAATTTTGGTGGCTTGACCAGTAAGGTGCTAGAGCCTCTAGAGGAGCGAGAGCCCCCAGAAAGCTCAAGTTTTTGTGCAAGATAGATTGGGGTGTTGAAGTGTAAAGCTTTATGCGTTATGCAGACAATTTTCAGATGAATCCTTGCTTCACATGGGAGCCATTTAAGATTTCAACTCAGGCGTAATGTGATGATAACATTTGGAGCCTGTAATGAGCTTCTCAGCGGAGTGGAGATAGGTCCTAAGTGGCGCAGTCTTCGCTCTAGGAAGGTCGCAGAGGGCAGCACTACCATAGTCCAATTTAGAACTCACTAGGGCTTGCACTGCATTTTTGAAGTCGTTATGGGGTAGGAACGGTTATATTTTTCTCAAGACTCAGTTGGAGGTTCGCACCTTTGGTGAGAGCACGGATGTGCTTTTGCATGTTCAGATGTTTGTCGAGCATTATTCCCAGAGAGCTCACGGAATCAATGATGTTTGGAGTGAAGTCGAGAGCTGCAAGTTGATGCATCCATTCTTCGATGCCTGGGGAGTGATTGGCTGGGGGGATAAGGAAAAATTCTGTTTTGAGGGCATTTAGCTTCAAGTGATTGAGAGTCAACCAAATTTGTGTTTCCTGAGTTGAGGGATTTTATGTCCTCCGGGGAGGAGACTTTCAGGTACAATTTTGTGGCATCAGCATACATGTGGTAATGAATGTTGGACAATTTCAGGAGTTCAGTAAGAGCTCCATGAACAAGTTGAAAAGGGTGGGTGAGAGCGTGGACCCCTGTGGGACCCCCAGAGAGAGTGGAGCGGGATTTGACAGAGCCTGACTCACCTTAAGTCTTTGTGTTCTGTTGTGAAGGAATGAGGAGAACCAATTTAGCACAGTCCCTGATAGCACCATCCTATGCTCCAGTAGCTTAAGAAGGGTATCATGTTTGACCATATCAAAAGTGGACGATAGGTCAAGGAGGATCAGAAGGCAATAATCATTTGAGTCTAGCATTCATAGAGCATCGTCCATAATGTGAGTAAGAGCAGATTCCATGCTATGCCCCTGACAGAAGCCTGATTGGAATTGGGCCAGCAAGCGGAATTGTTCAATATGGCTACATAGCTGGGTGTGTATTCATTTCTCTAAGAGCTTAACCAGAGTGGGAATGTTGGGAATTGGGCGGAAATTGAGAGGGCTAGTGTTGGTTTGCAGTCGGTTTTTTAAGGATGGGGGTGACCTGCCCCAACTTAAGGCAGTCTGGAATCGTACCCTGAAGCAGAGAGGCGTTCATTATCCTCGTCCAAAGGGGGAGTAAGGACGATCTGATTTCCTTGAAGGGGTTCGATGGCAAGGGATCGCTGAAATGGTTTGATGGTTTCAGAGAGGCCAGAGTTTTGCGAATGGTGCTTTCATCCAAGGTTCGGAAAATGCTACAAGCAGCATTGTTTTTGAGGGGGGAACCCGAATGGTGGGGGCATCACCAATTCAGAGGTAGGATATGGAACAGGAAGGTTCTCCAATGCTACCCTCAGTTCCAGTTCACTCTTTGTCGTCTTTTCCTGGAAGAAGGCAGCAAATTCCTGAGTTGGGCTGCGCATATCGTTCCATTGGTTGAGGATTGGGTTGGCTGTTAGATTGAAGCTTGATGAGTTCAAACAATTTCTTTGGCCGGTTCTTTGCTTGCTCCAGTTGCTTTCTGAAATAAATGGCTTTAGAGCATCTGATGCTTTTGTTGTATTGATTTCTCAGTGATCTCAGCTGAGTGAGGTGGTCAAGGGAGGGAGAGGATCTCCATAAACGTTCCGCCAGTCCAAGATTTCTTCTTTCAGTATTTAAGCTACCATTATACCAGGGTTTGGAGATTTTGGAAGGCATTCTCTTTAGCTGTAGGGGTGCCATTGCGTCTATGATGTTGGCCATGGAGCTATTGTAATGATCTGTGAGGTCTCTAACATCAGACATATCCAGGGGTGGGGGCAGGCTGTTGTCAATGCGTGAAGTCAGATCATATAGGTTAAAGTTTCCAAGACTTCTTTGCCAGTGTCTAGGTTTCTTTAGCTGTGATTTATTAAGTCTCACCGATTCTGAGATGAGGAATGAGCTGCAGTGGTGGTCTGTCCAGTCACATGGGGCGATAGCTTCAAGTTGGATAGAGTCTATCTTACCAATGACCAGATCTAAGGTCGCACCCTTGATATGGGTAGGGCTATCGCAGATTTGAGTGAGATTGAGGTCAGATAGGAAAGATTTGAGGCTGTTGACTGACGAGTCATTCTTATCATTCCAATGGAGGTTAAAGTCTCCAAGGAAGATCTGGGTGCCATGGCGGACCACGTTCGATGAGATGATTTCCATGACTTGCTCTAGGAAGGGGAGATTGTCTCGTGGAGGGTGGTAGAGCGCGTGGAATTTACATATGTAATTTACATATGTAGTGTCTACTAAAAACGCAGAAGACTGCCTTGTCACTTTGTGTTATAACTTTGAAAGGGTTACCAGAGAATAATTTCTAGAAATACAGTGAGAAAGGTTATTTAGCGATAAAGCCTTTGAACAGTAGAAAGTGGAGTTGCTTCTTCAATTAATTTCACTTGCAAAACATTGTATTGGATGTGGACTTTTGCTCAGCGCTAGGTCAGGCTAAGAAACCTTTAGCACACTACTGACAGCACTCACACCCATCAGAGACTACAAATCACACAGTGCGGCCAACACTTTCACAACGCTCCTAGAACAGCAGTTAAACACCACTGAAAGCACTCTCAGACCCTTCACACCAGATCAGGCGCACTCTAATGAAAGTGTTCACACCTCTCATGGAGAGGGAGTTTAACACTATGGGCAGCACTCCTACAAACTAACAGTCACACACCAACTACCAACAGCACTTTCCCACCTCTCAAAGACCAGCAACCACACGCTACCAGAAGTCTAACAGAGTAGCAGTCGCAATATCACAAGCACTCACACCCCTCAAAGACTAGCACCATACACTACCAGCAGCGCTAACAACCCTCAGAATGTTCCAGTCACATGCAACTAAAAGCCCTCCCATCCACCACAGACTAGCAGTCACACATTACTGGAAGCACCTTCACACCCCACACAGATTAGTAATAACACACTACTGGCAGCACTCGCACCCATCACTACTGAAGCACAATAAGTGGGAAACACACTTTTCCAATATTGATACAGCTGCATGGTACAAATTTGCATATTAAAACAGACCTATTTTAATGAAGCAACCAAGCACTCTAGCACTGACACAAAAGCAATGAAATGCACCACTATTGAAATGCCTACTTTGGCATAATGTTAGTAACTTTCTATATATGGTGGGAATTCTTACAATAGTGACGCCTACTGGCTCTGTCAATGCTTGTTGTTGAAGTTCGGTTGTATTCCTCCGTACTCCTGCTTATGTCATTTCAGTTCTAGTGCTGCTGCTGGTTAGACGTAGGAGGTATTAGCGCTTCGGAGTTGGTGATTCCAGGCTGTACTGATAGAAGCGCCACGCTGGGGATTGGAGGATGGAATGACAGAAAACATGTCACTCTGAGCAGCACCTTCTACCTCGCGCTGCTTACTTCATGCTTAGATGGGGAGCTAAAGCACTACAGGAATCCCTGACAGAACATGTGCAAGCACAAGCACTGGCAAAGCTAATAGGTGTGGCTTTCTTATGCCAGCGTTTTCAAACACAGGCTTGTAGAAATGTGCAGCACTGCAAACTTGGGAAATGATAAAAAAAAAACAGGCACAGACGTACGAGGAACAGAAAGAAGCAAGTTGCAAACAGACTCCACAACAGTCTGTGTCCATAGTCACAATAGTCTGTGTACATCTGTTCATGCCTGCGTTCGCACGTGATGTCAGACCAACTGGCTTTGCCAGTGCTTGTTTTATACCCGAAAGAGCAGCCGGAACGATAAACACAGGATCCATCCGATGTCGCATATACCACCAACAGAGTTTATAATGACGGCAGTAATTTAAGCACAGCCACGGCCACAAAGAGCTGCTCTGTAGAAGGTTAGCGCTCTGGGTCATAAGCAAATGCAAATGCGTTTCCAAGTACACTGCACCCGAGCGATCCCGACAGCCTATCCCACAGGCTGCGCTTCATTGCGGTCCGACATAACTCAAGGCACGCGCAATTATAATTTTGCACATTTCATTAAAAAGCCATCTCCATAAAGGCCACCTGGCGTCCTCCATCTGTAGGTGCGAGCAGCCGGTTTGTTCTCTGCTAGTTTACCCGGACAGATGAATGGGCCTCATTTCACAACCTCGTAGGCTTTCATTACCAGGCTCCGGATGGCCCCGCTGGGTGTTCCCCGACGCCTCGTTTTGTGCCTGTTACCTAAATAACAGGAGGGGCTCCAAATAATCACAAAGTAATGTGCTTAGATAAGATGTATGAAATTACTAACACCATACCACAAGAACAAGACACTCGTTTAAGCACAAAAAATACAGTAAAAGCTTGAACCCATCTTGAGAAAGCTTATCAGGGCTCACAAGAAACTTAATGTATAGCATCATTCAATGCATCAGGGATCACAAGAAACTCAATGTACAGTGCCATTTAATACTGGACTCTGCTTTCCAAGCTCTCAAGATGTACTTTGGCTGTAAACCCTCAAACGCCCTCATGGCTGCTGATCACAATTTCTACCTCCTCCTTATATCGTCAGGTGTGACCACTGATCCAGGAAGCTAACTTGCATATGTGGGGGAAACTGTAATGCAGGTAAACATTAGCACTTCTCCGTAATTGTTATCCTATCCTCAATTACAGTTCATGAAAGATGCCGTGCTTTTGTCATAATGGAAAAAAATACACAGTGCTACGGTATCATGCGAGAACTGAAAATTACAGCACAAAATGTTTTTCCGGAAGCCGATCATTTGCTAACGAGATTCCAATAGGGTGACATAGGGCTAATTATGATAATAGCTTGCTTTTTAACTTAGCGCTTCATACTGCACGTCGGCGCTTTCATAGCCCCATTAATAACCAGTTTTCTGTTTATCCAGTCAAATAACAATCATCATTTGACTGGATAATGTCGCGAGTTTGATGGGGTTCAAACTCGCGACTTTCAGGCCTCTGCAGATATCAGCGGCAAGCGTTAGTTCGCATCAAACTGGATTTACTTTAAATGTTATCCTGCAGGGAGTGGGAAACGTAAACAGACCGAAGAAATTCAATAACTACGAGGGTAAAGGTGCCGACCACAGCACACGACGGATAGATCTGTGTGGCTGTTCTAAAACAATTCATAGGGGTCAAATTTACAACAAAATACATCTAAACACGAATCCTTTCCACAGCCTGTGGCCTTCCTGAAAAGGTGGCAAGTACCTGGCCATCTTGGGCCAATTTGGGACACACCTGTTAAGAGCAAGTAATGTGGAATCCAAATCATTCTTTTACTTCATAGTTATGGTCTAAAAAGTACAGCAGTATAAACCGGCACAGATTTTCTACTGTGGTAGGCCGCTAAAATTAATAATGTGCAAGTCTTCCTTCAAAATCATGCTTTGCACATCAGGGGGTCACCAACAAAAAAGGGTGGGGTACATTTTAGCAAGCTCTCACTGCTCCTGGTGCAATATAGGCATTAGGGAGCAATTTGAGCAGCAAAGTGATGCACATATACAGATATTCCACAAACGACTTACCCGTCCCCTCCCTTTATGGGATTTCTCAATTTATAGACTGGGAGTCTGGCTTGACAGTGCAGCTAATGTGATAATCACCAGGAGAAGGGTGTTGACTTCGCCCACACGCTGGGAGCCAGGAGTACATGTTTTGATTGGGCAGAAACGTTGTGCTTCCACAAAAAAGTGCTTGCCCTCCACATAGCTGTAATCATTTTATTTTTTACCCAGCTGCCTGAGATTGAACTTTCAGAGGCACACGCTAGATAACTAGATAACATAACTAGATAACTTATGTTGTTTATATCTGGTCAGCAGCACAGATGGGAGGAGGCCAATCATTAACCTACATGGATTTTTAGATGTGGCTTGGCAGTGCAAATGTCTACACCAATATTATTCTACAGTTCTCTGCTCCCACACAAATACGTCCATTCCCATGCTATATATACACACTTGTAATGCTTCACATTACTATACTTCATTCCTTTAAAGCCAGACCTATTTGCATTGCCAATGCTTGTTAATGGCTAGTGGATATTCCATGTGTTTTGTATTGGTAGCATTTATCCCCATTTTATGACACCTTTCAAAATTCCTTAATGCTTTGAAGATAATGTCCCACTTTCATTGAAGGATCAGCCATTCGTGTTGCACGTGTCTTATCCCTCATCTCCAGCATCACATTTTTTGCCTAAGACGGACCCGCTGAAATTGAGACAGCTGGGCAGTTTGACGATGGGACCTTCTTGCATTGTCCAGTGGCACCTACCTGTAGAAGCTTTACAACACTTAAGAAAGTAAACTCATTTCCACCATGGGGAGCAAATTACACTGCTTCTGGCAAGTTACCCGACCCTTGACAATCCAGACATTTGTGTCCTAGAACCGACACAAAAAAGAATTACACCTTTCCCGACTGAGTGGAGCGGAGTGGAAAGACCCGTCATGCTCTACTTCTCACATACCACCACAGTGTATCTCTATTACACAGGGGGCTATACACTGGGAGCCATTACATGGCAGGCTCCTTCAATTATATTTATATATCTGCTCCCACACATTATACATATATATATATATACATATATATATATATATATATATATACATATATATACATATATATACACATATATATATATATATATATATATATATATACACACACACACACACACACACACACACACACATACATATACACAAAAGCACAATAAAAGAGAATCCTTGTGGGAAACTGATCACAAAGAAAATGCCGGCACTCAAAGGATCTGTTCACTGATAAGTTTATTGCAACGGCTGACGCGTTTCACATTGATGTTTGGATATACAAACTATACAGGCTGATAAGTATAAATTGGGGTATGTGGGTGACAGGTGTTAATTTGGCCACTAGGCAAGATCGGTCACTTGAAGTAAGTCTGGTACGCCAATTTAAGATATGTTGACTCGGCCACTTGGCGAGATTTGAGGATCTGCATACATTTGATGATATGTGTAAACATATTGAATTTTATATGCATTTGATCTTTAACTTGTACATATATGTCTGATTTTAGAAAACACAGACAGTACATTGCTAATTTGATAAGGAATGAGCATTGACAATCAATTGTATGTATCAAGTAAGGCTTATATTTCTGCATTGCATTAATTCTCTTTGACGAATGTTAAATTGTACATCTTATCGAGAATTATAAATTGTGGTTTTGTTAATTTCACTAAAAAAATTCATTTGAATTTGAGAGAGTAATAGTGTAGTCTTTTTACCATGTTTATACGCTGCAAACCAAATTTCACTGTTTTGAAGGGAATTTGCCACCATTCACTGTGTAATGAGGCTTTGACAAAGACCGCAAGGTTGAAACGCGTCCGCCGTCGCAATAAACTTATCAGTGAACAGATCCTTGGAGTGCCAGCATGTTCTTTGTGGTAGATTCCCCACAAGGATTCTCTTTTTTCACATTATAGTTGGACCTGCTACAGCGCACCAGCCAGAGAAGTGTTTGGGAACCAACAATGAGCGTATGAATATATATATATATATATATATATATATATATATATATATATATATATATATATATATATATATCCCACAAAATCCAAAGTAGTACGCACACTCCGGAATTGCCAGATACAGAATTTAATGTATACAGGTTACGCGTTTCAACAGGCTCACTGTCTTGATCAAGACAGCGAGTCTGTCGAAACACGTAACCTGTATACATTAAATTCTGTATCTGGCAATTCCCGAATGTGCGATATAGTTCGCCGGCTGGCTCCGCCGGCATTGCGCACCACCTGCCTTGGGCCAAGGACTCCAGCAGGAGCATTCTGTGTGATATATATATTAAACACAGAGCCTCACAGATCTGTAAGGCACAAAAGGTTCACACACAGCGCTCCACTTTAGATCAGTTTATTTCGGCAACGTGTTACAACATAAACAGGTCCTCGTCACGGCCTCATTTGCATATTGTGCCCCATCGCCAGTAGAAATAACTTATGTGAATTGAGCCACTAGGCTTTTATATGTTTGTCTTGATATCCCTAGTCTGCATATTGTCTAAATAACATGAGAATGTTTTTTCACAATTTATTTTTCCTATGACTTAAATGTGCAAAACAGGAAACAATTGGTTCAAATATTTGTTTTGATGTACCCTTAACATCTCTGTGAGAATCGGTGAAAGTATTTTTTCTATGTTGTACACCTTGTAAGTTATTTCTACTAGCGATGGGGCCAATATGCAAATAAGGCTGTGATGACGACCCGATTAGGTTGAAACGCGGTGCCGAAATAAACTGATCTAAAAGTGGAGCGCTGTGTGCGAATCTTTCGTGCCTCTGTGTTTACAATTTGAAACTGTACCCGTTGATTCGCACCAGCCACGAGAGGTGGATGTGGCTGGGTTTGTCTGCGGGACACAAGCGATCGATCTATACATGGGTAAAAAGTTAAGCACTTTTAAAATATGTCACTGTAAAAATTAGTAAAACACGTCAAATAAATTAAGCAATTCTAATGAATAAATACTCAAAAATAATTTAAGATAAATAGGAATATGGGAAAGAGTAAAAGGGTACACAGAAATATATATATATATATATATATATATATATACACACACATATATATACATATACATACACACACACACACATACATACAGACATACAGATACGTTCACACACATTACCCTGGGTAGTTGTACTTGGGACCATACACATTTTTGGTTTGCTTATTACTTTGGCACAGTTTGCCAAATCTTCATGAAACTTTCCCAAAAACGTCTCATCCACCTCAGCTCCTTTCTGGAAAGTTTCTGGGTGATCAGTCAATTAGGGGCTGAGAAAAAAAGGGGGTCCCAAAACGTGTTTTCTCCATTCATTTTCCATAGGAAAATTGAACAGCAATACTGCAAAAACTGCTGAGCGGAATTACTGACAAACTACTGCTGGTTCACGTCTTCCACAGCAACACTAGGCCTCCGGGGATAAAATGTGGTCTAGTGGCTAAGTTGCTGACCTGGAAACCTGAAAACCTGGTCTCTAATCACGGTGTCAGCACTTGATTGAAAGTCCTGTGATCCACTTAATGTCACAATGTCTAAAAGTCGTAAATATGTGAAGGAAAATGCTACTTACCAGTATGCATCTGTTCTTGGCATGTAGAGCTGCAGATCCTCACACTGTGCATTAGATCGCCATCTGGTGTTGGGCTCGGATGCTTGCACTTTGTTGTTGTCTTCGAAGAAGTCTTTGTAGTCATGTGATAGGTGACTCCTCCTTAGGACAATAGTGCGCATGGGCATCGACTCCATCCTCAGATTGTTTTTCGCCATATTGGGGAGTGATGGAGTTAGTAGAAAAGAAAAGAGATGTCCATGTGTGTGTATCTAATTAAGATAGGACTGGAGCACATACAGGTCCCGGGGAGGTGGGTGGGCGTGTGAGGATCTGCAGCTCTACATGCCAAGAACAGATGCATACTGGTAAGTAGCATTTTCCGTTCGAGGCATGTGAGCTGCAGAGCTCACACTGTGCATAGACTGTACAGCAGTATCTCCCCTAGCGGTGGTCACCTGTATGTGTTGCAGTAGTTTGAAAAAGGGTTTTAAGGACAGCTTGGCCCACGGAAGCTTGTTGCTTGGCTTGCACATAAACACAATAGTGTTTAGTGAAGGTGTGTGTTGTAGACCACGTGGCTGCCTTACATATGTCTTCTAGGGAATGTTCCCTAAGAATGCCATGGAGGCCCCTAGTTTGCGTGTTGAGTGCGCTCTAGGGGAACTGATAATGTGCGTTTGGCTTTTTGGTAGCAGATTTGGATACATTTAACAATCCACCTTGCAACCCCGGCTTTTGAGATGGGATTACCTTTGTGTGGTGGAGAGAAAGCCACAAACAATTGTTTGGTTTTGCGAAAGGATTTGGTTCTGTCAATGTAATACATAAGGGCTCTTTTGACATCTAGGGTGTGGAGAGCTCTTTCTGCCACGGAATCTGGGTTTTGGAAGAACACAGGTAGTTCTACTGATTGGTTAAGGTGGAAAGGCGAAATGACTTTGGGAAGGAATTTTGGGTTTGTTCTGAGAACTACCTTTTATGATGTATTTGTAAGAAAGGCTCTTGTATAGTTAGAGCTTGTAGTTCACTGACTCTCCTGAGAGAAGTGATTGCAATTAGAAACGCAACTTTCCATGTAAGGAATTGAAGTTCACATTTATGTAAGGGTTCGAAAGGTGGACCCATGAGCCTGGTAAGCACTATATTAAGATTCCACACTGGGGAAGGTGGTAATCTGGGAGGTATGATCCGCTTAAGGCCTTCCATGAAGGCTTTAATGGCGGGAACTTTGAATAGTGATAAGTGTTGTCTGTTTTGCAAGTAAGCAGCAAGGGCTGCGAGGTGCAGACGTATGGATGAGTATGCAAGACTACATCTTTGCAAATGTAGCAAATAGCAAATGATGTTTTGCGTAGAGGCTTGTAATGGTTGGATGTTATTATTAGTGCAGTAAATAGCGAATCTTTTCCATTTAGCTGCATATCAGGCTCTGGTAGTTGGGCGTCTAGCTTCTTTTATAACGTCCATGCAGTCTGGGGGTAGGTTAAGGTAACCGAATTCTAGGACTTCAGGAGCCAAATTGCAAGGTTCAGCTGAGATGGATCTGGGTGCATTATCTCTCCATGGCTCTGCGTTAGCATTGTTGGGGAGAGGTGTAGTCTTTGGTATGGTACTACTGATAGCTCCAGTAGTGTGGTGAACCACGGTTGGCGTGCCCATGTAGGGGCTACTAGTATCATTTTGAGAGACTGTTGTCGAAGCTTGCGTACTACAAGTGGGATGAGTGGGAGCGGTGGAAAAGCGTACACAAATCTGCCGGACCAGTTCATCCATATCGCATTGCCCTTGGACTGCGGGTGTGGAAACCTGGCGGCGAAGGTTGGGCATTTGGCGTTTTGGTGTGTGGCGAACAGATCTAAGTCTGGCTGGCCCCACATCTGGAAGAAAGGTAGAAGAACTTGTGGATGTAGTTCCCACTCGTGAATCTGTTGTGTCTGTCGACTTAACAGATCTGCAATCTGATTGTGAACCCCTGGTAGGTGTTCTGCTAGAAGGTATATGTTTTGTGGAATGGCCCACCTCCAAATGTCCTGTGCTAGTTGGGACAGTTGTGGAGAGTGTGTCCCCCTGTTTTTGTATATAGTACATAGCTGTGATGTTGTCTGTTCGGATCAGGACAGCTTTGTTTTGTACGTGGAGTTGAAAGGACTTGAGAGCTAGGAATATAGCTAGTAACTCTAGGTGGTTGATGTGGAGCAGCTTCTGCTGAGTGGTCCACTTGCCTTGTGTTGTATGATGTAACAGGTGTGCTCCCCATCCTGTAAGGGATGCGTCCGTGGTTAGTACTACTTGTGGAACCGGCTCTAGGAACGGCCGCCCCTTGGACAAATTGTTGGTGTTCTACCACTGCAGAGAGCGATGTGTGCGGCTGTCCACCAACACCAGATCTGTAAGATGTCCCTGAGCCTGGTTCCATTGGCGCGCTAGGCACTCTTGTAGAGGACGCATTTGAAGTTTTGCATGAGGGACGAGAAAAATGCAGGATGCCATCATGCCGATGAGCTGCATAAACACTCTGGCTGGAAGAGAGTGTTGCATTTGAAACCTGGGGACAAGGGTTTGTATACTGGCTATCCTGGCTGGGCTGGGGTAAGCTAGAGCAGTGGAAGTGTTTATTGTGGCTCCCAGATATTGAAGGACATGGGAGGGCTGAAGGTGGGACTTGGTATAGTTTATTGTGAACCCCAAGTTGTGTAATGTTTGTATCGTTTGGTGGGTGTGTTGGACACACTGGTTGGATGATTTGGCTTTGATAAGCCAGTCGTCCAGGTATGGGAAGACATGTATTTGTTGTCTTCGTAGATGCGCTGCTACTACTGCAAGGCATTTGGTAAACACTCTTGGAGCAGTGGTGACTCCGAATGGGAGTACTTTGAACTGGTAGTGCTGCCCATTGAGAACGAACCTTAGATACTTCCTGTGAGCAGGATGTATGGGAATGTGGAAGTAGGCGTCCTTGAGGTCTAATGTGGCAAGGAAGTCTTGTTGTTGTAGTAAGGGAAGCACTTGTTGGAGAGTGATCATGTGAAAATGATCTGAGTGTATGTATTGATTGAGAGGTCTGAGGTCTAAAATAGGCCTGAGAGTGCCGTCCTTCTTGGGAATGAGGAAGTACAGGGAGTAAACCCCTGTGCCCTGCTGTAGCAGAGGCACTGGCTCTATGGCGTGCTTTTGAAGCAGGGAAAGTACCTCTTGTTGTAAAAGTGTAAGATGGTCTGTGGACATTGGACGCTGCCTGGGTGGTATGGTGGGGGGGGGTAGCTGTTAGCGCCAGGCAGTAGCCATGTTGGATAATCTGTCTCACCCACCTGTCTGTTGTAATGGAGTTCCAGACAGGCAGGAACTGTGATAGCCTTCCCCGACAGGGGTGTTGTGGTCGGGGGAAGTGGAGGAAAGTCACTGTTTGGGAGTGGTGGAGGTACGGGTGTTGTTATTATTACCTCGACCTCTGCCCTTAGAGTTGTTGCCTCTGTAACCACCCCTAAAGTATCCTCTATTAGGAGAGGTTTGGGTGTTTGTTCGATAGGAAGAGGAACTGTCTGCGGTGGTATTCCTGGAGCCCCCTCTGTAAAAGGAGCGGCGAAAGGAGCCACGTTGCTGCGGGGACTGCAATGCTCCCATTGATTTGGCAGTGTCAGTATCCTTCTTCATCTTTTCTAGTGCTGTGTCGACAGCAGGACCAAATAGTTGGTTTTGGTTAAATGGCTGGTTTAGTATGGTAGTCTGGACTTCTGGCTTAAAACCTGAAATGCGAAGCCAGGCGTGTCGTCTGATAAGCACGCTAGTGTTAACTGACCTAGCGGCGGTGTCGGCTGCGTCTAAGGCGCACTTAATGGAGGCATTTGAAATAAGTTTGCCTTCTTGAATGAGGTCAGTGGCTTGTGTTTTGTATTGATCAGGTAGATGTTGAAGGAGGGTTTCTAGCTGATCGTAGTGTGCCCTGTCGTACCTAGCTAGTAGAGCTTGGGTGTTAGCGATGCGCCAGATGTTGGTGGCTTGCGCAGCTACGTGTTTGCCAGAGGAATCTAACAATTTGGATTCTTTATCAGGGGCGGAGCATCCCTTGAAGTTTGGGAATTGGCGCGTTTTCTGGCATTAGAAACGACCAGTGAGTCAAGGGGGAGCTGACCTTTGATGTAGGTGGGGTCATCGGGGGCAGGTCTATACTTTTTATCCACTCTAGGATTAAGGATCCTGGCTCTGACCGGGTCGTTAAAAATTTCAGGTGCATGTTTAATGACACCCTTGATCATGGGCAAAGTTTGAACAGTTTTTTGAGACCGTTCAAAAGTGTCTAGAAGAAAATCTTCCTCTGGTTGGTCGGTGTGAATATGCACCCCATGAAAAACGGCCGCCCTATGTATGAGTTGCCCAAAACCTATGTGATCATCTGGTGGAGATGGTTTTGTGGGATAAGGTGGAGGGCTGGGGAGGTCTGTAGGGTCTGGGGGTCATTATAACCCCAGTCATCCTGTGGTGGATTATCTGGATCCAGATATAAATTATGAGGGTCATCCCCGTACCCCATGTTGTCCTCATACTCATGTGGGGGAGAATCCGCAGGTTGAGGAGGTGTGATAGGGATGTGGAGAGGAGGGGTGTTAGAGAGAGGTATAGGGGAAGAAGGAGGCATAGGGGAAGTGGAAGAGTCCTTCTTCTTTGGAGGGACAGGCTTGTGACGTGGCACAGAGGAAATGTGTCCCGTTTTAGGATTGATATAAAGTTTGTGTTGATTAGGATCGATGGGATCCGGTGTAAACAGTTCCTCCCCTTGAATATTAGTTTTCGGCGCCGACTTTTTCGGTTCCGAACGTGGTGATGGCTTCTTTAAATGTTCCTTTGCTTTAGAAGGCGTCGAGGCGTCCTTCGGCTTAGCTACAGGCTCGACCGGCTTTAGTTTAGGGGTGTGTCGAGTAGCTTCGGTTTCGGTGCCGAGGGATCCGCGTGCTTGGAGGCGGATTTGGGGACCGAACTGGATTTCGGCGCCGGGTGGTCCTTGTGTTTCGGTGCCGAAGGTGCCGGTGTAACGGGCACATGTGGTTTGGTCGGTGCCGAGGAACTAGAAGGCTTTGTTTTCTTGTTCGGTGCCGAGCCCGGAGGCGGGGCGTCCGAAACACGTTTACGGTCTCGACTGGGGCCCGTAGGCGAAGTACTGACCAATGCCTTCGATTTTGCAGGGAGGGTTGGAGCAGGGGCAGTAGTACTCACACGCTGCCCTGAAGGGATGGAACTGTCGGAGTCCTCTGCCTTGGAGATGATAGCGAGGTCTTCGGAGTCTTCTTCCGGAACATCGGGACCCTCATCGAAGAGGTTGACGGGTTCCGGAGCGGACCTGTGCGCCATGATGTGCCTTCGGGCTCGACGATCGCGGATTGTCTTCTTGGAGCGGAAGGAGGCGCAGGCCGGACAAGTGGCCTCGTTATGGTCTGGTGAGAGGCACCGATTACAGACCTGGTGGTGGTCATTGTGAGGAAACTTTGCTCCACATTGGGGGCATTTTCGGAATGGCGTCCTTTCCATGGGCAGTAGACCTTTCGGCGTCGATGGGCCCAACGGCCCGCGTCGACGGCTGGAAAGGAGATCGAGGAAGGGACGTCTGTCGATGTCGGTATCAGGCGTTGAAAAGTGGAAAACGCTGCAAAAAACAAGTTTCGAACCGGAGTGTCGAAATTGCATCCGAACCCGATGGCGGAAAAAAACAATCTGAGGATGGAGTCGATGCCCATGTGCACTATTGTCCTAAGGAGGAGTCACCTATCACATGACTACAAAGACTTCTTCGAAGACAACAACAAAGTGCAAGCATCCGACCCCAACACCAGATGGCGATCTAATGCACAGTGTGAGCTCTGCAGCTCACATGCCTCGAACATGTAATTATATAATTCAAAATAGGCAAGTTCCCCACTTGATTGAATATTATCTAGCACAGGGGCCTCCAGCCTTTCCTATAATAAGAGCTACTTTTGTCCAATAATCATCCTGAGCTACTAATATTATTAGTGTTCTAACAGTGACTACATCATACAACATTACCACCATAATGGCCACCATAAGCAAGGTTACCAGAAGTGATCACTTCAGTCAGACAGAGTTGCCAGCAGTAATGTAAATATGGTTTTATCAATTTGGAATGCCTTTATGTGGTTATTAGATAGCAGCCATAGCTTCAGTGTCCGTGGCACCTAGTTAATAATATGAGTAATAAGTCTCACCAAAGCTGCATAACGTATCACTCAAATATAAGTGTTAAATATATTTTGGAAATGCAACCATTTTTTTATTTTTTTATTTTTTTTACAAACACAGTTTATGAGCACGGAAAAAAACACATTTGAATCTTAAATACGCACTTTACAATTTTGGTGTACATATATTAATTCGACCAAGAAAAAGCTTCCAAGTTAGTGAGCTGGGTTGAAAACAGGAGAGCTACTTTCAGGTAGCTGGAGAGCCAACAGTAGCTCACATGTTACTCATTGGCAAAGTCTGGTCTAGCAATTTCTTGTTCCAGATAAATATGTGAAATAAGCCAAGTTCTGCTTGACCTCCCATGAACGCATATGAACTGGTGCACGGTACAGCCAAGGATGTTATGAGAGGCTGCTTTGCTGGCAGTTGTGGCTCCTAGTAAAAGGGGCAAACTCTAAAGTCACGTAATTTATTGGATTAGCACCAAAATGCTAGTTCTTTGGCCATACCTATTCGCTACCTTGACCAGACTGGGATTCAGCCCAAAGTTTTGCGAATGGACCAGGTTGCTCTACCAGCCCCTATGGCTAGAGTGAAGGTTAAAGGAGTGCTGTCTGGGATCTTCCCACTGCAAAGAGGAACCCGACAGGGATGCCCACTATCGTCCCGTATATTTGCCCAGGCGCTGGAGCCGTTGGCGTCCTGGATCCGTAGTGACCCATTGATATGGGGAATTCCGTCACCTGGCGGCTGGGAGGAACGCATCTCGCTATACGTCTACGACATAGTACTATACATCTCCAGGCTGTATTTTTCATTAGCAAGAATTCTCCATATCTTTGAACCCTTTGGTAGTTATTCAGGCTATAGAATAAACTGGGCCAAATCAGTGGTGTCTCCCCTGTCGGGATCTCCTCAGAGAATCCCGATGGGATGCGCGGCTCCAATCGAAACGGAAGGTTTTAAGTACCTCAGGATTTTGTGACTTGAGACCAGCAGTTGTTCAAACAGTGTAACGTCACCCCACAATTGGATCGACTCCGTGCGGACGCTGCACACTGGCACACACTTCCGTTATCTCTGATGGGCAGGGCAGCAGTGTACAAAGTGATGTGCTTACCGTGCTTTTTATACGCCCTCCAAAATACGCCCTACCCCATCCCACCAGCGTTTTTTAAACAGATTGACCAGGAACTCCAGGCATTATTGTGGCAAAGGGGCGCGCACCGCGTATTGCACTGGGAAAGCTACAGAGGGGAGTCTATTACGGAGGGCTGGCAATCCCAGGCATCAAAAAGTACTACTGGGTCTCGCAGCTCATAGTGATTAACGACTGGGTATTTTCTGAGTGGGGTGAGCCCGCCAACAGGGTCGATAGAAAAGCGTTGCCTACTAGTACCCATGAAACTATCCTATACACCCGCCCGAAGAGGGAGGGCCTACCAATGCACACGTCACCTGTCGTAAGGTATTGGACAAAGGACGAATGCTATTTCGGATGGCAGGCCAAGTTAACAGCCATGCCCCCCCCCCCCCCATGTCACTGCGACTGACTGACTGAGGTATCCAACCTGCAGGGTTTCTCGCGGTGGATAGGGATCGAGCATCTGGGTGATGTGTGGAGGAGCGGAGCATTGATTGCCTTCGAAACACTTGGTCAGGAAAATGAAATTTCGACTGCTCAAAAACATCACTATTTTCAACTTGGACGCGCTCTCCGGGTTCATATTCAGGAGGGGACAGGCCTGCCAGACTACTCCCCCTTGGAAGACCGCTTGCTCACAGACCCCATTCTGAAGACGGGAGTGTCAGTGATTTACCGAAAATTGATGAATAATTCTCCCGACCCCCTGGGCTCTCCGAGATGCGCCTGGATGGATGACCTAGGTGATATCGACGATGAGGATTGGGTGGAAGCCCTACAAAGTCCCCGGGACATAGCTATCTGAGCTTGATTTCGGCTGATACAGCTCAAAGTTTTGCATTGGGCCAACTACTCACGCACTCTGCTGCACAAAATAGGGGCAGTGGACAGGCCACTTGGCGCAAGTGGATGTGCGCTGGAGGGCTCCTTCTACTATATCCTGTGCGATTGTCCCACGAATGTTTTTTTTTTTACGGAGTTTTATATAGCGCAAACTTGACCCGAAGGTATCGGGTATCAGAGCGCCTTACATAGGACCAGTTGCGTCACATGAGGACACATTCATTTTTGTTAGGCACGGGGAGATTAAGTGATTTGCCCAGAATCACAGGATGTTCAGCGTCATTGCCGAGACTCGAACCCAGTTCCCCAGATTCGAGGTCGACCGCCCAAGCCGTTAGGCCAACTCCTCTCCCCAATGATTCAATGTTATTGGCAGGGAGTGATGGTTGTGATGTCTAAGGTCCTATTGGGAAGAGTACTAATGGACGTTAAACGGTTGTTCTTGATGATACAGGGTGAGGAGGACTGGCCTCGATATACCAGGCTTTGGTTGGCGCGGACGGCTGGAGTGGCGAAGCGCAACATCACGAGGCGGTGGTGGGCCCCTCTCCCCCCGTCGGTATCAGAGTGGGAAATTGACTGGTGCCAGAGGGCAGAGGAAGTAGTTTGTCACAGCAGAGGGTGCCCCAAGAAGTGGGCGAAGGTGTGGGGCCCCTGTTGGGAATACCGAGGTGAGACTATGGGGACATAATTCACCCGCGCTCTGGGTGCTAGTGACCTATGTCCGGGTGATGGGGGAAGGGTGGTATTTTTACCCGCTGCCAATTTAAGTGCTATTATGTTGTTCCTCATGTACTTAAAGAATGTGGTTAGGCCACTCCATAATGTACCCGTGTACTCGCATTGTGCTTTCAGATTATGTATTGCATGATGTGCATGTTTAATAAAAAGATTTAAAAAATAAAAAACACAAAATGCTAGTTCTTTCTCCATCTATCTTCTGACACTGAACCCCGTAATAGACCCACCACTATTATATGTTGCTCCAAAAACGTTTTACTATATTTGGAGGTGGTTCCCTGCAATATATTTAGAGCTTTAGAGCGCTTTAGGATGGTGTGTTGCCCCCCTAGCCAAAACACTTTGCAACGCAGCACTGAATGAACACGCCACTGACCCAAGCATCGCAATAACCCTCCTGTGCATATCCTGCACCTTCACACATCTTCAAACCTTAAAAGCCTCATGACAGCAATGTAATTCCACGTAACCATGCAGGTAGACTATAAACTATGAATGTTTTTTTCATAATCATATTACTGCAGAGACAGTTGCGCTGTGGCTATGTGAAATAAAACGTGCTACAAAACTAACTTACAGATAAGTTAAAATGTTTAATCAAAAATGTTTTAATCACTAATGCGAGAACTGCATATTTGAGGATATCATGATGGAAATATATATATTCTGGATGTAACAATGTAGCAGCTTAACAGCAAAATATAAGTCTACAAGGACCATGATACAATGGGAAAACAAAAAGAAAGGTAGGGATTTTAAACCTAAGAAATTAACATTAAAGTTAATAAGGAAGGACTGATGAAGCATGTTCACATTATACGTGTTGTTGGTTTACATACTGGTGTGCCTTTAGCAATGGTTTATGTAGCAGCATAGCAAGTGCCTACCACTTGAAAACCTAAAGTCCCACCCATGCCATCTGTATGGATGCAAATAGCGATGGTGCTTGCATTTTATCGCATTATTCAAAAAACAATAAAGTCACTTACTGATATCGGTCATCTTCAAACGTTTCCCTTCTCTGTTTCTCCTGTTGCCTTCTTTTTTCCTCTAGCTGATTTGCCTGCATCATCAAAGTGACAGAATATACATTTACAAGTGATAAAATACATAGCGACTGATTTATGAAGGTTCGTTTTAGGTAGACGTTGGAACGCGCTAAAGCGACCACTGTGCACCCAAGACAGTTTGAGTCAGAATGTTAAAAACTTTAGAAACCATGCTTCTCTGCCATACCCACTAGCTTTCACATGTAGCACAATCAGGACACAGAAGTAAATGTTACTTATTTTTAATGCTATTACTGCATTGGAAGTATCTTCACTGAAGTCATAGATGTTGAACATTCCTGCCTCTTTGTAAGGATCCTGGAACACTCCATTGCCAAACTGAGTGCACACATTTATTAGAGGTGAAAACCTGTATTGCCCAAATGCAGGAAACGCCTCTATAGCTTTAATTGGCAAAACAATTCAGAATCCTTTACTTACTTTCAACACTACACAAGGCAACATTGCAAGGTGCTCCCTCAAATGTGCTGCAAGGAAGGAAGAGCTCTAAACTCAAGTGAAAGAAAGCACACTAAGAAATAAACTACCAGATAGGCTCAATGTACAGCAAAGTGAAAATATGCACTGCCCGTTCAAGGAACAATGGGCCGCCACATCACAGTATGCCTTGTACAGGCAGTTACGTCAAAAGCATAGTTCTTTCTGAGGAAGCCATGCAGAGTTTTAGATTAAACTGTATATGTAGCTGCTGTTCAGAAATGGAAATACCAGAACAAGGAGGGCTGTTTATATCTTCAGGGAAAATACCCACAATGCAAAACCAGGATCACATGTAACATTTCCTTCTGCATCGTTAGATCGTCACCGATAGTCATAAATGTAGAATAGTTTAGGAAACTCATCCCGAAATACCATCTGTCTCCATGTTCTGAATGGTAAGACAATCAAGAAAAGATTCAACAACCTCATAAAAAAGACTTGTTAGAGAAGCCTGACCAACTACTGCATCTACACTAGAATCAGCATCGAAGTTTGAACAGACTTCGAAGTAGGTGCAATACAAATATAAAAAGCTGGGACATTTCTTAGCCAAGCAGCAGTAGCTACCCTTGCTCGTGTGGAATGGTCTACCAAGAGGAGGCTTACTGGACAGATGATAGCATAAGGAAATACAAGAGACTAGCCAGTTCGAAGTGTCTCATAGTTAAATAAAGAGCTGGTTAGATTTCCTTAGCTTTTTTATTCTGTCTAAATAAAAATTCAGGACCCTTCTTAGATAAAAGGAACGAAGGGACCCTTCTGCCAGAGAGATAGGTTTACTAAAGAAAACTAATAGAGGTATTGTTTGATTGTTATGGAAAGTGGACACTACGTTTGGTAAGAAAGTGGGTTGTGTTCGCATAACAAACCTGCTTTTATGAAAGACAGTGTAACGTTCCACTGTACACACAGCTTGAAGCGTTCTCTCTCTACGTGTTAATGTAACTGCCCCTAGGAAAGCAACCTTTCAAGTGAATTGATGCAACAACATTGTATGTTTAGGCTAATAAGAAGCTGTCAATTTAGACTGAGCTCCAAATGAAGGAAAAGGCTGCTGTCTAGGAGGAAAAGTTCTCTTAAACTCTTCCAGAAAATTGTTTGACATTTTTTGTGAAAAAACATAACTTTAGGCAGAACTATTCCTGTAAGCAGCAATAGCCGGCAAATGCACTTTTATTGAGGCAAATTGTAGATGAGACTGCACCGATGACATTGATCATTCCATATCTCTTCCTCTTAGCAAGGACACCAAAGATAGAACTTTTTCCACGTAAAGGATGCACCCATGCATGGTATAATCACACCTTTCAGGATGCGCATATATTTTTGAGGTAGAATTAGGTGTCCCTACTGCACAATTTCAGGAGCTATGCTGCCAAATTTAAGGACCTCAGATTGGGATGTTATAACCGTGCTTGTATCCTCGTCTGAAATTTGGTTTGCAAGGAAGCCTCCCGTTTACACTTAAAGGCAGGTCAAGAAGATCTGGAAAATAATGTTGTCTCTGCCATTCAGGGGCAATGAAAATCATTTTAGTGTCGCATACCTCAATTTCACTAGGACTGATGGAATCAGTGAGGTTGGCGGAAAACAGTTTGGAAATTTCTTTGATTTGTCTATCCAAAGGGCAATGTCCGGCGTTCCCAGTTCCCACACTTTAGAGGCAAAACTTGGATATTTTGAGTTATTGCAAACAGACCAATTTGAGGATTACCCCAATCGGAGAATATGCCTTCTACCACATCAGTGGTTTTCATATGAAGAGTCTACAGAATAAGTCTGCTTGGGTGTTCTGGAGACCTAGAAGGTGAACAATTTTTATGGTCTGGTTTCTTGCCAAGACCTAATTCCAGATTGTTTGGGCTATCAGAGGAAGAGTCATTGATCTGGTACAGTCCAGTTTGTTGAGACAGTGCATTGTGAAATTGTTGCCGGTCTGGATTATAATATTATGGCATCTCCAGAAGATCTGATTATGTGCAAGTCACCTTTGATGAGTTTCCAACAAGCAGCCAAAATACCAGAGCAACAGAATTAACTTTTCATTTAACATTCTACACATCCTGAAAAGCAGCATCTTTAAATGCTGCTGCTAAAGAGCCAAGTTGCATTTTTAACTCTTTTTTCTGTTTGGACATATGTTTATCTGTTTTAGCTGTAATATGAATGAACGATTACACTGGTTCAGCATGCAGATGAAGAGTCCTGTATCTGGTATTATCTGGGTTTGTTGTGACAGTGAACTGTGGTTGTGTTGCCTGTGTGGATTACAATTCTATTTGAGGTTAGAGAAAGTAGGAAAGTCTTGAGAGCCAGATGAAAAGCTCTCAGTTCAATCAATCAATCAATTGGTCATTTATACAGCGCACGGCTACCTCCAACGGGGGTGTCTCGGCGCTAACAGCGGATTCATTAGAGGAAGAAAGAAGGAATAGACTACGGGCGGCCAAAAAGCCAGGTTTTCAAAGCTTTCCTAAAAGCTTGTTCAGTCTCTGACTTACGAAGGTGGTCAGGTGGTTCAGTTCCAGAACATTTATATGATATAGGTGTTACTTATCTGACAGCAGTCTTTGCACTAGCTTCTGAAAATAGGGTCACCGGCTTATCAAGAAGTCATCTGTTACAATGGTGTGAGTTGAAAGACCTTGATAAAAAAAAAAAAATAGTACTCCGTACAGAAGATTCGATTTCCTAAACCCAGTGCTTAATTTGAGCCGGTGCTTTCCGGTGCTCAGCACCGGGACTTAATTGGTTTCCGGTGCTCAGCACCAGCACCTAAATGTCAAAACCATACTTAGAACAGTCCACCACATGGTGGTGCTGCTCATCTAATTTAGAGATGAGCAGAACAACGGTAGCTTAGGACAACAATATACATTAAAATTGCCAATACCTGCCTCCCTAGCCATTCCTTTAGCTTTGGGGACCTGGAACAATCTGAACTGTCGCATTTACATGCGAGAGAGATGTTTAGTAGTTGTTTTGGCAGTGATAAGGGCGATGGCTGGTGCAAGCTGCAGTGGCCTCCTGGTCAGAGCCCTGGCACTTAATATTTTACAAATTAAGCACTGCCTACACCACCATAGCAACAACTGTTTAGTGGAATAATTCATTTTTCCAGTCATCTTTCCATTGAGACCATTGATCCTCTAAGCAGTGCGGAAGAGCTCTCATATGGAACCTGACATTTGTAACAAAGTAAGTGCAGGAGGCCACTGTCCCCAGAACCGAAGACATGCAGCGAGCGGCTAATTAAGGAGTCTTGTGAATTTGGAGAGATTTCTGAAAAATGGTAGATGCTCTCTCCTCCAAAGAACACACTTATTCTAGTGTTGTATTAAAAGTTTCCCCTATGTAAGCTACATTCTGAACTGGGGTTGAAGTGGATTTTGGGAAGTTAATATGAAGGTCTAGAGCTTGAAGCTGAGCAATGGTTGCAATGAAGTCTTTGGCTGATATAGTCTCTCACATCAAAGAAACTCTCAATCGTCGAGATATGAATAAACAAAAATTCCCTGCCTACTAAGAAATGCAGCACCACCACCAAGCACTTGGAAAAACGTCAGCAGAACAAATTTTAGGTGGAATGATGTCACTTCGTACTGGCAGTGATAGTTGCCTAGTATGAACCTCTAAATATTCTGTGATTTTTAGTTACTTCAACGTGGTATATAACGATCCTGCTACTCCAATGTTCACATCCTGTCTCCTCTAAGGAGCGGAGGAAATATTTGATGGAAAGCCAGCATACAAAATTGCTGCTTTTTAATCATTTGCTTGGTTTGTCGGGGGTCCAAAATCGGTTTGACTTCTTGCTTGAAGTTTTCTCTGCAAACCAAAAAAACATATCTTGTCTTTTCCCCTCTGAGAGGAAGGAACCAGCTCTGCAGCTTGTTTTTGCAGTAGTGATGCAGCTTCTTTCAGTTCCAAGTGGAGCTTATGTTTTAGTGCAGGCTTTAGAGGAACCAGCTGTGGAGGGGACTTAAATTGGAGCGTGTATCAACTGCTAATCTCACTTGTCTGTGATCATCTTTTGTTATTCTTTTAGATGGTTCAATACACTTCCTCTTACCGGAGTGGCACACAGAAGAGTCATTGTCTAGAATAAAACAGTCTTCCCTGCTGTTGATGCTGTACTCTCCCCCCCTGGGATATTTCCCAATAGTAGAGAGGATGTTGTTGTTGGCATTGTTACTGGTGTTGATATTACCACAGAGGATTCTGAAAGCACTACTTTGGATGGTAATGGTGGACTCAATGCCTACACTGTGAACTTTAAAACTTTTTTTTTTCTCTTAGAGGCCTACCACTTTTGGAGCTTCCAACACATTTCTCATACGCTGCATCTCACCATCCATGTGGGTCCAAACAGGACAGATGAGCGCTAGAACTCCAGCAGGCCGAAGACCAACCAGGAGGACCAGGCAGCCAGAAACCCACACCCCACCTGAACTGGAAATCACAGGGGAAGAGCCAGAGGCCAGAACCCAGCGAAGCACACCACCCCACCAGGAAAAGAAGCCAACAAAAGGCCTCCAAACCGAGCCAATGATAGACACCCCCAAGGGGCGGACACCACAAGATCCAAAACCTGACCGAACAGGACGAGGACCCAAAAACCAGAGAGGACCAAGGGCAGAGCGAGGCAAACCCTCCAGGCCATGAGACCAGGGGAACCCAAAGACCAAACGGGCACACCAGGAAAGACCCCACCTCAAACAACACACAGAGGACGACACCCCCAACCACAACCCCGGGGAGCCTACCCATAGTGGACAAAACCGCTCCGGAGAATACCAATCCACTGGCCACCGGAGATGAGCCAGCCACACAAGGAAACCCCCAACCGAACAACCAGCCAACCAACTGGAACGGAGGGCAAAGGACAACACCCAGGAACCACCCCAAGCGAGTCCCAACACCAGCCGCAGAAGGGCCAAGATAAAGCCCATGACGGCCTCAGAGCAACCGGAGACGCAGAAAGCCACAGGCCCCAGAGCCCCAGGCCAAACACAGGCAAGAAAACAGCCCCTCCCTGTCACGACCACAGGGACCCAGAAAGTGCAACACACAAGCTGGGCAGCCAACAGCCCAACACCACCGACAGCCGTAGAGGCACCTGACAAGCCAGCGGACAGAAACACAGACCAGCCAGCAGAGACAGGAAGAGGAGCCCCCCCCCCACCAGAAAGCCAGACATCAAGACAGGAAGGCAGAAGCAGCCCAGGAGAACAAGCAACCGCATGCAACACCCAGGCCAGAGACCCGAGGCCAGAAAAATCGCCCACCGGAAGGGGCACAGTCGCCACCCCCCAACCGATCAGTAGAGCCACCACTAACCACCCCAGGAAACAAGGACCAGACGCAGAAGGCCCCGGCGCAGTCCAAAAGGCAGCAGTAGAAGAACCGCCACCAAAACACCAGACACAACCGCCCTCAGAACGGGAGCAAGTAGGGCACCAACACCGCACCCCCACAGACCTAGAAAGAGGGACACAAGGAACCAAACCGCCACACCCTAGAACTACTCCACCCTCGAGGGCAGAGAGAAAGGCCATCAGAACCAGCCACCCCCAAGGCCACAGCAGCAACACACAGCAAAAAGAGGTCGGGAAGCCAGGACAGAAGCGAAGAATCCCGGGTGGGGATTCCGCCCCCAGGACCCTGCCCACCCCCAGGAAAGGCAGACACAGATGACAGGCCCATCGGGAAGTACTGGGAGGCTGGCCTGACTGACTGAATTATTTATAGAGCGCACTATTGCCGAGGCGTCTTGCGCTAAGGAGTGTGCAGGGACGGCAGCTAGCAGGTTCAGGGATGAGTGAAGAGCCAGGTTTTTAGTTCTTTTCTAAAAAGCGACCTGCTGGGCTGAAGTCTCAGTTGTACAGGAAGGGAATTCCATAACTTAGCCGCTAAGAAAGAGAAGCGTTTTCCTCCCCACCTTGCTTTTTTTAATCTTTGGGAGGTGTACCCCAGCAACGCCTGGCACAGAACACCAGACCCAAAGGGGGCCCATAGCACCCATTCCCTTGCAAGACGCCAAGAAGAGGAAGGCAAGCCAGAACAGCCCAGGGGCAGACACCCAAAAGGCAACATCCCCCTTACGAAGGCCCCCCAAGAAACAGGACCGTCCCCCATCCCCGAGACAAGCCCCCTGAAACCAGGAAGCACCCAAACCAGGAGACACGCGCAGCCACAACAAGACAGCGAGACCACAGAAAACAGAGGCAGAAGCCAAAGCCCAACAAATCAGACCAGAATGGCCGCTCAAGGAAGACCAAGGCCGCACGACCCACCGAGCGAACAGAGGCTGGAACAGGTACAGCTCACAAACCGTGCCCATACTGACACAACCATAGCATGACAACTAAATGCCCGGTAAGAACAACATGCCACCAACCCCGCCAGTGTTATCACACAGATGCCACCAACCAAGCCAGGACAACCAGCACCCAACGAGCCGACGACCCCGCCCTGCTGGAATGCCGGCCAGGGCAGGAAAACTGGCCCCCAGACACAACAAGAAGCGAGGCAAACGAGCGAGAAAATATGGTACAGGCGTCATTCGTACTTCACACTGCAAAGGAAACAAAATCCGCGGATTGCACATGCAGCGGTCAGAGGTCCGATTTCACTGTAGCCTCAAAAGGGCAGTTTCAATGCAAGTCCAAAGATGAGGCTGTGCACATATGTCAATATCTAGGGCACATCTTTGAAATGCACCGATTAAAGACAGGGAGAAGGAAAACCGCTACGCGGTACTCACCCCCTGGGCCGGCAGACCCCCGACTGCACCATCTGCCACAACAACCACCCCACCAGCTAGCCCAGGCGCACACCACCAGCCACAGCGACTGGGCAGCAATCAACCACACCGGCAGCCATGCACTTCAGGGAACCTCCAGCACAGCCCCCATGCCGCCAACCAGCCGCCGCAGCGCGTCCTCCACATGGCCCGGCCACCAGGAAGACACCCCCGGAACCGCCCGGGAAGGACCACCCACCAGCCGTAATAGGCCGGCCGGGAACATCTTCACCTCCCAGCATGCCGGGAGGCACATGAAAAAAACCACTGTCCAGGACAGCCCAGGAGCCAGACGAGGACCCCACCAAAGACCGCCAATCCCGTCCAGCAGGAGCAGCAGCCAGCAACCTCATCCCATTCTGTCGGCAGACAGAAAAAAAATGCTGGGTAAATACTGGTTAAGTACTCCCAGTGGGAGGGCGTGAGGTAGGTGTCACAGCATTCCTCTGTTCTTTTTTCTGGGACGAGGACTGAAGGGACCTGGGGGTAAGAACTCTTTCTATTATGTCTCTGAGGGTGCTCTGCGGGTGGAGACTGAACATTTGGTATTGTTATATTCCATATAGGTACCCTATATAGGAGCAGGTAACATTGCAACCTTTCACCTATATTCTTCCCTACATTACATACATAACGGTTCTTTGGGACTGACCTTTTACCTAGATACGACACTGCATTCAGAACGCGGGTTTCCCCCTAGTTCGAATCTCATACATTATGCATGAGGCTTCTTGGAAGCACAGCAGGACTAACAGCAGGACGAACATCTCCTGTATAATCTCTCTGTATAAAGTTCAGGCCCGACGTCATCCTTAAGGCCGACACAAACACAGCAAGGTAGGACCCTTGGGGAAACCTATGGGTATATATACATCACATCTTGCTTAGAAAGATAGAGGAGACCGAGACTTCCCAGCTGACACACTGACCAGAGACGCTGAGGTTCCTGCATTCAGACACTCCAGTTCGCAGTGGTCTAACATCCCTCGCGGGGTGTCCAACTCGAGACCAGGACGGGGTCCCGTATTCTCTCATTCTCAGGTAATGGGGTTGACTAGATCCTAGAGGGATTCTTGGCATAACACCTACACAGATGCTAGGTACATTTAGGTACATCTAGTTAGGGAGGCCTCGTAGGAGTACACACTATATCATGTGTTTTATGTACTTGTATATATTCATGATTTCTGCAAGATGGTAGAACTATACCATCCCTTTACTTTCGTAGTATTGCTAATCATATATCTCTGCTACTGTCTAATGGTTGTTGCAGCTCATCTATTCTACACTAGAATAACAACTGTTCAATAAATACTTATTGAAAACGCCCAGGCTGTTTATTCTGTCTCTCTCTCTGTGAGACAAACTAAGTGAGCACGAGTGACTGAGCGAAAGGTAGTATATTGTTTCTACGATTCTGAGGGATCAGGGTTGTCATGTTCTGAGGTTGCCAGAATCTATTCTCTCCCTGGTAAGAGGAGATTATAGTGGCACTGTGAGCTAGCTGATACACACAGGCTAACGTATCCGGTGGGGGTGCACGGAATCAGTCTGCCACCAATCCCATAGCTTATGTTATCCAAACGCGCAGATCCTGTATAGGTTATATAGGAACTACACGACAGTATGTTTGCAGAGAGAAGACCTGGATCAGCCAGTGGTGGAGGCATCTTCCTGATGCGCGATACGGATGGGTCTTTGAAACATGCACGGGTTTGGAGGAAGGTGCACTGTCTGTAAAGGAACCAGCAGTGGCTCTTCAGTCGGTATTTTCATTTTCAGAGGCACTGATGACAATGGAGATTCAGTTCAAGTTTAATGGCTTGGTCTTGTAAACAAACCACTTCCTTGACCACAAGATAACTTTATGTCCCACCCTCTTCAGGTCAGGACAGTCTCGTCTTTTTCTACACAGTCCGGCAAAAACTCATTCTTTGATCCTACACAACTACTGTATGTCAGAGATCTATGACAGAATCTCAACTTTTGGGCTGATTCACGAAGACATGAACATAACTATGTAAATGACTACCTTGTAGCACTACTTACTGAACTCAAATTTGTGTGTGAATAGGCCCCCTAAAAGGGAAACACAATGGGAATATACAGAGAATGTTCAGACGCAATCAGTACAAACAGAAAGGACTTGGCCATTAGTGAAGGTCGAAGGCGGCAAAGGATTTGGACATTTAAGAGCAAATTCAAAATGGCACATATTAGTGAGCAAAAGATTACTCCAGTAGTATTACTTCCTGTACTCATAAATCCTTTTTGAATCACCCCCTGTACGTTTTCCTTTTAGTAGGTACATATAATGGACAATATGGCACCTCTCCTGCGAACATCCATCCACTTCCGTCAGTCTACTGTTCTCCCATTCAGTTCCCTCCAAGATGCTTGCGCGTAATGACTAGTTTCATCAGGGACCACCATGTACTTTCCTTTGTTCAGCCCCTTGGCCATCATTCTCAGAAACCAGCCGCCAAAGAAAATCTAATACTTTTCATTAAAGCTTGCTGAAATATAATAATAGAAGGCAATACGCTTCTTATTCTCGGATATTAAAAAGTAATAAAGTGTGGGTTTCTGTTCAATAATATATCATCTCCAGATTTGGTGGCACAGCTTTTGCATAAAAAGAGAACTTCTGAACCATACATCTTTCTATTTTCTGAATTTAAATTTCCATTTCACTTTAAAGCATACAGCTTTAGAGCGTTAGGAAAATCTTTACAATGAGTTGCATGGGCTACAATTGAGGGTAAATACATGCATGCTTTCACATTGTGTACAGCCGGCGCCTTGGGACCCTCGCGGGTAAGTAGTGCGCTCTACAAATTCTGTGATTGATTGATTGAGCCGTGCAAAGGCCAGCTGCAATCAGACTGAAAATAACCTTTACAGACTCACTTAAAAAAGCCCGATTTGAATTAAAAAGTGCAGCTATGACGTTGTGTCATGAAGGGGTACATGTTGAACATATGAAATGTAGAACTCATTGCTAGACATAATGACACTATTCCGTTTCATAAAACCGTGATCATACAGATGGTTAGAAAGAAGTAGTTTGCTGTTTCTTTGAAAATTAATGTATCAATATTAAGGCATAGTTGGATAACTGTCTAACGCACTTTATACGCACCTAATGTTCATATTAATGTAGTTTATTTTATATATTAATTAACATAGCCCACTTCTACGACAAGACTCGCAGATGCATCTAAATATAGAGGCTGCTTTTGAAACGCCAGAAATATTAACCAAGACACATTGACGCCACCTTCAGCCAAATTTCATGAAAGGCTGATATTTTAAGGTACTAAAGCATCCCACAAATCCCCCACCCCAGACATACATTATTTGACAACGGAAGTAACTCAAGGTTCCACTGTGAGTCCACTGAGTGTCGTTGGTCTGAATTACATTGCTTTCTACAGAATGTTTCACAGCGTCTGTGCGGACCTTTGGAGTCTTGAGAAAGGAATGTGGGGCGATTGCAGCTCCCATCAATAATTGATGATTTGATATCCAGCCTGCACGAGACCAGGTGTTTTTCTAAACGAGGCCTGCAGGCTACATATCAGGTAATGCTACTGGGAATGATTGTCACTCCAGGGGGCACATTATAGGTTTGCCGCACACCCTCAATTGCATCCGTTATCAGCCTCTCGTGTTTCTTTTTGGGGTGATGTTCAAGAGGCTGTGGCATTCCAATGTCATACTTTAGTTTATGACAATTCTGCTGAGAAGAATTTGGAGCTGGATAACTCTGTTTTGGTGACACAACAGTAATATTTAAAAAGATAAATGAGCTTGTCGTTAAGGAGGAGAGATGGAGAACGTAAAACATGTGGTTACCTATGAGAGGCTTAAACTTAATCCAACTCAATGGAAATCATTGTTACGACACATTTACCAATCAACAGGGATGCATTCGCATCCTTTTGAGACTTGCACATTTTGAATTAATTGAGTGTTTTAAACCTTTTCTCGAAGAGGATGTAGCACAGTGATGGACGCAAGAGAAAAAAAGATGACATTTGATTACATTAAGTCCATGTGTGTGTGTGATATTTCACAGCAGCACGGTTTCAATTTAATGAGCAAGAGCACACAATGAGAATTGAGTCATGCACTTGCCGGACAACCCTTACATTCCTTATTGCTGTTATTGTTAATTAGCAGATACCAATGAAAAAGTACTATTAGTATGCATTGCTACAGCAGCAAACAGCAATCTACAGGAAAAAATACATACCTTTTCTCTCTGGACTGCTTTCATTTTCTGGATTTCAGCGTCTTCGGCCTCCTTCTGCTTTCTTTTGTATTCTTCTCTCTTCATCTAGAAGAGAAAACCAACAATGCAGCTAAAATGTGCCACATCAAACTTAATAGCATAGTAGTATTGTTTGTTCTCGTGAAACGTCTACATCGATCCAAAGCAGGTTACCTGTTGCAGCGAAGGCCAATATAAAGGACACGGACACACCAAGTTTCATACTTTTCATTACAAAGTCCAAAAAAGAGGTCAATCAACTGTAAAGGAAAGCCGGCCGTGCACTAAAAGGTATCCAGTCAAAAGTGTTTATAAAAAAAAGTAACCAAGCTGACATCAGAACTCAACAAACGAACCACGAGCAGGGTTGTGGAATTTCGACACCTAAGACATAATGTGACAAGAGGTCATTTATTTTGTAAACTGGACAAGTAGGCCCAACTCCATGTTGACGCACAAACCTTTTACCTGATAGTTCACAGAATTTAATAGGAGGAAAGAGGAATGTCTGCTCTTAAGGCAAGATTTGTATTCATATGTATAATTTGTGTACAACTGTAAATGTAATTTATTAATTCAAACCCTTTACTATTAGAACGAGCGCTAGCAGGAAATAGAGTGAGCTTACATTACTGGCAGCAATTTCAATGTAAAAAAGTACGTTTGCAAAATGTAACAATTTAAGGGTATTTACAAGGCTCCCAGAATGATTCATGGTAACATGCAAATTCACATAGTAGTTTCTCCACGCTTTCATGCTACTTTCCCATCCCTACACACACCCCTTTTTCTCATTCTGGAAAACGTTTTACTCCGGTCTTGACAGGAGTAAATATCTAATCCTTTTCAGATGTCCCCAGCAGAAGAAGCAGATTAACACATACTAGCAGGCGACCCTCTCCATATACAATATCTCAAACTAGACTAACCCTTGGTAATTATGCGGGTACACAAGAAGTACAACACCTGTGTATAGTGCAGCTCTTCAGGACAATGAAAACATACAACAACAAAAAACAAGGTAGCTAAGTGCCTCATCAAGGCAACATATTCCAGTGAATTTAAAAAGGGTCTATTCTACATAAAGGAGGATTTTCAGAGGAGATATCGCTCGCATGCTACGTTCCTTCTATAAACAGATATGTTATAAACTTGAACACCCCTGAACATGATATTGGCACAGCACTAAACAATAGGGCCAACAGTTTCCAGAATGACCATTTCTGCCCAGTCCAAAAATACAATAAACTACCAGCGGATGTACAATAACGATGTGGGCCCCTGACCTCACTGGTCGAAGAAAAACAAATTATGTTCTTACAGACACTGCAACAATCGAGAGCCATGCCCATAAAACTCAGACCATCCAGCAGAGATGGCATAAACCAAGTCGGGGCAATGACCAAATACCTTCTTTAACAAGGTGATCTTCTATGAAGAAAAAAATCCTAAGGAGTGATGTTCACCTGCCTATCCCTTTAGCCCTCAGTTTGTTTTTTTTTTGGGGGGGGAGGGGGAAAGAGGAAGACGGAAGAGAAAATACAGAGGGAAACTTGGGATAATCAATTAAAGCCATCAGTTAAGACTTATGATGATGCAGGTACTTAGTTAAGAGAGTAAAATCCAATCAGCAGTCACCACACCAAAATCAGTACGGTTTGAAGACTGGACAAGGTGTAATTTGAAATATGGAGGATGCTCAGCTGTAGCTTTGCTCCAGTTGATATTTACAGTAGACTTTCAATATTAATTTATGGGAAAAATATAAAGTAGCAACACTAAACACGAGCCCCAGTTGACCCTTTCTGCTTCCAAAGACAACGCCTATAAAATGTGATGCACACGGCTCCACCCCAGGGCACAGGGACGTAGCCCCACACTACAGCTCAACTGTCTTGGCACAATTAAGACAAAAAAAACATCCGTCAGACAACGCACATTTCTTGAAGTATGAAAAGCTGGTGTACAAGATGAACAGAAGCACTGCAAGAAGGCATGCCTGCCCATCTTAAATTTCCTAGTTTGCTGTCCATCCTTGCACTAAGTAATTGCTGTATTTGAGGTGGTTTTAATAAGTGTACAGCAAAAATATAGTGCGTTTGTTGTGGGGGCCCATTCCATCTCCCTCCAATGCGCTCTCCTTTTTTTCCTGAGGCATGGACAGTAGCACAGTTCTGAGGATTAAGAGAACTATCTTAATATAGTTTAACTCTCTACTCATCTAGCAAGATGGTGATGCGTGGAGCCCTCTATATTTACTGATGTTTTTTGTCTCCATATACAAACGGTTATTTGAGTCTGAAATTTAAATTAAACAAACATTTAAAAATAAATGAAGGAAGGTGCGAAAGAAACCCATCAAACATGATCCTGATGTTTCTAGGTCAATCAGAGGGTGGATACAAGGGTACCAAGTATTTTACTTAAGTAGCCCTGAATCATGACATCCGTTTGATACCCCCTTACTCTATCATCACCCACAATCCATGGATGCACTTATTTTCCCGGGAATATAAAGGCGCTTGGGGGAGATCGTCACCGAAGGAATTAATTACTGCACTGTTTGTGAGGGGCAATCTACTATTAACTCCTCTTCAATTCAGGCCTCCTCTCCTACATGATTTATTACCAAGAAGAATAGGAAAGGCACTCTAGGGAAAACAGTTTAGGCGTGGAAAGGTAGGAACTGCCAAAGGAAGGATGGGTAAGCCAGCAGAGACACTGATGGTGCAGGGCGAGCTGCACTGCCACCATTCCTGCACCACAGCCCCCAACACAAGAGGAGAACACATGAAGGGCAAGGGAGAGGTTACCAACAGGAAACAAAGTGGAGGGCAGTTTCCAAAAATGTAGTAAGACAGTCACATCAATGCTAGAGCACCTTTTTAGCAGGGAATTTGATAGGTCTGGCCTATTTAGGGCAGGAAGCCTGGGCAACACAAAATGCCAAAAAGAATGGCAAAAGAAAGATTGCTGTGCTGCTATTGGCATTAAAGATACAAGCAGCGGAGTTGGGAGGCAGAGCCGATAAGATGGTCGACCATTAGCTGAGCCCAAGAGCTCCTCGGCCCATATGACAAAACCCTGCATCCTCTTTTAGCACGACCATCTGTGAACAGTGACCTCATGATCACAAGTCCTCCATGCCTCTGTTGCACCAGGGGGGATTTGTGAGGGGAAGGTCAACCTCATTGAGTCGTAAGAGAAGAACGCATGGATAACCAGGTGCTTCAGTGGTCAAACAAGATGATGGCTGCTGATGTTTGCTCCGGGTTGCATTGCCAGAGTGTAACACTCCCCCTCACAAGGGGGAAGGTGGGCACTGTTGGAGAGAGCATCTCGTGGAAAGAGTGTCTGCAGCAGGTGACTGGTGCCAGTGGCAGCCCAGAGCTGTGGTTTCATGTTTGTGGAGCAGGACGGCTGGCTCGGTGGAGAAGGACAATGGGCTCAGAGCCCCTCTCACCCTACGAATAGTATTGGGGCCCCTATCACAGCGGCTCTATTAGGAAGACACCAGGCATGGTCACTACTCATTGTGATGCAGAAGCCCTGAAGTTGGCACTGTCTGCCCTGTGAATCTGCGGGGTGCTGTTAGGAGCATCCCAAGGGAGGTGTTGGCAGAACAGTAGGATCTGGAGCTGGGACAACAGCATAACACGTGATCACTGTGGAGGAGCGCCAGGACTTGGCTCTACCTGGCAGCTGGGTGGAGAGCACTGCCAAACTGCTGGAACAGTGCTGGAATGATGTGAAAGAAGTAACCCAAAGTACCCCAGATGAAAAACACCCTGAGCTGTTCACAGCACCAGAGACGCACAACAAGGATATGGCGGAGACGGGTTAGAACACTAATAAGGAGCCGACCTCTGTGGCCAAGGGAACGGAGTCACCCACGAACAGAAAAACTGACATAGTAACACTGAAGCGAAACCTAATCCAGATGGATTTTAGGGAAGTTGTCGAATAGACCAAGGCTCCCGAACATGTGGTGAACACCCTTTTGCTAACATGATGGATATGTGAACAACACTTACTGAGCTCCAGAAAATTATTCGGACCTGGTCCAGTAATTTTGAAGATGCAGAAAGGAAGTCACGGCACAATAACTTGTGCTTTGTGGGGTAAACTATTTATAAAGCATTTGGAAGCTGCCATGAGGAGTAACCCACAGTCATTTCGCATTCCCATATTGGAATAACATGCTTGAGTTCTCTTGCCTCTGAAGAACACTGCCTTGTCTCCATGTCGAGGAATGTAAGGAGAGAATTTTCAATTAAGCTAGCTCAGCGTCTGAGATCTCCACTGCTTTATCTTTTTTGAAGGTTCATTTTAGTTCTTTTAATGAGGAACTCAGGCACCTATTAATACTGTTGTCTAAAGTTTCAGTTTCCGTCATGTGTGCTGCTTCAATTGTTTATGTGAAGAAAGTGTTTGAAACTTAAGGAAATCTGGGGAGGAGCTAGCATTAGAAGCTCATACGCTTGGTGAGGCAAAGTTCTGTCTCTCTAGGCTGAGATATCACTATTATTTTATGCATAATATGCATTAGATTTCAAGTATGCTAGAAACAATTTTATTTCTCTCAGATCATGGTGCTTTGTGCATGGATCTACCTACTCCTGGTCTTAGGCAGGAAGAGAGCTGGACCGAACTGCATACACCAACCCCTGGGAAAGGAAGTTGAGGAAAAAGAAATATCTCCAGGGGAACTGGAGTGAAGCCCGGCAAGCACTGGACACATTGATCAGGTTGGACAGAGCTTACACAGCTAAATTAAAAGGTGAAGTCTAAACATGCTTACTTACTGCTGCTTTGGTTATTCATTTGGGCATTTTAAAGGATGCATGTTTGTTGTCTGGATAGGAGACGACCAGTCTAGACTGGGTGTTGGATGAGTCCTGGGATACAACAAGAAATGTGTGCGCATACCATGATAAAGAATGAGAGGGTTCTAAAAGTAGTGCACAAATGGGAAGGTAGTCAGGAGTGCCAGGACCCCAGTACAGACCCTATGAGAATGAATGTGTGCGCAAAATACGGTCACAGAGTTACCCGCCCCAACTCCTCCGCTGGCTTCACTCAATGCATTAACCGGAGAGGGGCTAAAAGCAAGGGGTCGATGTGCGTGAATAGAAGATACTTTTCTACCTCCCCGCTTGAGAGGAGTTAGAAGAAAATAATGGAGGTTCTTACTGAGCCCTACTCACCTGCAAATCTAATGGGTAGAGCCTTGCTGGGTACACAAAACTATTATTTTTTTGTAGGTGTGATGTGATGTTTTTAAACATTCCACAAACAAATAAAAATGCTGGGTAAAGTGAATTCGATACTCAAGATGTTTGAAGTGATTCTCTCTTTTGATCCAGTTAAGATTAAGGTAAATGCCATGAAGAAGTTTCTCCAAGTTCCACAGTATCGTTCAGAAGCAGAAGCTAGGATTGGCCTATTACTGCCAATATTACAAAGTGCGCTATCCTGGGCACCATGAGCAGATGTGACAATCCTATTCTTCTCATAAAAAAAAGTGGGCAAGACCAATGTGTACCACTTTGCCCAAGATCTCAAAGCATGGCGATTCCCAGCTTCCCTATAGTGGCCAATCCCATCACCATCCTTTCTTGTATCCAAGCCACTGCTTAATGTGGTGGATCGGTGTTCTGCCTTCTCCATACCCATTCATGAAAAGAGTGGATTTCTCTTTGCTTTCTAATTTGGCAGGTTTCAGCTTGTATGGTGGAGGTTCACTCAAAGCTTTTTCTCAAGGAGCTGTTTCTCAAGGACTGGTTTCTGGGTATGTGGTAGTTGAAGTCTCTCTCAAAACTGTTTTCCATTGCCCCAATGCTGAAGCCTGGGGCACCACCTCATTCTACTATTGTACATTTTCTCAATTTCGGCGAAAGGAACATGGTGCTACAATTTACATGTAACAGGAGCACAACACAATATGAAGGACTGGCTATCAAGATCAAGGATTAAGACAATTACTGGCATTGCTGCTGCAAAGGGAAAAAAGAGCCAGTCTTCAAGATGCCAGACGACACAGACATGCTACAGGTCACTCAGTAATCTGTCAAAATGGTAGACTGTGGCTATTAAAAGTCTCTTTATGGCCAGCAAGGGGAAGCAAAGTGCACTCAGATAGATTGCATATGGAGTGCTGGGTTAATTAGGTTAAACACTACTGTGACGCCTACCTCTACCACAGGATAACATTGGGTTACCTTATTACATTTATTAAGTGATAACTTTTGTTTGGGAACGGGTAGAAATGTCAAAAGAATTAAAATCCTTGTTAATGTAAAGTCGGATTTTAAGTCACAAGTCTGAAAATGCCACTTTTAGAAAGTAGGCATTTTCTTGTGCTAACCATTTGGTGCATGCAGTCTGTATCCTGGGTCACATGACGGATTAGAGTGGCAGTTGGCCGTTGTGTATTCCTACCGGACAGTGAGACAAAGGGGACTAGGTATTGCCAGGATGGGAGGGGCAGAGCTGTTCCCTGCCCCACTTACATTTCAAAGAGGCTGCTCCACAAAGAACCCGATACCAGTCCTGTGCCACCCTAGACCTTTTGGAGCCTGGGCAGGGGAAGTAGGAAATGCCAGAACCAGATGTTGGGGGTGGGTGGGAGGAGAGCCTAGAAGTTTCTCCCACTTCAAAGGCTGGCACCAGGTATAGATATTGGACCCTCAGACCAACTCTTTAGTTCACTCCTGGACCTGCAGAGGATCCACAAAATGACTACCTTGTACTTCAGAGGACTGCCCTGCTGCTTGAGGCTTGTTTTATACCCCAGAGAACTGCGTTGCTGCTTTAGGCTTGCCTTTCTGCTTGAAGCCAGCCTTGCTGCTTGATCCCAGTTTCTACCAGAGGGACTCCAAGGGTCAGGTGGCTGACCTACTGTTCTGAGGTACATGGACACAACAAGTTACAGAGGCCTACCTGTAAATGCCCAGCTGACCCACTGCAACTGGACCTGCCTGGCCCCTCCTGAGCCCTGCTGGCCTTTGCTAGAGTGAGTCCCTGATCACTAAGAGGTGCCTCCTCAGGTCTTGGACCCTTGGCTGGCATTAGAGTGCACTCTTCTGATATCCTGAAGTTTTGGACTCTTCATGACCACGAACAGATCCGTTCGCGCCGAGACTCTGCTGCTCACAACGACCGTCAATGAAAAGCTCAGGTGAGCCAGAGTCTTCAGGCTATAATGACCGCCTGCGTCGACTGGCAATGCAAGATCTGCACTTCGCGCTACAGCAGCCACAGCTCATAGTGATCACCAATGGGAAGCTCCAGCAATAAACATCCGCGAAGTCTGACCAGATCTTCATGCTACAGCGACGATCATCTGAGACAAGTTCTGATCTTCACGCTACAGTGATTACCACCACTTCTCTCCTCCCTATCTTCTTCACCGCAAACTGGACTTTTCACGCCAGACTTTGAGAAGGTAACTTTTTCAGCGGTACTAACCTGTTCCTTATATCTGGCCCACGCTCTATCACAGCCGGCCAAAACTTGTGGTTATCTGGTTGTACTAGACCGGGGACAAGTCACAAGTGGCACTTTGTGCTTTTAGGTGCTATAGTTAACTAAACTTTGAAATCGCATACCTCTGATTCTACTGAATGGATTATTTCCATTTTGGTATCAAATTATTTATTAGATTTTACTCTAGTTTTCTAAATTGGTGTGGGAGTTTTTTGGGTTGTGTGTTTCACTTTATTATTGTTTGTGTGCTGCATAAATACTTAACACATTGCCTCCAAGTTAAGTCTGACTGCTTTTGTGCCAAGCTACCAGAGGGTTAAGCCTATGGTAATTTGGTGACTTTTGTGGATGCCCCTGACGGAGATTGTGGTTATTTCAGAAGGGTCTTCACCCCTCGCAATCATAAACCCAATTTCCTACACTGTTACATAGCTTACAATATATTTGTCTCCGCTTGGGGTCACTAAGCAAAACTTGGTTGGCCATTTTTCTGCCTGCTGTAACTTAAAAGTTTATAAACAGAGGAGGGGGTGTGGGTCTATCTTGTCCTATTTTCCTGCAATCACCTATTCTGTCTTTGCTTTTGCCTATAATAACATCATAGAAAAATCTAAATTCATATCCAAGATCATGCATAGATATTAGTGATAGACAAAGACCACCAGGGTCACCCGATGTCAAATGCCCTGCCTAGTAGAACCTTGAAGTCCATGCTTAGGGAGATGTTTAAAACCTGGTTGACATTCAGCAAGTCTGCCACAGGGGATAAGCCCATGGCCTCCGCTGTTGTGTAGTTTCTACCCTACGAAAGGAACTGCACGTTTGTGGACAGCATAGCCATTGGGCTGGTGCCAGACTGATTCCATGCACCCCCTCAGAATACGTCATCCTATAGGTCAGCTAGCTCACAGTGCCACCATAAGTCCCCTAACCCTAGGAGGGTAGCAAATGTATGTATTTATTTATAAAGTTTTATATAGCGCGAACAAGATCCCGAAGGATATCAGAGCGCTTTACAAAAGGATGAAAGGCAGGTAATAAATGCAAAATCGACATCAAGTAAGAATCGGGCAAATGGTTCTATCAACCACTAAACACGACAACCATGATCCCCAGGGAATCGTGGTAACAGATCTAGAACCCTTTTACTCATCACTCATGCTCTCTTTCTTCTCAGAGAAATATACAAGGAATACAGGGTGGAACGTTTTCAATATTTATTGAACCAATGTGATTCTTGTATGAAAGGCAGGTGCTGCAATGATTAATAGACAGAAGCAAATGAAAGTTATTAAAAGTCTTAGGACAGTAAACAGAATGAAAAGTTCCAGCATCGTATTAAAACAATGTATATATGCAAGCATATAAAACAATATAGAAATCTGGCGTACTCCTACTATGCATCCCCTAACCTAAGTGTTTAGGGTGCGTGTGTTCTGCCAAGAATCCCCGCACTGGATGATCCAACCCCCATTACCTGAAGGGAAGGAACGTAGGTCCCAGTTGTGTTCACAAGCTAGACAACCCTCGCAGGCTGCTGGCCGAAGCATCAGCATGTGGAGACCTCACCAATGACCGCAAAGACGCCTCTGCCAACAACCAGAAATGGATGTTTATTTATAACAAAAGGTATCCTTGACATGGGCCGAGATCTTGGTCAGGCCGCCACTGTTTATGTGTTATTGACAGCTCTGTCACCATATGTACGAAACAAATAATCACATTTGCACAATGCATGTTTAAACCTTGTACATGATGAGTAAAGGTATCATGATAGTGTTCTTGCAAAATTGGTTTGTAAGCAAGTATAGTTTCCTAGAAACTACTCCGCACTGTCATGGTTGCAAACGTGTGACAAAAGGCATTGTGTGAGAGTGAAGGCAACTTTAGAAAGAAGCCAGTGTACATGTAAAAATGGCAGTGTTTCCCGTTAGCCCCAACTAGGCAAATGACACCTCTACTCAAGCGGAGGACTGTCCGACTTAGTTATAGATCCACATCTGCCCTGCTGGACTTCCGTGCTGGGAGCACAGGCTTCGCTATGTCACCCCCTTCAGTGCACTGCAGGGTTGCTGAGCGAACAGCATTTAGGAAGTATCCGTTTGGCAAATTTCTTTGTATTGAGATAAACTCTCAAATCGGGAATTTGTTTCCTCAATAAAAAACACAGATGGCCTTAAACGCAGGGAGCTTTTTCCTTGTGTGTGGGGCCCATTCTATATTTTCCCTGCCTGTATTCACCATGCTTCGGACAGGGGAAATGAGTGATGTCAACTCCATCCTCCACAGAGTTAAACAACCAACATTGTAGCTTGGCAGTACTTGGCAGATGGGCCACCGGGTTAGGAATTTAGACCAGCCTAGGCTCCCATCAGAGTAAACATAGCCTTTCCCCCATCTTTAAATAGAGAAGATGAAACAGCGAGTTTGGTGGGGTGGATGCACTGTAAAATTATGGTGGTACTCCTCTCCTGCCAAACTAACTGAAACCCTTAGTTTTCACCTCAGTCTTTGCTCCTGGTACCTTGAAGCTGCCAGCGTGGTGTAAAAGAAAACACTAAAAATTAACTGATAAACAGCAAAGCATCATTCTTTAGAGAGTAGGACAGACTGGAGGCAGTTTAGGAACATCCAGTTTAAGTCAACAGGAGAGAAACAGGGTTCCAACCCCTTAGCCTTATTAATGTAAAACATATATAATTTTACATTTTGCAGAACACAAATGTATAAGAGCAAGCACATGGACATGAGACTTTGAAAGCGCCACATAAATATCAACAACTTCGGCTTTACAAATGGTCTCTTACTGCTACTAAGACCTCTTTTATTTCAAATTCTATTCCTCAGGCCACTAGCTCCTATAGTGCTCTTTTCCAGGCAGGGACTAATCTCACCAGCTCTGCCCTGAGTCAAAATAAGTATTCTACCTCCCAAGTGGTTTGTGAAATGTTGCTCTTTTTTCTATGAGAAGATCAAGGCCAATCAGGGTTGGATTGCCCAGCTTCTGTTTTCAACCTGCCACATGCCATGTTTACAATCCTTCACCTTTTTTTAAATACTCCTCTTACAGCTCTTCCTGTGATTAAAAAGCAGAGGAGGTTTACCCCATGCTTACCACTCTAAAAATCGGGTTCCTGAGATGATGTATGTCCAGTTAGGACTCTAAAATCATTATCTGTGGCCATAACACCTCCTTTTACTTTCATCTTTAACACCCGATTTCATATGGCACAGTTCCTCGCAGATGAAAAAACGGGGTCTGTTACAGTTGTGTCACCCTGTTACCTCTAAATGAGAAACGTGAACAACCTTCTTAATTCTGTGCCACATGAAAGCTAGTGTGTGAATGCTACTATCATTTCCATATTGAACTATGGCAATGCTTTTACAAGCTTCAAGGCATTCAGAATATGGCAGCGTGACAGATCATGAACTTCAGGAAATTTGATATGTTCTCTGAAGTTCTCCGTACAGTGCATGTTTAGGTTGTCAACATAGTTAGTGGGTGCCCAAAGGCATTAAATGAAGTGCTGATGGCAAGGTTAGAAAAATCAAGCAGAAATGATGGGCTGTGGCTCTTGTCCCTTGACGATGATGAAGGATTGTCTGTTATCTGGTGCCTGACCTATGGGTAGACTGAGAGATAGCTCAACAATGTGAAGCCTGAACATATAATTTGTGTCTAACCAGAGACATGCCTCTACCACCTTTAGCAAAAGTCTCTATGATCAGTTTCTCAGAGTGCATTGTAAGATAGATGTAGAATTTGCTTTAACGTATGCCTTGTGTTTTTTGTCCAGGATGGGGTCTATGCACGGGCAGTAGACCAGCACTGTCCTTGTGTAGGCATTGTATTGCTGTGTTCTGCCTCAGTCATATCATATGACAACTGCTCAATGTAGGGTACAACAATGCTTTTATTTTAATTTAGGACAGCACAGATTGCTGGCAGAATAATTAACAAGTGGTAATAATGACAATTGATTGGCATTCACTCGGCACTCACTTATCCAATCTCAGGAGGAACGGAGGAAGCATTAGGAATCAAACATGTGACTTGGCAATGACACATCCCGAAATCAAGTGTGTTAACCAACTAAGCTCGATATTCTGAGACCTACATTTGAGTGTGGTCTCAAACAAGCATTTGTTGCAGTGTCCCGATAAGGAGACTGAAAGCATACCTTTCGTCAACAGTCAGGCAGTAACGTCTTTGCAAAGAAGGAATTAAAAATATTTCAGAACCTGACAATTATTTCACAGAAAGAATTTTCGTAAAACTGGCAAAAAGAGTCTTCGTATTGAAATAACTTTGTGAAAACCAGTTCTAAAGTGTTTGTATTGAAATCTGAAGTTGCTTTTTAGCTGTCAAATCACTAATTCCCTTTTATAAAGATCTGTCACTAGCTTATAAACATAGTGAAATCCTCTAAAATATATATTTTGCAATCATATGGCACCTGAACAATATGTTTAAAATGCACAATTTATTACTATATTTTCTTGGGTGGGTTCTAACAATAGCTCCTCCATGGGTTGAAGGGTTAGCCCTTCCTCTACGGGTTAAAGGGTTAGCCCTTCCTCTACGGGTTAAAGGGTTAGCCCTTCCTCTACGGGTTAAAGGGTTAGCCCTTCCTCTACGGGTTAAAGGGTTAGCCCTTCCTCTACGGGTTAAAGGGTTAGCCCTTCCTCTACGGGTTAAAGGGTTAGCCCTTCCTCTACGGGTTAAAGGGTTAGCCCTTCCTCTACGGGTTAAAGGGTTAGCCCTTCCTCCACGGGTTAAAGGGTTAGCCCTTCCTCCACGGAGTTAAAGGGTTAGCCCTTCCTCCACGGGTTAAAGGGTTAGCCCTTCCTCCACGGGTTAAAGGGTTAGCCCTTCCTCCACGGGTTAAAGGGTTAGCCCTTCCTCCACGGGTTAAAGGGTTAGCCCTTCCTCCACGGGTTAAAGGGTTAGCCCTTCCTCCACGGGTTAAAGGGTTAGCCCTTCCTCCACGGGTTAAAGGGTTAGCCCTTCCTCCACGGGTTAAAGGGTTAGCCCTTCCTCCACGGGTTAAAGGGTTAGCCCTTCCTCCACGGGTTAAAGGGTTAGCCCTTCCTCCACGGGTTGAAGGGTTAGCCCTTCCTCCACGGGTTAAAGGGTTAGCCCTTCCTCCACGGGTTGAAGGGTTAGCCCTTCCTCCACGGGTTGAAGGGTTAGCCCTTCCTCCACGGGTTGAAGGGTTAGCCCTTCCTCCACGGGTTGAAGGGTTAGCCCTTCCTCCACGGGTTGAAGGGTTAGCCCTTCCTCCACGGGTTGAAGGGTTAGCCCTTCCTCCACGGGTTGAAGGGTTAGCCCTTCCTCCACGGGTTGAAGGGTTAGCCCTTCCTCCACGGGTTAAAGGGTTATCCCATCCGCCACAGTTTATTTGCGCCTGTCTGGACTAAAAATACACTTTTGTTTGCAATCAGTTTCTTTACTAGTAAACAAAAACACATATCCTTACCTGTTGCTGGTATTTAGATTGACGGAGACCCAATTGTTGTTGTTCTCTTGCTTCATACTCTGAAATATTTCCACCTGAATAAAGCAAAAGAAAAAAAAAACATGTACAGGCTAATAGAGAAAAAATTGGAGAAGGAGATAACTCAGATAGAGTGAAATGTAAAAGAATTTGAGAAATTATTCAACATTTTGGTTAAGTTATACGAGAGCACAATGTGCTCTGGAGCCAACACATGCATTTACATAGACTTTTGTATTTCACATAGCGGCAGAACGGATTGTAATGAAATTTCTCAGCAACGTACATTAGACTATCTAGATGATTCTTTTGCTATTGCAAGTGAGGTTATGAAGTTATAAGGGCCAACAACTTAGTAATCTGTGTTGCACAATACTACTAAAAGTTACAAGGAAGCCCAAAAAATAACCTAGACTTCATACGTAAATATTCAGATTTACTAGATGAACAACTGAAAGACCCATTTATGGTCACATGTTAATGGAAACCTACAGCCCTGCCAAGTACCACACATCAGGGGTTAGACTAACATTTTAGTGCTGGTGTCTGCATCACCGCACTAAAAGGCATTAGTCACGCATTTAAAAAGCACCTCAACACTGTGGGGATGATACGGGGCAGGGCTGACAAAGTCAAGGAACTGGGCAGCACATCTGGCATGCTCGGAGTGGTTAGGAAGAGTCTGACTCAAAGTGGCCCTTGGTAATCAGAATCGCTGTGCTAGGGATGGTAGGAGGGGTCTGAAAGTGGCAACGTGTTTCTGACATTCTTACAGAACAGGTGGCTGTTCTATATTATAGTGGACTGGACTAGGATCCCAAAACAGTGGATTGGCATTGCTGCTGTATAAGTTTTATAGAAAGTTATAGGTACATGCAGGAGATGTGCATAGCGTGCATTTCAGTTGTCATCTATGCAAGGTGCAGTAAATGTTATGCTGTCGCTATATTTATAGTGGATTGGACTCGCATCCCAAAACATACCCACTAACACTGGCATTGGATTACATGGTCAATAAAATGTTTTCCTATCCGATTCCAAGCCCAAGACCCATCAGCCAATAGACACCGAGAAGTTATCTAGCCAATCCCTTGACAATAAGTTTTTTTGCGGCCAATCTAAGGTGATTTATTACACTTCCCCAGCATCACTAATAGAATGTTTCTTTCTTCAAGATGGATTGCAAGTATATCTGTGTAGCGAAGGTCCGACCCAGCTTTCCGTTGTAATTGCAGGACAGAAAAGGTACCTCAAAGTAGTTGACACAGTCAACGGAATTTAGGCCTTGATGACACTGGTTACGGATCCTAGAATGAATGACTTACTTGCAGAGCGCAATGGCTACTCATAAGAGTGCCCCGGTGCTACCACATTAAAACATGTAGGAACAGATGGAGGTTACTGGCACGAGAGATGCGTTTTCAAGGATTTGCGAAAGGCAGATTCACTGTTCAAGCTCCTGAGCTGCTCTGGAAGGAGATTCCATATTTTGGCTGAGTGTACCAGAAAAGCACCACGTCTAGATCTTTTAAAACGAGGGGCCAGTATCAAATGTACTCTACTAGACCGCAGGCTCCCGCTAGGCTGGCACTCCTTGATTCTTTTATTCAAATAATGGGGCCCAGTGTTATAAAAAGCCCGATGTACAAGCATTAGTGATTTGAAAATAATCCTTTTGCTAACGGTTAGCCAGTGAAATTTGTTGAGGAAAGGTGAAGTAGGGGTACTTTTTCGGAGCTTAAAAAGCAGACGCACTGCAGTGTTTTGGACTACCTGTAAGCGGCGAATCAGGTAAGCAGGTAGGCCAAGGTACAAGGCATTCTCGATAGAATCGTGGCTTGGACTAGTTTTACGAGCCTCCCAAGGAAGAAGAGGTAAACATTTTCTAAGTGCCCTTAAGACCCACTTAAAATTTTGGGCAACTGAATGGATCAGGGCTTTGAAGGAGAATTCATCGTCAAAAATGAGTCCCAAACTTCTCGCTGCTTGTGTTGGCGGGAAGGGGGGAATGGGTCCGGTATGTTTATCCCTAGGCCAGGAGCCAGACCCGGGTAAGGGTTGGACCCTAAAAGAAGGCTTTCAGTTTTGTCCAAGTTACATTGTAGCTCATTATCCCTGAGCCATCCTAAGACTGCTCTCAAAGTCAGAGAAAATCTCCTTGCTGAAGTCTGAGTCGCCCTCGTAGGAAAATGCAAAATGTGTATTATCAGCATAGACTGATGATCGTAATGCCGAATGAAGCCACCAGGGCTTCAAGTGGAGACATGTAAATATTAAATAATGTAGGACTCTGTGCGGAGCCCTGGGGAACCACACATTTGAGGGCTTAAGCCTCAGAGAAATGTGGTTTAGTCCTGGCCGATTGTTCTCTGGTCTCTAAGAAAGAGGCCAATATTAGACAGTTGGTGCAAAAGAACGTTGCGAGAGACAGTATCAAATGCCGTCAACAGGTCTAATAGGTTAAGGGTGGCATTCTTGCCTTTATCCAAGAAGGATAGTTTTAGAGTCACTGAAATTTACAGCAGAGCCATTTCGGTACTTTGCGGAGTGTGAAATCCCGACTGAGATGAGGCTGAAGAGGTGGTGAGATTCTACAAAATCTGAGAGCTGTTTGTTAACTACGGTCTCCAAGATTTTAGCGGCTGCAGGAAGAGAGTGGTCTAAAACTAGATAAAGTCTTGCTGTCAGCAGAAGTTTTTTTAGTAATGGGAGAACACTCACTTTTTTCCATATCAGAGGAACCGTCCCTGTCTGAAGGGAAGCGATGAATACCTTCGCATATACTGGCCCAATGACATTTGCAATGTGCCTCAGACATTTGAGGGGGACTTTCTACAATTCTGGAAATCCCTAAAAACCTGGCCTTTTAAATCAGTAGCTTCTCCTTCTGCACTTGCTCTGCACTCCGACTAGCGCCAAGACACCTCCGGGTATACATTGCGCTTTACAAGTTTTTTTTAACACAACAAGGATCTAACGGAGAGCTAGATTTACAGGACAGAAAGAAGTGAGTGGATGCAGAATGTTATAGAAAGTCCCAGTGTAATCGGCACAAGGTGTCTGGGTTTGAAAATCCGGACTCTGAACCTGTAGTTTCCTTTTTTCCATTTCGGTAATTATATACCTGGGCTGTGGGCTCATGCATGCCATGTGTAGCAACTCAAGTCATTTCTGTTTTTAGGCACATTGTGTTGTTAGGTTTTGAAGTTTTGTTTTAAACTGTGTGAGAACTGATCAAAATGCATGCAGGCATTATATTTTATGACTCGTCTCAATGATCGTCATAATCTTGGGGGCACAGGCTGGCAAGATGTGAGGGTAGGGCCTGGGGATGGTGCAGAATCTCTCAGGCTTGCTACTTCTGTAGCATGCCTAAAAAGAGCAGTAGTGGTGTTCAGTGCAGTGATGCTGATTGGAAGCCTGATCAAGATTAAGTGGGCACTTGAGGTAGATAGGACCATGGCCTGATGTCATGTGACACATGTCATCTGAGGACTAGCACAAGCGTATTAATGATTGGGAGGTAGGATAGATACAATGTCCAGCATGCAGTTTGTGACATTTCAGAGTTTTTTCTGCACATTTAAGATTTTTTTAGAGCTTCTTTTTGCTCAAAGGGGTACTTACTGATATTTATTTATTCAGACTAACTTCTTTACTTTGTTTTACTCGTGAGAAAGTGTCACTTTAAGTGCTACATATTTGGCATAAAATGTCATAAGTACCCTGAAACCAAGGAAATTTCACACAAGCATCTGTAAACTTGGCAGCTATGAACCTATAAACAAATACATAGCGAATAGAATGCATTTTACTCTACATACGTTACTTTGCATGCTCTCTGGCTCACAAAATAAAACCGTGCCCAACAAGCAAAACAAAAACCATCTTCCTTATGCACCTCTGTGCAACAACATGAAAAGGTGACCTAGCAGTGAGCTACACAAACTACTATTTGGAGGACGTGTTAATTGGCCACTAGGAAAAAAATTCTCAAATTTTATAACATTTGTCTTTCATTCACTTTGGGCATCATATGCAGCACAATCCTAATAAAAGTAGCAAAAAGGCCCAAAAAAATAAAGCCGACTGCATATGTAAAGTTTCAGAATAACTACAATTAAACTTAGTGAAATAAGTCACCGCAGTACTTTCGTGGAATTTCATAAAATTCCATGGAAATACATGGCTATAAACTTATTAAAAAATATGTAAAAAATATATAAATGAATGTACCTACCAGTTACCACTGTCCCTACCCATTACCACGGGCAGCCATGGACCGTGTAGTCAGGCACACCCACTCAGCAACCCAAACATCTTCAGGTGGGACCGGAGCTCCACCTCTTTCCAGATGGTGTGCGCCAGGTCATTACGGAGTAAACAATTCACAGGCATGGATGGAATCACAGCTACCTTAAGGAACCTGAGACCGCGTCCCAGTCAAATGGAACCAAAACCACGAATAGTGACTCTCATGGTTGTCAGCTACTACAACCTGGTGGACTGAATTAGGAACTACCTGTTCTGAGGACTTGAGCTGACACCTGATGGTGGTCATGCTGGCTCCTGTGTCTTTCATAGCCTCCATCCATTGCCTTATTGATGGTGACCCACTGCCTGTACTTTTAAGTGTTGCTAGGCATATGGGCTCTTGGCACCATCTCTCCATCACTTGTGAAGAAGCACAGATTTTGTTCTCTAAAATTGTATGGGTGCACCATAACTAAGGGTAGACCGCACCTACATATTTAATCCTTTGTCGTGTCAATTTAGGACAACAAACGTAACTGTAATAACTTAAAAGGTGATGTGGTAGGGGTATAGAGTAAACAGGAAGAAATCATCATTGCAATAACGTGCGATTAGCTGAAAACATTAACGCCTAGATTTTGTACGTGTTGCCAATAATAATCAGTATATTCGATGTGCCTATGTAATGTATTAACATAAAGATGCTCATAAAAGCATTCATTATGTGTAATTCAATGAGGCCATGATGCAGTTGCTCATGTTGGCCAGCTTCTGTAGGCCTGGATTGTATTTTTCCCTGGAAGCTCTCCTCGCAGTAGAATAGTTGAATTTCATGTGCATTTTGAATTTGTTCTTTCTCACTTTTCTGTTGCAGGTGGAGAATTCGTCCTCGTAAGTTAGAATAATGTCTTTGTTTTAGGAGTTAGGTTTAGGGAGGAAAGGATACATTAAGAACGGATGCTGCTAACGTGTACTGCTGTGCTTTCTCAGCTGAGTAAGCCTGGGAATCAAGGTCATCTTGCCAAGCTCTGGGATCATCGTTGCCCAGTGGAAATTTAGCTACAAAGGTGTGTCTTGGACGAGTGGCGTGATGTTGAAATTCATTCTGGATCTTTTTTCTGAAATGAGTTGAAGTAGGGACAGTGCTCTGGGAGTCCTCACCTTGCTTTGAGAGAGGTAGCATCCTAGAACCAGTTCCGTGGCTTCATGCTACTTGATCCATGGAACGTGAAGAGGCTTCTTCGGAAGACTTCACGCACTGACACCTTAAAGAACCCTGCCTTGGGAAATGCTACGTAGGGACGTCACGTTAGGAGTAGAGTAGGTACTGACTAATGCTTTACACCTACGAACCGCCAATGAAGGGAGACCTAAACATCTGTAGAGTCATTTTCTGCATTTTGATTCTCAAATTGGTCATCTTGTGCTTGTTACACCGATTCAACTTTGCTCGTAGATTTGGCTTTGTATTAGTTCCAATGTATTTCTACACCCTCATCTTGAGGCGTTTGTATGTCCAACTCTTTTTGGCTTTGTAATAAATTTTCTGGAGTCGGTGGTTCTTAGGAGTCATGGTTATTGCAATTGTCTGACTGGTAATGTTTCTCTCCTCCTCATACTTCTGTGCTGACAAAAAGTGGCATCGACCTGGGGGTCCCAGAGCCAATCTAGAACATGGAACCCGGCTCCTTCACACGCAGACACTAATGTAACCTCTGCACTACTCCTTCCCCCCACCCCCCCCAACAGGGGCATCCTTTCCCCACGCGCTATACTAGCTCTCCCATGTGGGCAGCATCTCAAGACTTCCACCCAGGTCCTCTCCTTGCCCTACCATATCATACCCTTCTGTTGCGGTAACTAGTGGCTGGTGGACTTAAGCCCAGGCCCTCAGCGTCTTTTGGAGCTCCAAGTTCCAAGTGTTGCTCTTGGCTGGAAGTCCCCTCTCTTTTAAGAACTTCTTGGGGTCAGCCAGAGTGTAGGCACCCATGTTCGCTAGCTCAAACTCCATCCTTGCAGGGGTTTTTCCAGGCACAATAGTAAACTAGAATGAGGGTGAATTTGGAAAAAGCAGAAGGGCAAATCAAGAAGAATTTAAAAGAAACTCGAAATAGTCTCAAATTATTTAGCTGGGATTTGTGTGCAAGACAAAATAACTGTATGGCACTACACAAACAAGTACTAATCTCACTGCTGAACACCAATGTAGGAAATTAGGTTACTGATGGAGGGAAATGAATCGCTACCACAGTATCTGTCAGGGTGAAACACAAGCAAACCCACACATTAACCTGTGCTAACCCTTTGGTAGCTTGGCATAAAGCAGTTAAGCTTAACTTTGAAGTGTAGCATAAATGCTTTCTGCACTGCCTCAAACAGGAATAAAGTGAAAACACAGCACAGGAAAAATCCCACACCAATTTAGAAGAAATAGAATAAAATGTTTTAAATATTTGAGATCTAAATTACAAAAATCCAATCAGTAAAACCAGAGCCATTCAATTTTAAAGATTTAAGAGGAAACAGTGCTTAGCAGCACAAAGCGCCAACTGTGGTTATCTGGTTGATCTGGACCGGGACAAAGTGACAAGTACAGGCCGACCGCGATGGAGCGTGGGCCGGATACAGGGACCCACTTAGGCCTGCTGGTCAAAGTACCATAAATCCTAATTTGCGGAGCTTTGCAAGATCCCGCATCGAGGCTGCGTCATGTAGAGGTGGTTCAGAGGAGCTGCGGGCTGCGATGCGAGGTCCGTCATCAGGGAAGCATAGTGCTGCGGCAGTTCCGAAGTGGAACTGCGAGGAGATGCGTTGTGCTGCATCGGTTCTGCCCACAGGATCACGGCTGGGCTGCCAGAGCACCTTCAGGCCCACTTCCAAGGGTCCAGGACTGAGATGGCACTACTTGGGGGGGTAGGACTCACAGCAGAAAAGAGTCCCGGTGGTGGGTTCAAGGTGCTTGGTGCCTTTTCTGTCCCAGAGGCTCTGATCAGGAGGATAGCAAACTAGCCCTTAGAGTCAGTCTGGTGGTTATGGGTTCTAGATGCAGGTCCAGTCCTTTCACTCAGGCTGCAGAGCAGCAGTCCTTTTTGTTGAGCAGCACAGCAGCCCTTCTGAGACTTCCATAAGTCCAGAGGTGTACTGAAAAGTTGGGTCTGAGGGTCTAATTATTATACCCGGTGCCACTTTTGAAGTAGGGGAAGATTCTGGAGGTTTCCAACCAGCTTGTCTGGGGTCACAAAAGGCTAGTTTCAACCCCTTTGTGAGTGTGCTCAGGCAGAGCCTTTGTGATGTGCAAGTGTGGTAGGTGATAGCTCCTCATCCAGTCGGAACTGGCTCATCCTGGCAACACCCAACTCCCCTTTGTCTCACTGTCTGGGAGCAATACACAAAGGCCAGCTACAACTAGTATTGTAACATAGGTTACAGGCACTAAATTGTAAGGACAAGAAAACGCAAACGTTCTAAAAGTGGCATTTTCAGGATTGTAACTTAAAATCAGACTTTACCATTAAAGGGGGTTTTAAATTACAATTTGATAGACACCAAACTCAGTATTCCTAACTGCTCTCAATTGAAAGTTACCACTTATTAAATGTAATAAGGGAACTCAATGTTATGCTATGGGTGAGGTAGGCCTCACAGTAGTGAAAAACGAATTTAAGAGTTTTCACTACCAAGACATGTAAAACTTAATAGTACACGTCCAACCTTTTAAATGCACGCAAACCACCCTTTGGGCTGTGTAGGGCATACCCTAGGGGTGACCTAGATGTACAACAAAGGGAGGTTTGGGCCTGGTAACAGTTTTATCTTGCCAGGTAGAAATGGCAGTTTAAAACTGACTGCACACACAGGCTGCAATGGCAGGCTTGAAACATGTTTAAAGGGCTACTAAGCGAGAGGCACAAGGAGTGCAGCAGGCCCACTAGTAGCTTTTAATTCATAGGCTCTGGGTACATATAGTTCCACTTTACTAGGGACGTACAAGTAAATTAAATGTGCCAATTGGGTGTAAGCCAATGTTACCATGTTTAAAGGGGAGACCACCAGCACTTTAGCACTGGTTAGCAGTAGTAGTAAAGTGTGCAGAGTCCTAAGGCCAGCAAAAAACAGGAGGATGGAAGGCAAAAGGTTGAGTGGAAACCAGAGCAGGGGTGTCAGGTCCAACATCCATCAATTGTTCTTACTGTTTGAGTTGTTATAGAAGGGCTTTATCTTTCGATATGTCCTGAACCAGGTTCTCCCCCATCTTGTGTTCCAGTGCATCTACACAGACCTTCCGCCCCTGCACTAATCTCTGTGACAGAATTCTGTTTTCCACAGACACCTAATTGCTTCATTGTTTTCTAAACCCCACAACTTCGTGTTTTATTGTCCAGATTTCGTACAGTATGGCTACCAACAAGGTCTCGTCTATGTGCTTAGTGGAATCGCTGGTTCCTGAGCTAAAGGCAAGCTCTTACTAAAATGAGGTCAAAACATTGCCATCCTTTGCTTTTAAGTTGGCTCAACATTTTGGAGGCATGTTTTTTTGTGACTATCTCACTTCCATTTTGTAAATTCAAAATCAGCTTTACCTAAAACTTTCAGACCCAAAAAGTTCACCTTCTAATGAAGATATGCAGTAGAGCTCAATCAGCATGTGGGGGGAACAAAAAAAACTCTCAAAGCATTACTTTTATTCCAGCTTATCCTATAATTTACCATGGTCCCTGCTGCCTTACCAGAATTTGAATCTCTCCTGTGTCCCTTCACCATAACCCAAGCACAAATCCATAGAACCCTCCTCCTCAAACAGCCCTCCTTGCATTTCAAAATAACAGAGAATCAATACATGCCTTGCATCACCTGCCTATTCTGGGTCTTGGAGTGGTATAGCTTTAGCCCCTGGGTAAATTAGGGTAACCTGTGCCCCTTCAAGTGTCAGTCTCAGCTGCCTATTAGATGTAAGGTCAGGCAACTGAACTATAAATTATATCTGGACACTCTGCCCTACCATGACAGGTTTCCATTCTCTCTATGGAAGCAGGAAGCAGATTTGGAACCCATACGGTTCAGGCTCCCTAGACTTGAAAGTGCACAACCTACAGCTAAATTCACAACTGGGGCAGAATAACGAAGACCAACAACAAATGCTCCCTCAGGATGTGCCTGTCTGCCGCCACAGAAAAAAAAGTATCAAAATGTCATACATTGAAAGAATTGTTAGGGGCAAAATGAACAAGCATTTGCAATGCAATAGGTCTCGCATTTACGCGAGTTTAAGCTATTGGCATTGTAAATGACAATGCGTTTTATTTATGTTTCAAAAACTAAAACATAAAATAAAAGGCATTGTCATTTACAATGCCAATAGCTCAAACTCGCGTAAATGTGAGACCTTTTGCATTGCAAGTGCTTGTTTTTCTGGTGAAAATATGTATTCTTGTTTGGCAATAAATAAATACCTCACTCTTTCTCCCAAGAGAGAATGCGGGCAGGAGCACAAGCATGGTCTGTCAGCCTGTCCACAGGCACACCTTGTTTGCCCCCCTGCCTCACTTAAGACACTTCAGTGCAGTGCAGACTCCTATTGCCAGGCTACTTGCGTCCGATCATCCATCACATCAGAATGCACATTCTTCAGAGGATGTGTTCTCGCCACTTTCACAACAAGGACCACAAGGTCCTTCGAACTCTGCTGCTTAGATGTAGATGCGGAGGCTCAGCAAGCCTGGCAGGGAGGTTGCGATTCAGAGCAGGAGTCCTTCCTCGAGATGGCTGTCCACAGCCACTGAGCAGTCCTAGGAGTAGGGGTAAGCCCCCACTGCTGGGGATTGGTTTGCCCGCTTACGTGTCACTTTCTATTGTCCTGCCAGCATCCTGCCCACTGCTCCAGACTGCCTCAGAAATGATGGAGGTCCTACTACGAGTGGCCAGCGTCCTCAATTTTATATTCAGTTGAGGCACTGCAGGATCCACATACATGATGCAACCCAAGCAGCACACTTCATTGTTGGATACTTGCAAGGCAATTCCTGATCACGAAACAATGCCATTTGTGGTGAAATATAAATCGTATAATGTCTAAAAGCCTCTTTGTTTGCCATGGCCTGAGTGTTGGCATGACAACTCTATAAAAGGTGATATTGGGCTCACTAGTCGGAAGAGAATCTTCAGCGTAGGCAATTTAACTTCATGGGCTAGCTGTAGTTGTGGACAGGCCCTCAAAGGTCCTTACTGATTGTTCATTTTGTGATATTGCTTGTTCCCCACACACTTCTGCTCTCACCATCTCCTCCTTTCACCGTGGCAATTCGGTTCCTCTGCCTCAGTTTCAGGACATCTGCTCTGCTTTTCAACGATAACCAGGTGCCAGGAGATATATGTTAATGGTACCCATATCTCAGCACCTAAGATGCAAAAATTCACTGATCTCCTGAAAAGATTCTCAATCTTGCTAACTCCATCTTAAATGTTTGTAATCAGCTACCTCTAGTACCAATGACAGATGCACCAGTCATGTTTGCTCAGTATTTACCATATACACTTTGTCTTACATTCATAATGGATTAGGACAACACAAAGTTTGCAAACATTACATTCACTCAAAAATACTATAAGTACAAAGGGAACCCATTGGCCACAAGACCCCTGAATACATTAACGGAGGAAAGCCAATAAGCAAACTTGCACCACATAAACAAGAATACACTGCCACCAGGCCACTGCTTGTTAAAAATGAGGTAAGGGGGACAACTCCCTTGCGAATAGAGGTATGGGGTGAGAGGAGATGCACCATGTCATCACATCACAACAAAGGTGTCTGTGGTTTAAGGGGGAGTCTAAGGATGAAGAGCCACACACATTTTGGCAAAAAGCAAAAATCCAGGGAAACATCAAGTGGCAACAGAAAAATGACTGTATAGGAAAGCTGTACTGGTCCTGGGGTTCAACCTTACAGCATCTCTCACTCAGACAGCTCTTGCAAAGTAGTTCACAGTCCAATATATAAAACCAACTACATTGCTGAACAAATTTTCTTGCAATAAAAGTGGAGGTTCTGATTTGAACATTTCAAGCCTTGGAAATCAATTGAAAGAAGATAGTTCAAATATGTAGGGATTAAAACTCATTTAAGAAAAACTCTGAATTATCATGCAACATGGAGGTTCTTAAAACGCAGATCTTGAAAGGATCTACGTATATTGTATGGGGCAAAAACAAGCATAACTAAAATTAGTGAAATTCCAATGAAGCACTTTGTCTACTTTTCAAACTATTGTTTTTGCTAGTTAGATTAAGAAGTGCTTTTTTGAGTATATTATACTCACAAATCTCGAAAAAGAATTGAAATGTTCTCTTTAGGAAAACACAGATCCCCTTCAAGGCTACATGGCAAGCGTTTTCAAAGTGCAGTACAGAATGGAAGAGGTAGAAGTATATATTTCTGGCTATTAGCAAAGGAGTTACCCTATAGTCTATTAATGATCACTGCACCATGTGCAAAGGACATTTAAAGGAGCACGTTTACGCTTGCACCATCTGCAAATGCGACACTGGGTGACCCACCGAGCGGTTCAAAGGCATGTACACCGCCCTCTGACACCTTTTGGAAAAGGGTGTATCACCAAATCCAATGACATGCACCTAGTTTCAGACCTGTATAAAATTCTCCAGAAAGCCGTCCCTCTAAGACGGGCCGCAGCACAAAAAAGGGTGGGAGTAAGAGTTTGAGCGCACACACTAGATGGGCAATGGGCTGAGATTTTCAATCATACCTACTCTGCTGCAACCAGCGCAGTTGGCAAAGAGGCGATGGTTAAGATCCTCCAGCACTGGTATTACACCCCAGCTCGCACACACTCTTGGTCACAAAATATGTCCCCTGCAAGTTGGAGGAAATGTGCTCTAACAGGCGCACTCGCACATCTCCTCTGGCACTGCCCCAAGCTACAACGATGCTGGACAGAGGTCCTCCACAGTATCGATGAGTTGTTTCACACTGATATCCCCAGTTCTCAGTATACACTATCTTGGGTCTACCCAATGCACTCACATAACCGGTACACTCTCTCTGGGGGAAGGCCCTCTCAGTAGCCTTATGCACAGCCAAACAGGCATTTACGGCGCTGTGGGGAACAGACATGACCCCAAAATAGGGAGCATGGCTCCATAAATTGTGGAAACTCCTAGGGATGGAGAGGATTGATGCCACCATAGGAGATGAGAGAAACTCAATTTGAGAAGACCTGGGTCCCATGCGTTCCCTTCCTAGCACAGGAATTAGGGAACTTCCATGCCCCACAAGTATGGATACTGCAACTTACACACTCACCCAATGGGGCCCACCAACCTGCAGACAAACCCTAGCTTGTAATACTCACACGGAGGCGGGATTTGGGGTATCCCAAAAGGGACTGTTTTAGTGCTCTTCATTACGCATGTTGGAGGAGTGGGGGGGTTGTGAGGGAGATTGACTGAGGGTTAACGTTTAAATTTATTTTGGGGGGCAGAGGGAGGGGCTTAATATCTGTCTCTCGGAGTGCACCAAAACATCGACCACTGGCCTCTGGATGGAGGTGTGGCAATGGTTTTTAAATCAAACAGATTTAAACCATAAAGTACCATGTTCAATGTCCCATGATATTTAGAATAGCATGTATGTGGGACGGCATGCAAAGTACGTTTACCACAATTACCACAAGCAAATGTGAAATTTTACTTCAGGTGCAATGGGGAGAGGCACAAAGAGACAAAACTTGTATTTCCTTTGTTCTGTGACTGGTTTCCCTTTAAATATCGAGACACTTGATGGATTCTGCGGGCAGCACAGTTGGGTAATTGTGAAAATAGGTCTGTGCAATTAACCATGTACAATAAACAAAGCAACATTCTTTGACAACAGCAGAGGAAAATTCAATGTTTATATATTGTGATACCTGAATCACCATCAGATGAAACCCAAATACTTTGGAAAAGTGCTGGGTTATATATATGACGTTAAGGTTTCATAGCAATTTCTATTTCTAAGTCAGTGTTTACAACCCTGCAAGAGTTTACAAAGAAAGTTTGTTGCATTAAAGTGCTTGCAATTAATATCTAGCACTTTTGATGACATCGAAAAAAAAGTTGCTTTGGCATTAGCGCACTGCTAATGCCAAAGCAGCTTTTTATTCGATGCGCATACACATAGGCACAACTATATAAAAACAAAGTGTGAAGAAAAGAAACTGCGAACGTTACACCAAATGTGGTTTGCTATTCTGGCAATGCAACAATGTGCTGCTATTATCTCAATAAAGTGCCTTGACCACTTTTGATGGGGTACACACTACATTGCCAGGAGATCCTGCCCCATCTTAACTCAATGTGTACATTTTGGAATGATGTGCTAGAAAATTAAGACCCTGTGACATCAAACATAATAAAATATTGTTCCCTTTTTACACCCTATGCACAACCATTCAAAAGGGATATGAATGGTATCTGATCGAAGTTCAGAATTTAACAATACTGACGTGGGCGCAGTAGTTATAAAAGTACTCGTCTGCTGAGGAAGGATATTCATTACTGTGTGTAAAGGTTTAAAGTCCATTTTAAGAAGCCTCATCGAACCACGTGGGCTAACGGACCGCGTTATACATTCTATGGACCCTGAACCACTCAAAAGACCATTTTTAGATGCTGCATTGAACCACTCCCAAAACGGTCAGCAATGTTAAAAGCTCTTTAATGGGATTCTCAAATTTGAGCTGCCCAACACTACAGATTTGTATATTGCATTTCTAATTATTACCCAGCCTCCTCGGAGCCAGATTAATAGGACCTGGTCTATGTGCTTCCTTGTACCGCTCCAAGGCCTCCATCTCCTCTCTGGCAACTAAAAAGAAGAGAGAGAAACAAATAGGTTAAGCAGGAGCTCCGAAAAAATAAAATAAAACACACACAAGCGGAAAATAGGAAAGGTTAATGATGAAAATAATTCATGTGAAGAAGAATTCCAAAGTACAGGGTGACAAGGTAAGCAAACAAGAACATATAACCTGTGGTAAATTGGCTAGATAGGCTTGCTAACATATTTCAATATATGCATTTGATAAAGCAGCTGATCTTTTTGGAACTCTGTGCAGTGGCCCTCCCTCCCTACCCCGCCCCGTACACTAGATCATAATAGCTTACCCTGCTGCGTCTGCCCAGGCTTAACATGAACACATGCAAACTAGATATCAGAACTCTCTGCAAGTCCAATGTGCCCAATCAACCCTGCACATCGGACACATAAGTCAATTAAGCAGTTTCAAAGTGGGCATATAAAAAAGGATCCAGGTGACACGGACTATGTGCTGCACATCTACCCTCTTTCTATGCAGTTTTAGTCCGAGTGGACAGATTTCAGGTGTTTCTACAAGCACTGGAAAGGTCAATAGCTTTCTACCCTGAAACCTATGGACTGTGCCAGTGCCTTTTTGCCCCTAGATTGGAGCTGTAACTTGCATTCGTGGAATCCATCTTTTCATGCTTTTCCTTGTATCTGAAGAAGCCAATTTCAAACATGGCCACCATGGATGAACAAGAACCTAAACGCTCAGCCATTTCAGCTGGATCCAACAGAAATCATGGCCAAAGAGGCGTAGTCCTTGGAGTCTACTTAAAGAGAACAACAAAGGATAATCTGGGGGTCTGATATCCACCACCATTAAGGATTACAAGTGTGCAGACAGGCCGGTGGATATACGAGGCAGCTACCTTGCCTCCTGTCAAACATCACTGAGGCCGAAACAACATGGAGTAGCAAATCCTGTCGTGCCTGAGGCAACGGAGTTCCCAGGAGGAGAAAGCAACAGGAGGTAAAGCGCTGAAGTACAGCGTCAGTGGAGTGTCTCCAGCAGCAACAGCATGCCCAGAGGAATGGGAGATTGAGCTGCTGCAGTGCAGACCGGTTCCATGAGAATGGGTCTGACATTGGCCCAGGCAGAAAAAAAGCTAGGAGGAGACTGTGCCCACTTGGGAGAGGCCTCTGATTCAGGAGTCCTGCATTCCCCTGAACCAGGTAAAGAATCTGAGGAAGGAAGCTGGGAGAAGAAAAGAGATGGCCCTTTGATCGTCCTGGACTAAACCACAAAGAATAAAGGCCACCCTCCTTGAGAGGGGATGGATGACAAAAGATGGGATAAGGGGGTGTGGGGGGCGGGGAAGGGGCAGGGAGAGGGTTGGGAAGATAAAAAAGGAAGAGCGGCATCGAAGAGGAAAGCCAAATCAGCAGGTAATTAAGATTTCTGAAGCCGGACCATAATATAGGGATACTGCACTGAAGCAGAATAGAAGGACCTGAGAAGCAACAACACAAAGAATCAATAACCTGGTTGTATACAGAATCAACATATGGCAAATAAAGATCCAAATAGACTAGGTTAAGGCATATCCAGGAAATCTTGGCAGGCTAACGAATAATCAGCACCAATTCCGGGGACATGTGTGGTATTGCCAGAAAGATTCTAGGACGCTGCAGCAGACCATGACTCTGGACACTACTTCCTGTGAACAGGGGTGGACCGGAAGGGGACAATAGAAATGGACATTCTTGCAACGGCCATAGAAGGCATCTACTAACATGTAATTAGTTAGAGAGAATAAAGAACACAATTGCAAATGATAATCCGAGTGCATTCATTCAGTCAAGGTCCGGATTGGTAGAGGAAGTGACAATATGTTGGCTTTCACATGAAGACTCTGTCAACAAATGCATTGTGTAACACACTACTAGAGTGGAACAGACTAGCTTAACTCCTTGACACGGGTAAGGTGATCATCACAACATTCTTAATAATGTAGTCACCCATAATTTGGCAGACAGAGGGAGTTACCTGCTGAACAGAATTCAGACAATAGCACTTCATAATCAACAGAGAGGCAGGGACAGGTATGATGGGCCCTGAAAAGGTAACTCCTTTTGTAGTGCTGCCTCAATACAGAGAATAATGAAACAATAACCCCTCACTCAAAAATGTTTTGATGGCGGTGCGGGAATACCAGAGCGCGCTGGAGCTTAAGAGTAATATTGTTGCCATTGATCTCACTTTGCTAAGATCAGGTCTCAGAAAAGTCTTGGAAAGATTTGGAACTGTAGAAAACTCAGCAAGAGAACATGCCTCAGTTATTAAAAGCACTCATGCCAGATATGCAACGAAGTAATAATTGAGTGGAGGGTTTCTCATGAAAGAACAATATTCATCTAGAAAGTGGACCACAAAAAAGCAGAACAGCCCTCCATCGAACAATTTGTAGAGACTGGTTCTACATCACATTAAGCCCAAAGGAGTGTCCAAGCTGTTCACAACTGAAAGCCCAAAAGAATGTCCAAGCTGATCACAACTGAAATGGCTCACAGGGCTACAGCCCCTCTCCCTAAACTAATTACAGGCCCTAGCGCAACAATTACCCAGGTCCTTAACTTTGGAGATCTGGATGCCATTCTCAGAGCATCCAGAACAAAGGGACCGATACAATTTGAGAATAAGCAGATTCTGCTATTCCCAGCATCCACACAAGCAGTACAAGCAAATGTAGGATCTTTGATGCAGAAAAGCAGGAGATATGTAAAAGAAATATTAAATATATGATGACATTCCCAAGCAAGCTGCGCTGTCTTCTTGAAGGAATATCCAGTTGTTTAATCGAAACCCAGAAGAAGTCTGGGGTCAGCTGGATGGATGACGAAAGTAGGAGGATGAAGACGAACATCATCACCAAAATTCTACAACAAAAAATGTTTTTAAAAATGAAAATTGACAATGGTGAGAAAGACAGTGTAAGAGCGACTTGGAAAATATGGTGGAGGCTATACCTCAGAGATGCACCCAAAGAACACAAATAAATGAGATGAACAGAAGATTAACTTCAAAGTACCGTTTGACAGAACAACCAAATACAAATGGGCTTGAACAAGGGGGAAAGAACATCTTCACAGCACATATAACAGGATAATAAACAAATTGTGGGGTGTAGGAAGACATCCATGAAGATTCCTCATGAGATGCTGTCACATTTGAGGTACACAAGGTAGCAATTGCCTTGGCTTGAGAGAATAGAGGCAAAGTAGTCGAGACGACAGAGGTAACAAAAGGTGTTTATCTCAATATCCATGTAACTTTGCTTTCTCACTGGGCAGGGGGGAAAGAACTTCAAAACTGTTCTTTGTTCTAAGAGTAGAAGCAAGCTGGTCTAAGTTAACAAGTAGAGAATTCTGGGGCAGCAGGTGCTTCGAGCTTTGGAAGTTAGAGGGGCAGGTATTTTAAAGCCCTTCATATGAGGTAGTAGGTTGGGGACTTAAGGGATTATTTCTATTTTAGGGGTCATGAATACAGGAAAGATCAACATATGAATTCAGATTCATCGAGACCCCATAGTATGTTTGTGAGTAGAGTCACATGCAGATAATTGGCCAAGAAACAAGAGATGTGTAAGGGATTGACCTGGAGTGTTTATTATCTGGGACACAAATTTAAGAGTGGGGTGTCACAATCTATTGGCAGAAGCAACCCACACAAGGTACTCCTTCAAGAGATGTATCTAGTTGTTTATAACAAAGTTTATGAGATGGGGCAGATACAAGGTCCTGATACACTCAGGATTGACCCCAGGTTTAAAGGGGTAGCCAATATAACCCAGAAATCCTTTCCAATGACAGCCCTCCATACTGCCTAACTGGACTGCTCTGCAGCAATTGATGGAGAATGGAAAAAGATCATGATAATCTCAGCATATTTACCCCCAGTACTGCAAACTAAAATATTAGAGCAGATGGAGAAATTAAATGGAGGAGCTGAGAATTTACAATGCACAATAATATAAACAGGCACACCACCAGGAGACACCAATGAAAAAGATGAGCCTCGCAATTGACTTATCCGACATTTGGAGAAATTCACATCCGGCGGAAAGACAATATTCTTATATTATGAAAGCTAGGGGCTCCCACTGCAGACTAGATTAAATCCTGGCCACCGACAACCCAAAGATGGAAATTTATACAGAGAACGACATATTTGCCAAGCGGCATATCTGACCACTCATCCATGGTAACCAATTTAGCAGCCTCCACATGGAGATAACCTGATTAAGTTGAAACTAGCCCATTTGGAGTTTAAAGATGCACTAAGAAATACAATCCTGAGGGAAACTATGCAGTGGTACTTCAAAGAAAACATGGGAACGTTTGATCCAAAGTGCACTTATGGGAGGCATACAATACTGCACCAAGAGGAGAGGCTATCTCCAAAGTCATAGGGAGATGTAGACTAATGGAAGGAAAAAAAACATGGGATAAAGAAGAAAACGTGGTAAGCCTAGAATAAAATCGGAGAGAGTTCCAGGAGCAAAATGAGAAGTTGCCCCTCAATCCATAAAAACCAGGGGCTTTTATACACATTTTATGCATAATCAATTAGCAAAACTGCAGATTCAGCATGGCATGATCATGGTTAGCTCACTTTGGGCAAAAGCAGTGTCACAAATATTAATTCTTAGCACCAGTCCATTTCTTAGGGTAAGGTAAGATAAATCTCCCCTCGCTCCCTCAACATTTGTTTGGAGATGTGGAGATACAATATGAAACAATTTCTATGCAAATCTCTATACAAAATAATGCTTTCAGCAGGCCTACATCAGAACTTCCAAGGGAAGTCCTTCAAAATGATACATAGGGAACATGACGAAGTTGCAGTCGCAATACACGCTTTCTAACCAATGGTACAAATGATGTCACACCTGCCATGTCCGTAGAAACTCTGAGGAGTGAAATTTGCAGCGGGTCTTTGATTGGGAGGAGGAATAAGCAGGAGCAGGGTAAAAGAGGAAACAGAGTCCATTTCCAATAAATTTGTGTCTCACTCAAACAATATGACATGACTAAATTAAGTTTAAATATGCTCCTGAACTATATTTCCCTGTCCTTTAAAGTGCAATATCATCAGTTCACCCGTTACAACTATATGCAGCTTAAAAATTTGAGATTCACACAAATAATTTGTCACACAGATTTGCACATCAAAAAAAACCCGCCCTGTGCCTTGCCTTTCCGCCACCACAGCCTGAAGGGGACTACTTGTCCCAGGAGCCATAGCGCCGGAGGGAGGCGCCTGCAGCATTTTCGCGCGCCAGGAGGCGCTTTAAAATCAACGCGGGAGCCCGCAGCGCGGGAGCCCGCCCTGTGCCTTGCCTCCACCACAGCCTGAAGGGGACTACTTGTCCCAGGAGCCATAGCGCCGGAGGGAGGCGCCTGCAGCATTTTCGCGAGCCAGGAGGCGCTTTAAAATCAACGCGGGAGCCCGCCATGTGCCTTGCCTTGCCGCCACCACAGCCTGAAGGGGACTACTTGTCCCAGGAGCCATAGCGCCGGAGGGAGGCGCCTGCAGCATTTTCGCGCGCCAGGAGGCACTTTAAAATCTACGCGGGACGCGCCCGGGCCAAGGGCGGGCCCGTCTGCGCCTGTCCGTGCTTGGACGAGGCTGGGCTGGGCCATCTCTCTGACATTAGCCTTTGAACACCCATCTGTCAGGTGAGTGTTGATTTCTCGCCCCAGTGCTGCTATATTAGTCTTGGTCTCAGAATAATCATGGGGAAAAAGAGTGGGATGCCTTGCACTCGTCCCACCACAAGCATAGCTAGCATGCTAGAACGAGCTGTAAGCCTTGTCGCCAATGAAATTGAACTCACAGAAAGGCGTCCATCAATGGGAATTGGGCTGGGTGAGCACGGGCTTTTGTCAACGGCGGCTGCTTTTGACATCATGCTTAGCCCTTCTGCTTCCATTACGCAGCCCAATATCATGAACACTCCGCAATGCTTAACTGCTCAAAGTCCTCCATGTAACATCATTAATACTACCAACACTACCAACAATGATTTGTCCATCGTCGTAGGTAATGGCGACAGTATTGATAGTCCCCCGGGTATTTTGGCTCCCACGATTAATCCTGCCGCCCGGGTGCTAAAAGGAAAAAGAAGTCGACTAAACCTGCATGTGCCAAAAGGAAACAACCACCACGCAATATTCCGTCGCGCACAGCACTGAGCTCATGGATTAAGGTTCCTTCTTCCTCCTCTGTTGCCGTTGCTAACCCCATGACTGTTGTCCCTGTTACTAACGTGAGTAGAACTATCTCCACACAGACTGATGGTTGTCCCTTTTGTCCTTCAGACGGCTCATCTGGTAACAATCCCATTGACAATATCGTGAACATGGTTTCTGCACATATTAAAGACTTGATTGATAAACATTTTACTACCTTGTGGAAGCGCTTAGACCGACTGGACACTCTGTCTAATAAAATTAGCTCCCAAGTAAAGACCGCGAAACAGGCAACGATTGTGGGGGGAAGTAGTACTGCGATTAACTGTGAGAACTCCATTACGAATTTGTAGCCACAGTTATTATCGTCCACCCCCCCTTAAGGACACTCTTACTTGTAGCAAAATTAAGGGTTGTTTTGCTCTGGGAACAACATCAACAGCAGTAGAACCGCAGCCTAGCACAGGTGTTCCTAGTAATGTTGTAGGTATAGCACCTTTACCAACTATTATTGCCCTCCCATCATCTAACCCTTGCGTAATGCCGCAGATCCACCAAAGCTCTGTTAACTGGAATATTGAGACACAGAGAGCGGGCATTTCAACCCCGGCAGTCATAGATGTTCTTGAACCTTGTGGCGAGGTACTAAATTTACCCCCAGCTGCATGCCCATATGTATTGGTTTTAGCGGGGGTACCACCACTTAGAAGAGACCAGGGAGAATCTTGGGACCAACTCCGTAATAAATGTGCCGACTGGCTCATAAAACACAGGGGTTTTCAGGAGTCACAAATTAGTGAAATTATTATGGCCCGTAGGGTGGGTTGGGTTGGGCTCTCTTTCTAAAGACATCCAGGGTGACTGTATTGTCATTAACTTTCGCCATCCAATTACGGTAAGAACCCTGCTGTTGCCATACAGGACAAACACTGTCAGAACAACTAATATCTGGCCATTGCAGTTAGGATATTTCTATAAGCCCATCCCCGAGCAAAGAACAAGAGTTCCATTCACTTTAAACACACATAATAGGTTTTCTCCCCTCTCTGATCTGGACCAACAAGACTGACTGGCTCCTCCTGTGGTTTTTGAAAATAATTTGGCTGATTACTGTTCCCTTAATGTGTCTACTTCCACACCACATCTGATAGAACTTGTTGACTGCCTCACTGTAACGACCTCCCCAGTTACTTCTGTTAACGAAAGACAACCTGACCAATGCTTAAATATTTTAAGTTGGAACGTCGCAGGGCTGGCTTCTAAGGTGTCACACCACAACTGGGTCAAGATTGTCCAGAATTATGATATTTTGTTATTGCAGGAAACTTGGGCCACACAATATCTCCACTTAGAAGGCTTTCACTGCTTTAACCTCGTGGTCCCTACCCAAGGTTGGTCGCCCGCCCGGCGGCCTGTCAGTCTGGGTTAATATAAATGCGGGTGGAAACATAAAGGCTATTGTTACCAACAGTGAGAAATACCAGGCATTGTTTTACACAAGGGGTTAACAATTTGCTTTATTAATTTCTATAATAATGATTTTCAGAGCACACCGAATGTAAATTTCATTAATTTGTTTAAACTTCATCTCTACTTTACAAAGTGAAAATAGATCACATAAACAAGTAAGCATTTGCCTGGCTGGTGATTTTAATGCCAGGATGTCTAGTGGGAATACTGAGGTTATGAATCCCTTAAGTAATACATCATCTCTCACCAGGGGAATAGAACTTGCAGAGCATCTGTCCAAAACCAATTTAGTAAATGTGATGGAAATTGCTGAGGCAGCTTCTAATTACAATAATGCCGTACCAACCTACAGAGGCCGCGGCAGTGCTTCCACTATTGACTATGTTTTTATATCCCCTATGTTAGAGGACTGCTTATTTAAATCTGAAGTTATAGAAACTGCTTATAGTGACCACAACCCTATAACATTAAAGTTGCAAATTGCGACCAGGCCGAAATACGCAAAAGAATGTGGGGCCACTAACTTAGTAACATCTACTGATAACTTAAGACTGATCTGGAGAGGGGACGATAATCATGTATTGCTTTCAAAGTTGATCAATGGAAACCCGCAACTCGTTGATATCTGTCTGTCTCTTAATAGCTTTAACCCCGCTGTAATTGAAGCATTTATCAAATTATGCGGGGAGTTTAAACTACTGATTTCCAGGCCCACGGTTGAATCTCACCGTGGCCCTAGATGGTTCAAGAAGGATTGCTCCCGAGCCAACAGGGAGCTCCGTAAAGCCCTTGTAAAAAACCCCAGAGACCAGGAACTTGTAAAACTTTTAAGGTTACAATATAAAAATATTGTCAACTCACGGAAGGAGGAAGTTTTAAAAGATCAATGGGATAATCTCGCTTGTGCCTCCAGGGTTAAAAACATGACTGGCTTCTGGGCCACAGTCAAAGAAATGAGATCTATGGACCACACACTACTGCCCATCAGCTGCACCATAGTAAGCGAAGCATGGGAAGCTCATTTCGCCAGGATCTACCAGGCCCCCCCACAAATAGAGTTTGAATTTAACCACCTGATTGCCTCACAAATTGTAATATCTCTGTCAGAGGTAGAGGGTGCCATTGATCAAAGTGTGGGTAACAAGGCACCTGGTCCAGATGGGCTCCCTATTGACCAGATTAAACACAATCCTGAGTTCTGGGCTCCCCTTTTATTAAACGTTTTTAACAATTTAACTAATAATAAGATCCCAAGCACATGGTCCACCAGTATAATTGTTCCGATTTTTAAAAAGGAGATAGATCCAACCCTGGCTGTTACCGACCAATTTCATTGATTGATAATACTTTGAAAATTTTAGGGAGAATTCTGTTTAACAAGATCAGATCATGGGCCGAGGGGGACCATATTTTACAATCTTGCCTTCTAGGGTTTAGAAGCAACATAGGCACTGTTGAACAGTGCCTAAACCTAAATCTGATTATTGGTAAATACACTATAGCTTACAAATCCCCTATTTATCTGGCTTTTATGGATCTCACCTCGGCCTTTGACTATGTTAACAGATCTCGCCTGTGGTCGATTCTTTTAAAATACGGGTTGGACGAGGTTTTAGTTCATTTTTTAGCGTATTTACACAGGGACTTGAAAGCCAGAGTAAGAATAAGTTCATGTGGGAAGGTCTCGAAGGATATTGTCATTGGCAGAGGAGTTAGGCAGGGGTACGTTCTGGCCCCCCTACTTTTATTTGATATATTAATGATCTCCATAACTCCCTGTGTGTACTTACCACTGACATCCCAAAAATTAAAGGCAACCTACTCCCGGCATTACTGTATGCTGATGATGCGGTCCTGATGGGCCGCACTCCAAATGCTTTACGTATTTTAGTTAAAGGCTTTGTTGATTTTATGGCCGATCTGGATTTGTGTACAAATTTTAAGAAATAATTTTTAATGGCATGTGGACCAAAAAAGCACCTTATCAATAGAATCACTATTGGATCCGATACTTTGTTATGCACTTGCACTTTTCCCTATCTTGGGTTGCAATTTGCATCCAATGGCTCATGGGCCAATCACGTGGCCTATAGTAGGAACAAATTTTCAAGAGCCATTAATTCAATCCTTACCCTCCGACAACCCAAAAAGGCGGAGGTGGTTTTAGCCATTGTTAAAATTTTTAAGTCAGAATGTGTTCCTATTGCCACCTATGGAGCTGAAGTATGGGGAATCACTAAATGCAGCAACATCCAGGGCGAGGAGAATAGATTCTGCCGCAAACTGTTAAGGGCATCTATCTCTTCAGCGCACTACATTTGTCATAATGAATTAAAATTGGCATATATTGAGGATTTTATTAGGGCTCGTCCAGCTCTGTTCTGGATGTCAATCTGGAAGAACCCTGCAGCAACCCTTAGCCGAGATATAATAACCAACTGTCTTCACTGTGACAGGGGAATGGATATTCCTTGGCTGGCTGCTGTCCAGGAGAGTGTGAATAGCGTAAATTTTGACGACATCTTCTCTAACCAAACTAACATAGAGCACATTAATAAAAAAAAAATCACTCCAGGAGGCCTTATATAATCATTATAGAAGAGAAAGATACAGGAAAGAGGCAACGAAAACATCCGTAGCCAGGTATATGTCCCTGGCGCCAGCAGCCTACTTATCACCTTTTTTACCATCTCAGTATCTTTTAAAACCCATAAGTCGCTGGGAGAGAGGGCTGCTTTTTCGTTTAAGGGCAGGAACTTTAAAATATTCACTTTGCTTTCCTCTGGGATTTAATGCAAATCTTGATCAACTGCCTTGTCCCTGTGACAACAATAGCAATCAAAGTATGTTACATTTTTTTATTGTTTTGTAAATTTTATCAAAAGTATACCAAATGGTTTTTAATTCCATTTTTCAAGAAATCAACTATCAGCAATTACAAGACAGCTTATATGGAAATCCTAGAATTGAAAGAGGATGAACTGATATTTCGTGTGGGATCATTTTTAAAGCTGGCATTCCGTGCACGTACCTCTATGCCCATATTTTGAGTTTCTTTCTAAAATCCACTGACCGTTAGCAGTGTTTTGAGGGCATTATGCTCGGACCGTTGGACTGTATCTTTTTAATTGACACGAACTAGAATTCGTATTCGATTTTGGCAATTGTATGGAAATAAGGAAGGCCCAATGCCTTTTGTGCTTTCATAATCTGATTACCACCCTATTTTTACTTCCCATGCTGCTACTTGATTGTTAATAATACTGTGTTATTTTATCAAAATCTTCTTTAAAAAGTTTTAAATTTCAATCTTATGTATTTAAATGCTGTCAATGACCTGTGCTTTTATGGATACGTTTGTATTCCGAATAAAGATAATTGATTGATTGATATAAAAAAAACTTCTACAGCTTAACAAGCATTCTAGTTGAACCCCTCAACATATGCTTTAGGGACCAAAGAGGAAGGACAATTACCCCCAGATCTAAATAAAGCCATAATAATACTTACCCACATGAAAGGTAAACCTCCAGGTGAATGTTCCTTGTACAGGCCTATCTCCTCGCATAATATGGAGATTAAAATCCTAGCAAAGGTCCTGGCCAAACACTTATATACAATCATAGATAAGTTGAACCACTCGGATCAGTGACGGTTTATGCAATACAGAGCAGCCCAAACCAATTTATGGTGCCTATTAGGTTGCCCGCTGAAGGCAAACAAGATACAACAAGAACCAGCGACACTCCTGTTAGATGCTGAAAAGGCATTCAATTCACTTGAGTGGTTCTTCTTTCTAGCAATATTGCAATTTTGGCACCAAGTTTTCAGGGCTCTTCCTTCTTTATACTAAACGATTAGCCAGAGGTTGGGTGAACGGGTTAAGATCATAACAGTTTCCCATGTGGAGAGATGTGAGGCAGGGTTGACCCCTCTCAGTGCTTTTATTTGCGTTGACCAAGAACCTTTGGAGAGCTGGATAAGGAAGGACACCCTTATAAGGGGACTAAGATGGACCCTCCCACCCCCCAATTGAGTGGCCCTAATTTCACTGTATGCAGAAAGTGTGCTATTATACATGGCAGACCCCAGGCACTCCTTTTCCAAGAGTGCTGACAAAAATAAGTAGGTGTGGGTAATATTCCAGCTTTTGTATCAATTGTCCGAAATCGATTATTTTCCCACTGACAGATTGGCACACACCTAATTATATTTGCACAACACATGTGCCACAAAGCATTTTTGTCAGAACAGGTGGGGGTTTACAAGTCCCAAATGTTTCACTTGGCATTAGTAGAATGTCTATTTGAAAAAAGCCTCTTGCGGCCATTTTTCTTTATTCCATGGACAAGTGCAAATTCGGTAGCTTCAATAAAGCAAAGTATGCTTTAAATTGGCTAGGAATTTAGGGGTCTCCAACTGCTTCAAGATATTGAGGCGGCATGCCTAGACCAATGGGCAGTAGTCAAAATCCAGATGAGGAGATTGTATTCAATGCACTAGGAGGCTGAAACTCTTTTCCATTGTTTTCAGCTTCCTGTTGCTTACGCATGGATAGTGATGATGCACAGCTCAAATGGCTCACAGTATTAAAAGATGGAAGGGGGGGGTTGAAGACAAAGAGGTGTGCTAAAGAGAAAGGGGGTGGAGGGGGAGCAGAGAGAGAGAGAGAGAGAGAGAGAGAGAGAGAGAGAGAAATAGTGTGGAAAGATACACTATCCAACCAAAACACAGACAAAAATGCTTCTGGGCCGAACAAACACAAGTAAAAGGAAGAAACCAATGAGTCAAGGGCAGGGAAGTGAGAGTGAAAGCAAAGCTATCCGATCATGAGCAAGGTGCTGACCCAAAGCCCACTCCAAGTTTATATGTATTGGAAACAACAGGTCTTCCAATAGACCAGTAAAGCAGTCTGTATCCGAGACCCAACAATGAAGGGATGAACCAAACCTGCAGTCAAGGACACAATCCTCAAACTACCACCTAAGACTGCCCTTTCCTAATGCCAGAGAAAACGGACGCCACTTAAGCATGTATGATATAAAAATATTATGTGGTGCAAAAATTCTTTGATCAATGTATTTAAGATTTTCTATGTTTTGTTGCATTAGTGAACACCAGGAGGGTTAAATTTTCGATGTTGCACAATACCTTATTTTGTGCTTACTAAGTGCTTCATATTTTATCTTAAAATTGATCCTTCACTTATTCTGGTCCCTCTAAACCTTTCTAGGCCCGTGCACAAATTTACATTCATATCATTATTTAGGCTTTGAGTATTTAGATTTAGCAGAAAGATAACAGTCATCGCATAATGCCCACTTGGGTGGGTAAATGCAGAGATGGAAGCAGGTACAATTGACAAGACAGTACATACATTTATCATCAATATATAAATATATACACAGCAGGAAATGTAATGGACAAGGGAGTTATGCTTAAAGAAAGAGGGTCAGAATTTCGTTAGTCGAAACTGTATTCTTGTGAGATAAGATTTAACAGCAGAGTCAGTGAAGATAAAAAATCTAAGGTTGTCGGATACCAGACGACAATTTTTAGAGAAGGGAAATTGGGGAATAAAACCACAGATTGAAGGAGAGGAAGGGTAAGTAGTGTTTTCTTTTAGTAAATTCAAGTCCATTGCAGACAAAGCACAGTGGCTAGGTGTCTGAATTGAGAGGGTAATTAAGAAGTGAATTAAGGGAAGAAAAGATACAAGGGGAAAAAACTGGATAGTTGGAGGGTGAATCAGTCAGATGATTCGCAAGATGGCTAAGCAGTTTTTCGCACTGGCATGATTCAACTGAGTAGAAGAGAAGAGTGTCTTGCATAGTGGATCAGTGCAGGCGGACCCCGTTGTTTTATTTGCTGTTTTATTTGGTCTCATCTTATTTCCTTGTATAGAGCCTAGAGGTTTTGTGGGCGCTTTTTACACTTCGCTTATCTTTCTTATGTCAGTTCTCCCATTCGGCAGTAACTTTTTTTTATTTTGCTAATTTCTTTTTCTGCCCGACACTTGACTGGCCTTGCTGGGCAGACCATTTGTCATTGGTACCTATTCCAACTTGTGCCTGCCTATAAAATGGTGCCAGCAGTGAAGCCACTGTAATATACTACTACAGATTGCCTAGACATGGAATAGTGGAGCTATCACTAGTCTGCCCATTTTTGATTTCCTTGTTCTGAGTACCTCCAGCTAAGGGTTGCCTTGCCCGTTTAGACCCTGTCATTTTAGCTTAGCTTTGTCTGGCCTAATCTTTGTGTTCCTTGTATGTTATCTTCAAGTTTGTGTGGACATGTTTTTGCATTTATTGTATCTTTCTTGCGTTAGTTCTTTCATTTGGCAGTATCTTGTTTTAGCGCCATTTCCTTTCTCGGTCTGACCCATGCTTAGCCTTGCTGGGCGAAACGCTGGTCAGTGCTTCCTGTTCTGGCCTGCGGCTACCTTTAATATGGCACTAGCTGTGCAGACTCTCAGTGGGTGAGCCGCCAGCATTCCAAAAGCACACCAAAGTCTGCTTGCACCGATCTGACACCTGAGACCTAGCGCCTCTGGCCATTGTGCCAGGAGTTCGAGTTTGTGAAGCCTAGAGGGAAAATAATTCAACCAACCTATTAGCTATGGCTGCTGCTCTGCCTTTACAGCCTTTAGTCAGGGCCCTTTTTGCTGCTGGAACGGTCTATCAGCTACCTCTGACCTGTTCTTCCTACCGCTCATGCCACACCCTTTCCTCCTACCAACACAACCCCATCTAGCTTCTCTAACACCAACCCCTTCTATGACTCCCTCAGCCCTAAGAAAACTGAAGATCTCACAGACATCATAGAGTATTGGCTTAACAAGGACTCTAATCCGGAAGTACCGCCGGAAGTCCCCCGGTTTTAAAATTGTGAGTGGACAGATGGTCAAAGAAAGGGGGCAGCATTACTGCTCTTGTTCGCCCCAACATCAAAGCCTCCATTTTGGAGTCTAGAAACTTCAACTGGATAGAATATATGAATTTTAGCCTCTCTGTTTTATTGTCCACGTTCTAATCTACAGATCCTGTGGCGCAAAAGAACACTACAGCTCTAAGCTCCTGGACCTTATCACCCCTACCTACCCAAGCATGAGAATTTCCTTCTCTTAGGGAATTTCAGTTTTTGCCTTGATGAAATACACAACCCTGTTTCTAACAATTCTGCTTGATGACCTGTCTGTAGCTGCCCTTTCCTTAACATTTACCAGTCCCATCGATGAAACTGGACACATGTGGGACCCAATTTTCGTGAACATTAACAACCTAAAGATAGACACTCCTCTCCTGTAACCTGGACAGACCATTTCCTCATTCACTTCACTATTTCGTCAAACCTTTCTCTACCCTTTAGACCTCCCTCCTAATCCAACAATAAATCCAGATTTTGGAGGGAAAAAAAAAAAAGATCAAAACTAGCTTAGAGGACTGCCTTCAACAAATCTCTCCTCACTGACACAAATGTTAACAGTTTCTATAATCGATTTACAGCGTCCATAAACGTCCGCCCTGTTAACATTCCACACCCCGACATGCAGCTACCCTTCGGCCAAATGGTATACCCAAGATCTCAGAGATTTTAATCTTCACTACAAGCACCCAGAGTGTGCCTGGAGGTGCTCTCCAGACTACAGACAGATACAAGTCCGCCTTCAGAATCTATCACAGGAAGATCTGTTTTACTGGTTAGACTCTTCTTATCAATCGTGTTATTCCAATTGTAACTCCACCAGAGAAATCTTCTCTATTGTAAAATAATGTTTTTTCCCCCAGACAAAAATCATTAACATCTTTGCTAATTTTGCAACGAAACCCCAATTGGGCACTTTTACATTTCTTAACCAGCTATTGACAGCTAAACATTGGTTGTTCCCTTCCCATGTTTGCCCGGGTTGATGCTGACCTGGTCTGACAGACTAGGTACGTGGTAAGATTAGAATGCCCTGAAGACCATGTCCTCACATCTTTTCTGAACTCTTCTGCCCCACATTCACTGCGTCCCTTAGCTCGGCTACCATACCGGAGAACTGGAAACACGCAAATGTTTTGCCCTTTAAAAAAACAAACAAAAAAAAACATAAAACGCCACCTTCCACTGACCCACTGTCGCTCAGCTACTTTAGACCCTTATCCCTATTGCCAAATCCAAGGCGGCTTTCAGTTTTCCCTCTCATGCCATCCTTCTCAGTTGCATGCACAATCTTGGCATCTGTGCCAATGCTCTGAACTGGTTTCAATTCATTCTTTCCAACAGAACCCAAATTATTAGTCTAGCTGCCTTTACCTCTGAAATCACCAGAAATATTTGCAGAGTCCCTAAGGAATCTTCCCTGATTCTGCCACTCTTTAATATTTACATGATCCCTTTGGCTGGCATCATCAAATCTTACAGCTACAATATGGTTTCCTACACCAATGATAACGAGCTTATTTCCTCAATTACAAAAAATACCAAAACTTCTGATGAGAAGAAAATTCACAACATGCATGTCCCATGTTCCTGGCAGGATGAAGGACACATGTTTTGAGCTCAATGTAGACAAGACCAAGGTCATTCTTTTTGTAAAGTCCACCTTGATGTGGCCTGAGGCCTGGTGGCCCAGTGAACTCGGAAAGCTGCAGGTCTCTTGAAACTATGCCAAGATTCTGTATCATGCTTGATATCAATCTTTCCAGGGGAGATCAAGTCAAGTGTGTTTCCTCCACCTGCTTTAGCACCCTCAGAATGATTCACAATGTATTCAAGTTACTCCTCCTTAGTACCCCCAGAAGACTGTCACCCAAGCCCTGATCACCAGCAGTCTTGACTATGGAAACCTTTTATATACAGGCATTCCAGAGTATCTCACGAGAAGACTGCAAGATGTTCAGAATGCTGCTGCCCATCTGGTTCTCAACAACCCTGCACACGCCTTGATGTCCTAATCTCAAGGCCTTGCACTTGTTACCTATTCTTAAGTGTGCCATCTTCAAATTACTGTGCGATACACAAAGAGCTGCATGGCACTAGCCCTCTCTGTCTGAATAGCAGTGTCTCTCTGAACAAGCCTGTACTTCACTTTAACACCTTTCACCTAGCTCATGTCCCACATGTTCACTGTATAAGAACTGTCAGGAGGTCCTTCTCATTCCTAGAGGCCCACAATTGGAACATCCTTCCCTTCAATATTTGTCTGATTGAAAATGTTTTCACCTTTAAACAGAAACTGAAGAACTGTTATAACTACTTCGTTGTCTAACTTCCCAACACTCTCTGGAATGGTCGAAAGTGCGTGGATACCCCTTGAGGGGCTAGCTTGTGCCATACAATCCCAAATAACATAACAGCCGGCAGCCATGAGGAGTAGAGTAGTTCTAATGCCAGAGATCCCGGATGGAAATTCAGAGGCAAAGCCTGTAGATGAGAGATGAGTGAGGGGGGCGGTGGTAAGGGTGGATGGCGGAGAAATAGATGGGGAAGAATAGGGTAAGAATAGGGTATTTATGGTGCAGGAAGTTATTGAGGATGCACATGCAAGGAAGACATTGGTCTAGAAAGTAGGTTTTAACAGTATTGAGGGCTGATGTGACTGCACACAAGGCTTGTCTGTATCTTTCTAGGTATTAAGTGGTCAGGGGTTCATGCCATTCATGAAGCAGTTTGGGCTGTATGGTTTTTAGAGAGTGGAAAGTATTAGTGATTCAGGATTGTGATCCATAATTAAAAGCGAGAATGGGTTGAATATACAAAGAAGGAAGGGTAAGTAAAAAACTTTTCAGTGTCAGTTAACTTGTCAATTCAAGTGGAAGTCATTCTGCCCACATTCATCATCTAAATTACAGTTTTATAACACACATTATAACACACACTTTTAAGATGTTGCTGTGCAAGTAACCAAATGAGGTAGGACTCCTAAATCAAGGCATATACTTTGTGTTGATTTAGAGTGCAACCCTCTGATTCAGGGAAGATCACTGAACTGATGACTTCACCCGTCTCCATGCACCACCCTCCAACACCCAAGACTTTCTCTGCACCCATAACAAAAGTCAAAAACGTATACGGACTCAGCCGGAATGGTGGGTGGGACTACTGGAAGCCGGAGGATGGAGTACGTCTAAAGCGGAGGTTAAAAGGAGTAACTGCTGAGAGTTTACTAACACTTCGAGATCAATGGGAAGATTTAAAAGAATCTAGAACTCAGACAGGAGCAGGCAGGTGATGAACAGGGAATAAGGATTCTCAGCATTTCTTGACAAAACTGAGCATCCAATCTAGAGCACGCATCAAATGTAAGGTGTTTACAAAAAACGTGGAGGCTTTCTGGTATGGCTGGCATACAGATCACTCACAAGCTTCCCAATGAACCTTTGGCCCAAACAGCATTACAAGGATTAAATCTGGCATCGGAGTTGGGGATTTACTTGGAGAAACACATCATACATACATTTAGGACCATTTTAAGCAGAAACATTCCTCCTCGGAATTACTACCATTTATGGCCGAAATACTATCCATTCCTGCCATATTTAGCTAGCTAGGAAAGAAAGTGTTGCATTGGTATAAAAAAGTATTCATCCTTGCAGGCACTACAGAGGGAGTTTATTTGTAGTTCGAGTTACATACAAGGTTTAAGTACTTCGATGACACAAACCCCATCAACAGCTAAATAGGTTACAGCTCAGCCCCCAGGTCCTCTATAACCCTTCCAACAAACACTAGTGGAATAAGGGAAAAGGAGCACTCTACAAAGAGACAACACTCCATGCACCAAACGATCCCAATGTGTGAATAAAGAGGCTAAATGTTTGCACTATGGTGTTCAGACTGTTAACTTCCTACAAGGGACTTTACAACAATGGTGACAAGATTAAGGCACGCACTTATGTGGAAGACCTTAAAAGAAGAAATAAGAACTGGATGCCTCACCAGTGTCTATATTATCATCAGACTACGTAAGCAGTGGAGAACGGAGAACCAGAAAAGAAGCTGAACCCTTCCAAGAGTGTCTAGAAAGAACGCGGAGACCAGGGAATACGTTTGGCTTTGGCTGATTTACATCAACTCCTCACAGGACTACCTGACGCTGCATTTCACTGCACAGCAGGCTCAATAACAACAACAAAATAAGTTTCCTTCTTTAAACAACTTAACATGTTCTTTACACAACTTCTCTGTGGCTTTACTGGTACAGCCTGCATCATGCAACCCTACTGAGCATCTCAGCTCTCATTGACAAGACACCTTCTCTGCTCTAATCTTCTCTGCAGGATACAAACTCAAACAGCAGTCTTGAAGGCTCTAGGCACTGTTCTCAAAGTTGGATGCACCTTTCGCAGTCTGCAAGGCTGCCAGATGGTTGGACATTGGATTTTTTTTCTATTTTTTGTCCAACTCGTTTTCTTTTCCTCAATTTTGGTTTCTTTAGTTCTCTGCTCCGTCATTTGGCAACAAGTTTTACTGGATTTTGGAACCAAACGGCTAGGGCTGTCGACCTCGAATCTGGGGAACTGGGTTAGAGTCTCGGCAATGACGCTAAACATCCTGTGATTATGGGCAAATCACTTAATGTCCCCGTGCCTAACAAAAATGAATGTGTCCTCATGTAATGCAACTGGTGCTATGTAAAGCGCTCTGATACCTAATACCTTCGGGTCAAGCTCGCGCTATATAAAACTCCGTAAAATAAAAAATAAATAAACCTAAAGAGCTTTTAGAGCTTTAAGGAAACCCATGAACTTTACAAAGGAGGAACCACAGGAAGAAGATACAAAAAAACAAAACAGGAAAAGGGACCCCACCAGTCCCAAATCGACATATGGCTGCCTGAGAGGGTCACTGTTTTAGTCTGTATACAAGAGATGTAGTCTAGTGAGGCCGTCCTGCTTGCAAGCATATCAAGAAAGGAGAACAGCAGCCGTCGAGAGAGGAGAAAATGGCTGTTTATGAACTTTTTCTTAGAAAGAGGGAGGTGTTGGTTTGTGTTTCAACGTTAGGCAAGTGTTGTGAACTATAGTGTAGAATGTTTTTCTGCCCCAAAGTCTAGCCAGGACGCCTTCTCTAACACAGCAGCTGTTGGCAAGCTCATACGCACTCAGGGAGGTAAACTCACTGCTTAATTTGAGCCGGTGGTTTCCGGTGCTTGGCACTTAATTGTCAACACCGGCGCTTGAGACAGTCTGCCACATGGGGTCGCGGTCTGGCTAATTTAGAGATGGCCACAACAATAGTTAATTTATCAAATCAATATTCATTCAAAATGATTACCTACCGTCCAAGCCCTTATTATAGCTTTGGGGGGCCTGAAATAGTCCGAACTGTCACTCTTGTAGGTGTGTGATGGTTATTAGTTGTGTTGTTACTATCATTGGCAACATAGCAGGGGCAATATGTGGTGCAAGCTGCAGTGGCCTCCTGACAAGAGCCTTGGCACTTATTTGTTTACGAAATAAGCAGTGGGTAAATGACATACAGATTAATGAAGAAAAAAATTAAAGCAGCTGGGCCATAGATGACTGCACCACCAGGACTAGTCACAAGATGTATGTAATATTGCCCACCTCAAATGATCTGCTGCTTATAGACCATGAATATAACTAAGTGAATTGGTTGGATGAGAGGCAATATATAGACACAGACAGTTAAGTACATAAAAACCCGTCAATAAAAAGTATTTGCAAATAAACGTTTCTGGTCTTTTTATTCTCAGTTATGCTTCGTATGAAAGAACCAGCCAACGCGTTTCGCCCAAAGATGAGCTTCTTCAGGGCTGTAATGGCATACAACATGAGTGTATTTTAGAATAATGATGTTAGACCATGAAAAACATTTTAAACATGTGAAAAAAGATAAGTTTGATAGAAAAAGAGGATAATAGAGAGGAAGGGAGAAAAGAGCAAAGAGAGAAGTGAAAAGTGTTAGAATAAAGGTGAAAAGTAACAGGGTAGTAAGATCTAGTGAGCAATGCTATTACCCATAAACAAGAAGTGTGTAGTATCTAGATCCAAGCAGAAGTTAGCAAAAGATGAATAAACGCCATTAAAAAATAACACCATGTGTGAGGCTGCCTTATAGACCAGTGCCAATGTGCAAAAATAACTAGTGTAGCTAGATAAAACTAGCTTACCAATAGGATATAAGAATGAAGTGCATCCTCAGACGCGCATAAAAAGGATTGAAGCAAATCCTAAAGAATGCCAGAAAAAAAATATAAACTGAGCATGTCTGTAACCAATCTGACAAAAATGAGCAAGAGCTTAGTAAAGAAATAGAAGGGTAGACATACCTAGGACGCATAGGTGAGGCTCATGGTAGAGCGAGGTCCTATGAGTATTTGTAGAATGGTGTACCTACAAAGAAATTAATTTATTGAATTAAAAGTGTGGGGACTTAAAAAAAGCCCAATATCCTCTATGGCCACGAGTCAGTTAAGGATGATAAAGGCTAACGCGCATGTAAACAACAAATTTCATAAAGAACAATTCAGGCCAATGAAAAAAGGAAAATATTTTGAAACACAAGAAGAGCTCAAAGGCCCATACAATAAATAATATCAAGAACTAAATAATGCTGCACACGCATGGGGCTGAGGTACAAAGTGAGCTGTCTGCGCGGGAAACCCGAGTGGACGGCGGGCATATAAAAAAACTTGTAAATAAAGAAAAAAATATATATTTTATAAAAAATATACGCTGCAACAAAAGCTCCGCGGTGCATTAGAATTGGGAGGGACCGGAGTAAGGTCTAGATATGCAGATGCATACCATTAAAGTGAAAACTGCACTAAGGTGAGTAGTGCGCTGGAACCAGAGCTACACGAGTAACAAATGAGCTAATGACTCGCTGAAACCCAGACTTCTAATATGAAGCCGAATCAAGCGCGTTACACCGAAAATTAAGCACAAACAAACCGTTCAAGGAAAGGGGTCATGACTTACTTCAAACGGTATTAGCCGCATAGGTATGTTGGAGCCGTGTCCATAAAAACGTCCTCAACCGGCACGATAGTTGAAAAGTGTAAGAGCCCGCCAATGCTTTTATAAGGCATCCATCAATTACCAGCGAGCCCAGGAACTAGACCGCGCCACAGGAAGTGTAGTTTCAACTCACTTCCGGTTTTGTAGACGGCGTGAAAAAGCGAGTCCCTTAGGCACTGGACCGCGCAAGCGAAAAACAAAAATAACCACTTCCGTTTTTACAGCCTCGACCCAAAATAACATAAAAACTCAATTTAAAATTAGAATAATAAGAGAGAGGTATAGTGAGACCTCTACTCAAAAGACTAAAAGTGCTTATAGGCACAAAACTAATACAGAGCGAACTAACAAAAACAGAGGTATAGTAAGCCTTTACACGAATACCTAAACCACGGTGGTAAGCACAGAGCTAATGAGTATAGACCTGACTAGAAGAGAAAAACACAGAAACAACCTCAGAGACTTGCAATAGGAAGCGATGTAGGCAAACCTCAGAGCAGACAACATTAAAAACCCTAATGATTAAAAAGTAAACAAGGCAAAGCCCTTCGATGTCTAACAGAGGTGACATCACATTAAGAGCAAAAGTAAACCTGACTGGAAGGGGGAAACACAGAAACAACCTCAAAGACTTGCATTAGGAAACAATGTGGGCAAACCTTAGCTCGTGGTATTAGTTGAAGTGTTCTACTAAGGTAAGTCAGAACAGACAACATTGAGAGCCCTAATGATTAAAAGGTGAGGAAGGCACAGCCCTTAGATGTCTAGCAGAAGTGACATCTCATTAAAAGCAAACCGGTATACTTAATAGTAGTGTATCATCATAGTAACTAATGTGCAGTGCTAATTCACAAATAAAAGCCATGGAAGGGACAGAAGAGAATCTATGAGTATTAAATACATCAGAGATAGAAATGACCATATTGTAATCAACTACAACAAATATTAGGAAAGTGAGTGGCAGTATGATTACAGTGCCACTACAAGGTAACAGTAGCAATGTTCAGACTGTACAGTATAATACTCATATGTGGAGTCATGCTCAAACAGATACATGAATGAAGACCAGGCAAACATGGGGTCCCACATACTGTAGCCCTAAATATTAAGAATTATCTGATTAGATACCAGAACATGGTCAATATAGCATGAAAGAAAGACAAGAGAAAACAAGCGTCCATATGTGGAGTCATGCTCCATGAAATATGTGAGTAATTACTAGAAGAGCATAGGGTCCCCCTGCAGGTGACCCAAAGATTGTAAATTATCCAGTGGGGTACCAGAACAAAGTCAAGAAGGCAACATAATATAGATGCAGGAGAACATAAACAATATTATCTAAAACACGATGAAAAGAGAAATACATTTTACAAACAGTGCCCAAAAGGTTAAGAGGCACAGCTGCTTATATTCTTATTGCTAAAGTTCATGACATAGGACCGTACATAGATAACATTAGACCGTACAACATTTGTTACTGCACACCGTATTACAAAAGGAAAACAGCAGGAGAATGGGAAATGCGAGATAGGGAAGACTACAAAATTGGTCGTGCATTAATAACAGTATTGATACATGTAATGCTATCAGTCTAGTGTATACGGTTGGTACTGAAAGACATTTAGCCACACCATTTACAAAAAATAGTGTAACTCCCTGTCTGTATTGAGGCCTAGGATTGAGGAACGTAACGTACAAATCCATCTGGCTTCTAATTGTCTCAGCATCAGAGCCCTATCCCCGCCCCGTGTATTACTGGTGACGGTATCTATGCCATGAAATCGGAAACAGGCCCGGTCAACATCCACTCTACACTTGTGTGAAACAAGGGCATATGAAGTATCCCCATTCAGGGCAGCTCTGCGATGTTCCTGAATGCGAATTTTGAGTTGTCTGGTTGTGCTGCCAACGTAGATTTTGTTACAGCCACAAATAATAACATAAACAACAAAGTTTGTGAGACAATTAATGAAATGTTGAATCTTGTGCTCCTGGCTGGTGTTGTAACTAAACGTCTTGGTGGAGGGAGGATGTGAGCTCGTGTAATGCAGGATGCTGTTAACAGATGTTTCCTTCCTGTGCAGTGTGCACCAAGAAAGCCATCCCTTATGGGGAGCTACTGCGTATTCGCAGAAATTGCAGCGAGGAGGCTAACTAGTATGGCTACAGATAGACTGTATGGCTACAGATAGACTCATGAGAAGAGGCTATGATCCACATATACTTGACACCGCTGGCACTAAGGTTCAGACTATTAAGAGAGCGGACACGTTGAAATATAACAAAAAGAAACGCAATCAGGGAGTCCAGAAACTTTTGTTCATTACCACCTACTCTACATTAAATCAGGAGGTATTTAAGTCCCTGGGTAAACACTGGGCCTTACTAAAAGGGGTACCTGGAATTAACGATATGATCACTGAAAGGCCCTCGATGACATTCAGGAGAAGCAAGACGATTAGGGATGTTCTATGCCCAAGCTACACCTTACAGAATAAACCCAAACAAGGGACATGGCTTACCAAACCTAAAGGTTTTTACACATGTACCACCTGTAACGTATGTCAGCTGGGTTGCAACAGAATGATGACGTTTAGTTACAACACCAGCCAGGAGCACAAGATTCAACATTTCATTAATTGTCTCACAAACTTTGTTGTTTATGTTATTATTTGTGGCTGTAACAAAATCTACGTTGGCAGCACAACCAGACAACTCAAAATTCGCATTCAGGAACATCGCAGAGCTGCCCTGAATGGGGATACTTCATATGCCCTTGTTTCACACAAGTGTAGAGTGGATGTTGACCGGGCCTGTTTCCGATTTCATGGCATAGATACCGTCACCAGTAATACACGGGGCGGGGATAGGGCTCTGATGCTGAGACAATTAGAAGCCAGATGGATTTGTACGTTACGTTCCTCAATCCTAGGCCTCAATACAGACAGGGAGTTACACTATTTTTTGTAAATGGTGTGGCTAAATGTCTTTCAGTACCAACCGTATACACTAGACTGATAGCATTACATGTATCAATACTGTTATTAATGCACGACCAATTTTGTAGTCTTCCCTATCTCGCATTTCCCATTCTCCTGCTGTTTTCCTTTTGTAATACGGTGTGCAGTAACAAATGTTGTACGGTCTAATGTTATCTATGTACGGTCCTATGTCATGAACTTTAGCAATAAGAATATAAGCAGCTGTGCCTCTTAACCTTTTGGGCACTGTTTGTAAAATGTATTTCTCTTTTCATCGTGTTTTAGATAATATTGTTTATGTTCTCCTGCATCTATATTATGTTGCCTTCTTGACTTTGTTCTGGTACCCCACTGGATAATTTACAATCTTTGGGTCACCTGCAGGGGGACCCTATGCTCTTCTAGTAATTACTCACATATTTCATGGAGCATGACTCCACATATGGACGTTTGTTTTCTCTTGTCTTTCTTTCATGCTATATTGACCATGTTCTGGTATCTAATCAGATAATTCTTAATATTTAGGGCTACAGTATGTGGGACCCCATGTTTGCCTGGTCTTCATTCATGTATCTGTTTGAGCATGACTCCACATATGAGTATTATACTGTACAGTCTGAACATCGCTACTGTTACCTTGTAGTGGCACTGTAACCATACTGCCACTCACATTCCTAATATTGGTTGTAGTTGATTACAATATGGTCATTTCTATCTCTGATGTATTTAATACTCTTATAGATTCTCTTCTGTCCCTTCCATGGCTTTTATTTGTGAATTAGCACTGCACATTAGTTACTATGATGATACACTACTATTAAGTATACCGGTTTGCTTTTAATGAGATGTCACTTCTGCTAGACATCTAAGGGCTGTGCCTTCCTCACCTTTTAATCATTAGGGCTCTCAATGTTGTCTGTTCTGACTTACCTTAGTAGAACACTTCAACTAATACCACGAGCTAAGGTTTGCCCACATCGTTTCCTAATGCAAGTCTTTGAGGTCGTTTCAGTGTTTCCCCCTTCCAGTCAGGTTTACTTTTGCTCTTAATGTGATGTCACCTCTGTTAGACATCGAAGGGCTTTGCCTTGTTTACTTTTTAATCATTAGGGTTTTCAATGTTGTCTGCTCTGAGGTTTGCCTACATCGCTTCCTATTGCAAGTCTCTGAGGTGGTTTCTGTGTTTTTCTCTTCTAGTCAGGTCCATACTCATTAGCTCTGTGCTTACCACCGTGGTTTAGGTATTCGTGTAAAGGCTTACTATACCTCTGTTTTTGTTAGTTCGCTCTGTATTAGTTTTGTGCCTATAACCACTTTTAGTCTTTTGAGTAGAGGTCTCACTATAACTCTCTCTTATTATTCTAATTTTAAATTGAGTTTTTATGTTATTTTGGGTCGAGGCTGTAAAAACGGAAGTGGTTATTTTTTTTTCGCTTGCGCGGTCCAGTGCCTAAGGGACTCGCTTTTTCACGCCGTCTACAAAACCGGAAGTGAGTTAAAACTACACTTCCTGTGCCGCGGTCTAGTTCCTGGGCTCGCTGGTAATTGATGGATGCCTTATAAAAGCATTGGCGGGCTCTTACACTTTTCAACTATCGTGCCGGTTGAGGACGTTTTTATGGACACGGCTCCAACATACCTATGCGGCTAATACCGTTTGAAGTAAGTCATGACCCCTTTCCTTGAACGGTTTGTTTGTGCTTAATTTTCGGTGTAACGCGCTTGATTCGGCTTCATATTAGAAGTCTGGGTTTCAGCGAGTCATTAGCTCATTTGTTACTCGTGTAGCTCTGGTTCCAGCGCACTACTCACCTTAGTGCAGTTTTCACTTTAATGGTATGCATCTGCATATCTAGACCTTACTCCGGTCCCTCCCGATTCTAATGCACCGCGGAGATTTTGTTGCAGCGTATATTTTTTATAAAATATATATTTTTTTCTTTATTTACAAGTTTTTTATATGCCCGCCGTCCACTCGGGTTTCCCGCGCAGACAGCTCACTTTGTACCTCAGCCCCATGCGTGTGCAGCATTATTTAGTTCTTGATATTATTTATTGTATGGGCCTTTGAGCTCTTCTTGCGTTTCAAAATATTTTCCTTTTTTCATTGGCCTGAATTGTTCTTTATGAAATTTGTTGTTTACATGCGCGTTAGCCTTTATCATCCTTAACTGACTCGTGGCCATAGAGGATATTGGGCTTTTTTTAAGTCCCCACACTTTTAATTCAATAAATTAATTTCTTTGTAGGTACACCATTCTACAAATACTCATAGGACTTCGCTCTACCATGAGCCTCACCTATGCGTCCTAGGTATGTCTACCCTTCTATTTCTTTACTAAGCTCTTGCTCATTTTTGTCAGATTGGTTACAGACATGCTCAGTTTATATATTTTTTCTGGCATTCTTTAGGATTTGCTTCAATCCTTTTTATGCGCGTCTGAGGATACACTTCATTCTTATATCCTATTGGTAAGCTAGTTTTATCTATCTACACTAGTTATTTTTGCACATTGGCACTGGTCTATAAGGCAGCCTCACACATGGTGTTATTTTTTAATGGCGTTTATTCATCTTTTGCTAACTTCTGCTTGGATCTAGATACTACACACCTTGTTTACGGGTAATAGCATTGCTCACTAGATCTTACTACCCTGTTACTTTTCACCTTTATTCTAACACTTTTCACTTCTCTCTTTGCTCTTTTCTCCCTTCCTCTCTATTATCCTCTTTTTCTATCAAACTTATCTTTTTTCACATGTTTAAAATGTTTTTCATGGTCTAACATCATTATTCTAAAATACACTCATGTTGTATGCCATTACAGCCCTGAAGAAGCCCATCTTTGGGCGAAACGCGTTAGCTGGTTCTTTTATACGAAGCATAACGGAGAATAAAAAGACCAGAATCGTTTATTTGCAAATACTTTTTATTGACGGGTTTTTATGTACTTAACTGTCTGTGTCTATATATTGCCTCTCATCCAACCAATTGACATACAGATTAAACCTGCAGTGGCAACCTTTGAAAGGGAAGAGTATTATTCTGCATTTGTCAGCAGCTCGCTTGTGGTGAAGTGGTAACTACAGTTCTCCCTGCAGCATGCCGATTAAGGCGGACATGTTGGCACTATGAAACATCATTTGAGGTACTGTATCTATTGGAGTATGATGCTCACAGGCATGTTCAAGCAGTTTGAAATAACAATATTTTTCAAATTACTGTGTTTTCATAAGAGCATTGGTGAAGACTTGCACTTGGTTTTTTTAAGGACCCGATTGTAATTGTATTTATGTGGTGCTTACAATATTGTGACAATGTGTTGAAGTGATTTTTGGCGAGTAGCATGCTACTCCGGAACCCAAAGTGGATTAGTGGTGGATCAATACAGGGAAATAAAAGTTGTTAATTGGAGCGGTGGACATGCGAGTCGGTTAGTTGAACTAAATAAAGGAGGGACAGAGGAGGGGAGAGTCTAGAAAGTGTTATTTGGGAGATCATAGTAGTGGTATGGGGTTTGGGATGAATGAGAGAGTGGATATAGAGGCTATATTGAAAGAGGTATAGGATGAGACAGAGTAGTGAATTGGAGCGAGCTGAAGGTTTTTTCCTAAAGTGGAAGTAAAGTAATGAATATATAGATGCATAATTACATAAAAAGGTATACATGCCTATGGAAAATAATAAAGAGATAAAAAGTTGTTTTATATAAAGCCCCATATGTACAAGTATGGATCAATATTTTGAAAATCAGACTTTCCAGTGTTGCTGTACATAAAGCCAATTTATTTTCATTTATTTTGTTTGGTAATTTTATGTTTTTTATTGATATTTTTCCCCACTATTTCATTAGTGAAACACTTAGATACGTTATGATCATATTGACACTTTGTGAATTCTAAAATAAAATAAAAACAGAGACCCATAAGCATATAACCAAATAACATATGTAAACTATGTAGTGACCTATATACATGTTAAGCATAAAATAATATTTTTAGCCATAAGAAATATATACATTTGTTTTGCAGACCTATAAGAATATTTACATATTTTTAAACCATAAGTAGTGTATATATTTGTACGAAGAAATACTCATATCTAAATACATACATATAATCAAATTATACATGTTTACATACTCAAAACACAAATGTACAGCAGATGCTTGTGAATGGTGGTCATGTAGAAAACAGCCAACCTTTGAGTAGCCTTCTGAACACAAGATAGTTATCTGTGGTTTTTATGTTTGGGGGTAATGAATTCCATAGTTTGGCTGCTGGAACAGAGAAAGATGGACCACCCATGTTTTTTTTCTTGTATGCTGGGGTTTTCAGGCGGGGTGCCAATCTGCAGCAGAGGTTCCTTTGTTGTATGTATTTGGTGATTTTAATCCTGATGAAAAAGTGGTCCTGTTCCATGTATTGCTTGGAGGGTGATACAAAGCAGCTTGAAGGTGGATCTTCTGGCAACCAGAAACCAATGTAGAGCCCTCATGCAGGGGAGATGTGGGCTTGTGACTTTGCAATCAGGAGTAGTCTGGCAGCAGAGCTCTGAATTCGTTGTAGCCTTTTCATCGTTGATAAAGATAATCTGTGGTAGAGGACATTGGTGTAATCAAGTTGGGACAGTACAAGAGAGATAGTAGCTTGGACCTTGTGTGGAAATCCTAGGTGGAAGGTGGGGGGGGGGGGGAGATGTGTTGCAGAGTTTTTAGAGTAATACAGCTTGATCTTGGTAACTTATCCACTTGGGTAATCATTGAAAGCTTGGAGTCCATGGTAATTCCAAAGTTTCTTACTTCCTTTGATACTTTAGGAGGTGGTCCCAGATTGTCAGGCCACGTGCAGAATAGGTAATATTTTTTATCCAATCACCACATGTGAGTATTTCAGTTTTGGACTGTTGGATTTGGCACTTTTTGCAGGGTCATCCCAGAAACTTTTGCCTTCCTCATGGAATTTTTTCTGACCTGGTGTTGGTGGTTTTAGGAATCTGGGCACTTTATCACTACTGTCCAGTGTAAAGTGCATGTGCTCTCTATAGGTAACTTGGTAAGATTGGTCTACACCTGTTTGGCGTATTTAATTTATCTATCAGTCCCTTGTAAAGTGGTATCTCATATACCCAGGGCCAGTAAATTAAATGCTACTGGTGGGCTTGCAGCGCTGCTTGCGCCACCCACCATTGCAGGGCCTGCGCGCGCAGTTTACTGCCGCTGTGACGTGGCACAAAAAGTGGTTGCCATGTCTGTGACTCCCCTTTTACTACACATCAGTCACCCCTAAGGTAGGCCCTAGTTAGCCCTCTGGGCAGGGTGCGGTGTAGGTAAAAGGTAGGACATGTGCCTTAACTGTGTGGCATGCCCTGGTAGTGACAAACAGCCTATTTGGTTTTTCACTACTGTGAGGCTGCCCTCTCATAGGAATGCATTGGGGATTCCCCAATATGCATTTCAGTGGCAATTCCTGATAGGAGAGGGGTGGCGTGATCAAGTTTGCTATGTTTGGAATAGTGGCAATAAATGCTGCATAATGGTATTCGCAGATTTATTATCACTATTTTAGAAATGCCACTTTTAAAAGTGGGCATTTCTGTGTGCTATGTGTCTTTGTGCCCCCCTGTTGTGTATTGCATGTCTGGCTCTGGATGACAGGGGCTGGGGAGGTGCAGTGGCTCCAGAGGGGCTGGGCGAGTCAGCGCTAGGCTGAATAGGCCTGATCTGCATTTGGAGTAGTGGAAGGAGTAGCACCTGAACCTGCTTGGAACCGTGCTGTTGAAGGACTGTTGGGCGCCTGGAGGAACCGCCACAAAGGACTTACCCTCTGCTAGAGGGCCCTGTGAGCTGGCATGCCTGTGCCCAGCCCAGCCCTTTGCCAATTCCATGAGCGGGGCGAAGTCTGCCCCTGGTGGCGCCTCGCTGTGGGAAACACCAAGCGTGGAGAGCCTCCCCTGCTGATAAGGCAAGCGCAGGGTGAGCGCTCTACTTGTCCTTGTACCTGGGACCCACAGACCGTGGTGAAACGCTCTGGGCGCTGGTGGGACGCTCCACTTTTGAAATCTTGCTCCCGATGATTTCCTGACGGAGTGTGTGGAGCCCTTCATTGTTTCTTTATGCTCACGAGCGCTGTGCCCTGCGAAGAGGGAAGGGAGCCGCAGAACAGGAAGCCAGGCAGAGGCTGCCTGGTTGTGGGCGGGGCCCTCGTAAGGACGAGGAGAGCCTCGCGTGTTTCCCCAAGCCGTTGTGTGGGCTTGTTCTCCAGCGCTGTGTCTGCCCACCAGGAGTGTGTGGTGAGCACCTTTAGTGTCACGGTCCTGAGCCGAGAAGTGGGCTCCTGCTTCAAGACACGGCGAGAGCAGCCGCACCGCGAACAGGAAGCCAGGTGGCCGTTGCCTGGCTGTGGGCGAAGCTCCCCGCGGGGAGGAGGAAGTTGACAGGTGCTCGACCAGAGGAAGCAGTGTCTCCCGGGCCCCCGAGATCGCAAGGGAATCCCTACAGCCCAAAGTGCGCCGCCGGGAAGAGAGCCACACCCGAGCCCGGTTTCCGCTCATGGAAGTTGCTCGGGTGGCCATACGGAGAGGAGGCACTTCAGGCAAGTGAGGGGTCACCTGGACCAGCCTTTGAGGAGAGGAGGGCTGCCACCATGCAGGAGCAGTGTGGGTGCCTCCCTCATTTGCTCTCCATTGTGGTGTTGTGGGCATCTCGGGGTAAACCTCGACGGAGGCCCTCGAGCAGAGTTGCTCTACATCTCTGGCATGGACACAGCTGCGCCGCATGATTGCGGGCAGCTGCCTTCTTATCGCAGCACCGGGGGCATTCTCCAGTGAAGGAGACAAGGGTGAGTTGCACCCCCTCCCCTTTGCATTATGGGCATGGTTTCTGCTGCATCGGCAGCTAGGGGGCCAGTTTGGAGGACTAGTGTTGGAAGGGGCATTTTGGGGCAAGCCCAGGACAGGGCCCAGAGTACCCCTGTGTGACAGCTTGTACCGTGATGGGGATTTTATAAATGTGTGCACTTTGCAAGTGTTTACTTTGGTGCACTGTTTCTGATGCTAAGGCATAATGTGCTATGCTGAGTACGTACCCTTGTGTGTAGTGATAATGATACGGTGCACTGCTGCTGAGGAGGTTTAGGTCTAAGGTGGGCCTGATGTGATTAAGTTTTGCATAACATGCTCTACTAGGGAATGCCAAGATATTCATGCCTAATAGGTTTATGCTAAGTGTACCCATACCAGTAGTTACTGGTTGTCTTCACTAACTGAGTTGTGATGCTATGACAGCGGCCCGATTGGCCTTTTAGTGTATATAATCCCTGTAAAGTCATGCCAAGTGCCAGGAGGCACAGTGTATATATGCAATTACGTTCTGTGTTTTATGAGTAATACAAAGGCTATTTTTGATATAACCTTGTGTGGAGTTTCTTTTGTGGTGTACCTAGTGCGTCGCTGCTGTGTATGTGTGTTGCGCAAACGCTTTACACATTGCCTCTGGGATAAGCCTGACTGCTCTGCCAAGCTACCAAGGGGGTGAGCAGGGGTTATCTTCGGTGTGCAACCTGAAGTCCCATTTCTAACATGGACAAATTCAGTTTGAGATTGCGCCATGCCTTCCACTGATCAACGGCTCGGAGGCAACTGAAGATTTGAGTTTTCAATGTCTTTGGGGCTTTCCAGTTTAAAAAGTATTTGTGTATCATCTGTGTAGTTCTAGCAGATGAGCCGAAATTCATTGATCATTGTTGGTAATGACTTGATTCACATGTTGAAAAGCATGGGTGAGATAATAGATCCTTGTGGCCTCCTGCTTTTGTGAAGTACGGTTTGGATGCGAAAGGCGGAGTATGGATGACATTTGTTCTATTTTGAAGGTAGAAAGTGATCCAGTTAAGAACAGTTCCCTCTGTTGAATAGGGCTCAAATTGTTAGCTGTGGTGGCTTTAAAGCCAAGGCCTTTATTCTTCCTTGTGGGGTGCCTAAGGGTTCATCTTTGAGACCCACCCTTTTCAATCTCTATGTAGCTCCCCTGGCAGACCTGGTGCATTCCTTTGGCTTTCAGGTGTTATCATATACTGACGATACGCAAATTATCATCTCCATCTCCAATGACCTTCAATGGGTAGCAGTGAGGTTTAATCAGTGTATGTCCAGCATTATCTGCTGGATGAAGGACAACTCACTGAAAATTAACGCAGATAAGACTGAAGTGCTGGTGTTTGGTTCTCAGAACTCCATCTGGTCAAGCTTTTGGTGGCCGGTGGTCTGCGGACCCCACCCTGCCCCCGTTAGGACAGCCAAAAACCTGGGGGTCATCTTTGATGATGCTCTGAGTTTTGATGCCCAGGTCAGTTGCACCGTCAGCACTGGTTTCTACATCTTGAGGATTCTGAAAAAGGTCATGCCTTTTATTCCTCATGAGCTGCACCAGTCAATTATTATTGCCCTGGTCACTTCTAGACTGGACTACTGTAACGCTCTGTACCTGAACATCAACAGTGTTTCACTTAAACTTCAGGTGGTACAGATTGCGGCGGATCGTCTTATCCTGAACATTCTCAAGCGTCTTTCAGCCAGAGATGGGATTCGCTCCCTTCACTGGATCCCTGTCAGGAAACGTTCTTGCTCTGTGCATGGTATTTAAGGCCTTGCATAAAAAGGGCACCTCACACCTGCACTCTCTTTCAATGGTATGTTCCAGGGAGGCAACTGAGATCCTCCTCACAGAATAACTTGTGATCTCTAGATTTCGCAGGACTAGATGGGGTGGCCGTTCCTTTTCGGTAGCAGCCACCAAGTTATGGAACGCCTAACCCAGTTACATTTCTAATGTGGACTCCTCCTTGGCTTTTAAAAAACATCTGAAAACCTGGCTCTTTTCATCTTAGGTCTTGGCTGCTTGGCCACCTCTCATCTTGTGTCCTCCTGGTCTGCTACAGCGCCTTGACACCTCCGGGTATTAGTGCGCTTTACAAGTGCTATCCTATCCTATCTAGTCTTCAGACTAGAATGTCACGATCAACTGTGTCCAAGGCAACTGAGCGGTCCAAGAGAAGTGGTGCAGCGACCCAGTTCTGGTCTATTATGCTTCTAAAGTTATCCGAGGTGGCGATGAGGGCATATTCTGTGCATCTTTCTAAAAGGAATCCTGTTTGGAAGTCGGTAAGTATTGAGTTATCTTCAATGAACTGTTACATCTGAGTGAATGCTGCTCTTTCTATCAATTTGCCCAGAAAAGGCAAGTTTGCACTCCATCTGTAGTCATTTGGGTCATGTGAGTCCAGGTTTGTTTTCTTTAATAATGGGCATATGTATGCCTATTTTAACTCTTCTAGAAAGACTCCGGTTGTTAAAGAATTATTGATGATTGTTCTGACTGGTGTGACAGCAGAGGTAGTTTAAAGGATGCTATTAAAGATTTGCAGTGGACAAGGGTCAGAAAGGCAGCTGTCTGGCCTGCTTGTTTTGAGGAGATCTATAAATTCAGTTTCTGATAGCTGTTTGGAGGAATGCACAGGCTGGATTAGCCTACCCATGGACGAAATTGTTGGAAATGGTTTGGTGCTGGTGGTTTTCCTTTGTTTTAAATAGGAGTCCAACAGGTGTGCTTTGGCTGTGTAATGATTTGCCAAATTTGTCAGTACATTCTTGAGAAATGGTATGTGTTCCATCTGTGAATTCAGGTTTACGAAATTCAGTGAGAACTTTATGCAGTTCTTTATTTGCACTTTTACCATTTGGAATTCTGTTTGAATAGTAAATTTTTTAGCTTTTTTATTGTTGACTTGTATGTTGTTAAGTTTGTGTAGGAGATGTTTGTCATGATGGTTATTGGTTTTGAGCGAGGTGCGTTGTAGCTTTGCAATTTGTTGTTTTATCGGTTTTAGTTCTGCATTCATTCAAGGTGCTTATTTTCTTTTGTACTGTTTTTCTGTTTTTAGTGGCATTAGGATATCAAAAGCTTCCTGGAGCCACACAGTTTTTGAACTGAATGTATTGTGTCTAGATCTGTGTTAGATGGGCTTTTAAGTATTCAAAATTTAGTCTGTTCCACGGTCAATGTGTGTCTGCATAAAAGGTGGCCTTGGATGTGGAGAGTCGTGGTGTTTTGTGTTGGAAAGCTACCAGATGGTGGTCTGACCATGTAACTCGAGTAATTCTTTGAAAGGTAACTAGTTCTGGGTTTGCAAAAATGACATCTAGGATGTGTCCAGTGATTTGTGTATGATCTGATGTAGTTACAGTATGTCTAGGCCACTGATGACAGTTCTTGGATGGGACATATTGGGCTTGTCAAACCATATCTTTTGGTAACCAAGGATGCATAGGTTGGAGTGTAGTGTCATAAGATTTGAAACGGTGTCTAGAAAAGTGTTTGAGAATGTTGGATTGCTAGGTGGTGGTTTATAAAGAGGGAGAAAATTACAGGAGGAAGTTGGCGTAAGATTGCATCTGGCAATGAGGGCCTCAACCTTGTATGGAAAGGTCATCAGCTTTGATTAGATTTATTGTTTCCTTGAATGTAACAGGTAGTCCGCCTCCTCCTTTGCCTATGCAATTTTGCGTGACCATTTAATAGCCTGGAGGGACAGCAACATGCAATACTGAAGCCATGTCATCTCCCAACCATGACTCAGTTGTGAAGAGCAAGTCAGGTTGTGTGTCAGTGAGTAGGTCTTAGATGTTGTGCATCTTTGTAGAAAGTGTTGGTATTAACTGTATCAGGATAGCAATAGTGTAGTCTGTCTATATTTCAATCTTCGTCCAGTAGGCTTAGAAGGCATTTTGTTGGGTCTGTGTGGGCAGGTGGTGAAGATCGTGGTTGAGAGTAAGTTTGTAGGCTGTGTTGTTTTTTGGAGAGTAGTCTTGTTGTGTAATAGACAAGGAGATGCGAAGTTGTGTAGAGTAGTATGCTGTTTATTTCGTCTGTGTATGTTTCGGGTGGAAGGTGTATGGGTTAGGGGTGGTGGTGGAGCATGTGGGTCATGTTTTAAGCTTCTAAATTGTGCAATGGATGAGAGGCGGGTGAATGAGTTGTGTTGGGAAGTTTGTGGTAGGTGTTGGTGAAGATAGAAGATGTGGGTGTAAAGTAGGTTTAGGATCTGTATTATTTGTGTAGTCATGAGGGTGAGAGTTGGTGTTTATTTTGTGATGGAATGTAGCATGAAACTGATTTTGATGTGCTGGTCTGTGTATTATTTTTCTTTTTGTGGTGTAGTTAGAAGAGATATTGAAGTAGTGAGTTTCTGTAAAGGATCTGGATGTAAAGTACTGTTGGAGAGTGGAAGATGAATAGTAAAGGGGGTGGTGATGATGCATTGGAGGAGAGTGTATGTGGTGTGCTAGAGGGGATAGACAGGGGTTATGAGTGTTTGTATAAGATTTGGTAGCAAGAAGAGGTAATATGTCTGGTGTAGTGGAGTGTAAGGATTGTTTGGTTGTGTGTTTTTGGGAAAAAGAGGAGGAGGGTGTTGTTGGTGGATGATATGAGAGAGTTGGGTATAGGGTTGGTGGTGATGGAAAGGGGTTGGTTGACAGTACGTAGATGGTAGACCTGGTATTTTGTATGAACAGGGAGTCTATGTGTGAAAGTTTTAAGGCTAAGTATAATGTGGGTTTGTGTTGTGTTGGTGATGAGTGGACTTGATAGTGGTATAGGACAGAGTGGTAGCTTGTGTGAGAGATGTAGTTTGTGGGATTTTGTAGTGGTTATTGAGGCACTAAAATGTGGAGAGTTTGTTTGTTGTAAATGAGTAGTGTGCATTTGCTGAGACTGTTACTATGTTTGAGGATGTGGATGGCTTACAGTGGTTGCTGGCAAATGGAAAGAAGGGCAGTATCTCTAGCCCTAGGCCCAAACAGGCAACTGTCCATGCCCTCTTCACCCTTAGCCTCGACACCCGGGCTGAGACGCCCCAAGTCCTAAGGTTAAGTAGCCCTAGTTCAGGTGACCATGCACCAATCAGAACCCTAGCCCTAAACCCTAGAGCCAATGGGAGCCCTGGCCCTATCCCTATTAACCAATCACAGCCCTAGCCACCAATCAAAACAATCTCTCGCGCAGACAAGATCACATGTAGCGCATGCGCTGACACAGGGGAGACCTATAAAAAGGGAGGAAACATTCCACTGTACCACAAAGACTAGATAAAACATGGGCATCATTCAGATATCAGTGCTGACGCATTTTACTCAAGGGTACCTCAGAAAAAAGTGCATGGAGCACAAACCGGGGTGATGCAAACATCCTATTTAGCTTAAAAACACTATAGATCAGGGTGATATTCCTGAGCAGCTAAGAAAGTGACAGAACAGATTTTCTCATCAAGGGAAGGGCATTCATTTGCTCCACAGCCTTGGACCTTGGCTTCAAATCTAATGCATTTTTGGGGGAAAAACTCAAATCACAATGTTCAATTGTAGCTTTTCAGTAAAAGTTGTAACCTAACCCAAGGTTTACTGTAATTCCATGGCTTTCACTGCACCCTCCCAATCGTCATTATGTAGCATGTCATGTTTGCACTTGTATTGTTAAGAAATGTGCAGATAATTCACAGATAATTCACTACTCAGTTTTAAGCAATGCTAATTCCAAAAACTGAAATGGGCTATTTGCTGAAAAGGCCATTAAGCACTTTCTTTCTAAAGGTTTTAAACATTCTGGCAACCGGCAAAGCAGGTGAACAAAGTAGGCAGTATATTTACAGAACCAAGCAATAAGGTTCTTTTTGCACTTCGTGCTGTAACACTGCTGATGTTGGCTGATTAGCAACAGTACACTTTGGTGTCAGGGAAGGGAAGGTGTAGGACATTATGTAATGGTGGGTCCAAACAGCATGGTTATATGAAGGGTGCCTGGTGCACTTGATGGCATCTCTCCTTTGGGAAGGATGGTCTAGTCCATGAAGGCTTGCAAATCTGCACTTGCTTCTTCGCAAGTACCCCTCCCCGAATTCTGTTCAATTGGGCTGCCAAAGAGGAGAGTGTTCCAGTCCCTCTATTCTTGCCATACCTGGTGCCCAAGGAAACTGGAACAGATGCAGAGCTCTGCTAGGCCCAAACTTTTTTTTTTTTTTTTTTTTAATCAGCAAAACAAACTTTACAGGTCCAAATTGTTCTGTCATGAAACTTGTGGCATGAGACCTCAGAAAATCTGGATGGAAATAACAGGAAAATCCACTTCTACAGGACTGAAGGAGTGCTCATTTGAAACAGGCAGACTTCTGGCTGGCTCGGTCTTTATGTCCTGGCAGCGAGGATAAACATTTGTGCCATGGAACTAGTATTTTATTCTTTTAGAGATTGTATAGAGTCGGGGGGCTACGCTCTAATGTTGGACAAATGTATCACAAGGAGCCAAACCTCTGCCGATTTGCTGCAGACCCTTCTCACTGGGCACAAGCGTAGGAATGGTGCATGTAGCTATCCAGCTGTGGCCCAAGGAGAGACTACAGAGTACCTTCCTGCTAAAGGAGCACTTATAAATAGGGCTCCCGGTTTTATGGTATTTATTTTTTTGCCATTTCCGTCTGTATTTATCCATATTTATTTTTGGGCATTTTTTCTGTATTTATCCACATTTATTTTTGCCACAAGCAAAAGACGACGCTACATCTAGTATTTTTCCACATTTATTTAAATTGCCAATGCATACATATTGGTCAACACTATACATTCATCTGAAAACTTTGCCATTTGCAGAACGTCCCAAATATGCTTAAAAGTGCTATCACAAGCCATTTGTCTCAGAGCCTTGCAGTTTCTGTCATCTGCAGAGTGCCACATCCTCTCCCCCACTGAACACCATACTGCCCCACTGAGAGAAACTCACACTGCCTTCAGCTGCAACCCAATTGTGCCCCGCTATAAACACCTGGAAACAATTCAATTCAAATTATGCACTAGACTACAGTAATATGCTGCCTGAAAAAAAATAACATACTGGAAAAAAGCAAACACTCATAGGGAACACAACTTAAAGCTTTTACACTCATTATTCAGAAATCAATGAGCGTTTTTGCTTGAAAAGCTAACATGAAAAGAAAAGTAGCGCTTCACTGGCAAACTCTGTAAGGTGGCGCTAATGTGTTTGAGTGTAAATAACACCAATCTGGCCACTTTGTGTTAGCTGTGGACGGCCCTGTAATAGACGAGTGAGGCTACTGTTCATACCCACAGTGGGGAGGGCACAGACCGAGGCACAGGCAGGTGTTGTTAATACTTTTACTCAGATACACTCACTGACGGCCCATGGCCTGTGGCGAGCTGCTGCCCTCCTCCTCAGTTATGCAACCTCCAATGGGACCTTCCCCTGCTTGTCTCTGACACCAGCGACCTTTCCACCCTAACCTGTTGGGCTACTACTACCTGCACAACAAACGCGCTCTTCAGATAACAGAGGCTGCAAGTGCCCCCTCAGTGCCAGACAGTGTTTAATTTAATAGGCTTTGCCGTCCCACGGGGTGCTGGCATTCGATTCCTGCTTTTGCCGCCCCAAAACTGCATACGCCACTGACTCCAGCCCCCACCCCCTTCCCCGAGGGCACCTACTTTTGTTTTGAAATGGCTGCATACGCTGCAATTAGGCAGGTCTGGGGTCAGACCGTCAGCCTCTTGGCCACTCTGGGCGGCTTCTTTCTATTCCTGGAGGAGTGAAAGAACAAAGCCTCGTTACCAAGTAAATGGTCTTTCAAAGACCTGTGAAGTGCTCGGGTGCGGCTGTGTGTGCGCCCGGGAAGGCTGACACCTCTTAACCCTCTAAGGAGGGGAGACACCAGATGGTTGGGGGTGTGATTCTATTGATGCCAATGAAGACCTCACTCGAGGGGCAGAGCTGAGCCCCCAGAAATGGCTGAGGCATCAATAAAAGCGTTTGTTACTGTAGGCAGGTCTGCTGGTGCACGGCAGCGCGGCAAAATGTACTAGTATTTTCCCGTTTTTATATATAAATACAGATAAAGGAAAACTAGTTTTCCGTCTGTATTTATATGTAAAAATCCGTTTAAACGGAAAACCGGGAGCCCTACTTATAAATAAGTGGTAAAATAATGGACAAATCTAATACCCTTCAAGAAAATGGGCATGCATATTGCCACCTGCAGTACCTTAAAGTGAACAAGGGAAGCTTTGACACACGAAATTGACAGTGTTCCTGTCCTCAAGATGGCTAGAACATCAGTTAACTCCTTTCCATGCAGAATGATACACTTGTGAAATACTGTGAACGAAGAAAGTAAATAAGTTCTTTCACTTCCTCCTCTCCTCATGGTCTTGCCCAGATCCAAGGTCCAAATGTTTTCTGTTAACTTTGGGATTTCACATTCTATGTCAAGACTGGAGCCTCAGATTATGTTTCTCAATCTTTATTGCACATTTTCAGCAGCCAACCTAAACCGTGTGGTTTCTTGACTAGTTGTTTCTGGCCAAATGAGAAGAGAGTTGTCAGTGAGTACTCTTGCAGCGGCATAAGCGCTACTTCAAACTGGTGTTTGAATTGCTGTATTAAGCATGTGTCCCAGCTATGCAAGAGCTCACTCCAGTGTGCGACAGTCGATACTGGAGAGTCGGCACATGGGTAATTCCATTGTGCGTTGTACAGTCATAGTTTGCATGACTTCAGTTCTGCATAACTGGAATGCAATCGAGAAACTATTTGTCATGTTTTGATGCCTGAAGAAAGAAAGACAGAGCTGGGCAGGTGAGCTTTGTAGCCTTTATTGCTATCGCAAAGCTTTGTAGCCTTTTTTGCTATTGCAAATGCAGTTATGCACAGAGCAGGCCAATCCCCCTTCCTCCCTCATGGTCCCCTGGGTAAAGTGTGTATGTACTCAATCCACCTCTTCCTATTTCCCCCCACCACTCTGGTCTCCTCCCTCTCATGTTCCGAGGTAGAGGCCAGCTCTTTCATGAATGATCCTAGTGCCGCCCTTGCCTCGTCCTTCAGTGACAAGTGATATCTCCCCCCTTTTCCAACGGAAGAGAATGAGAGGATGAGTCCTCATCTGCTTTCCTTACCCCTTTTTACTTTTCCCCCCTTACCTTCTTTGCCCCTTAGGATGATTTGTCTCTGTTACGCCATGCTCTAGTAATTTCATACTACTGTGTAACTTTGTTTATTATGTGTCTTTATTTGCTATTCTCTAGTAACTCTTGTTTTACTGTGTAACACTGTAACTAATGTTTAATTTTTGTAACTTGCAACTCGCTGATCCTCATGTAAAGCGCTCTGATACCTCCGGGTCTAGCCAGCGCTATATAAAACTCTTCAAATAAAAATAAAAAAAATTAAGAGGAAGGCAAACGCCTGAAATGAGACAGAGTGAAAGAGAGAGAATGTGAGTGAGTGAGCATGCGAGAAAGAGACAAAGAGAAGCAAAACTAAACAAACATTTGCAATGCAATCGGTCTCACATTTGCAAGAGTTTGAGCTACTGGCATTGTAAATTATAATGCCTTTTATTTATGTGTTTACAAAACCTGCAAGCGGTGCATAAACACAGCTTGCAGGTTTTGTAAACACATAAAACAAGCATTGGCATAGCCAATAGGTCTCGCCTTTGGGACCTTTATAAGTCTTTAACCATGCAGCACATTATCCTGGGTGCTACAACATCTACTGTTAATTCACGTGCCTCTGGTGAACGGCCACAAACACCCAAGGTTGGGCTTTCGTGCACTTTTTAAATCTAAGATCTCTAGGGAAAAGCAGAGATGCTTACTGCATTGGACATCTTGACAAAGAGGGAAGCGAAGAAGAATATGCATGCCATGCGATCCAACCTTAATGTACAGCAGTTCACAATTTATTCTGGCAATATTGTCGGCAAAATAAACTGTAAAACCTCGATTTCAATCAATTATACACAGCATCGTTTAACAGGCAGATGAAAGTCTAGCATGCACATTATATGCCTGCAGCTCGGTGGTGGTGCTAGCTAAAAGCGGAAATAAATGGAGAAATGTCCACGGCCATCTTTGGGGTGAACTGTACTCTCCGAGCTGCCTGCATGGGGTGTTCGCATCTCAGCACTGTGCTGTGTGCCCAGCCGTGCAACCACCTGTAGCTGCCAACTCTCCAAGTGCCAGCAGGAAGCACTCGCTCCAGGCTCGATGAGAAGTGTGATTCAGGGGTCCCAAGCCCTCCTGGTTTATCTAGGCTGTGGGATTGTGTGCGGGGTGGGGGCGGGGGTTGGATTAGTCCTGTGCTACTAAACACCCAACCAACCTACAATGCCCTCTTTCCACAGCTCACCTTTTGTTGTATGAATATTTTCTGAATTTTATAAGTGCTGGTCTAGTAGTTCGCACCGGAATCCTGCTGGACTTCTCCCAGTCGCAATAGAGCTTAACCAGATGGGCGTGTGGTATTGGTAGAAGTCAACGCCGGTCAAGCGGCGTGAGGGGTGGGGAGGGTGTCTCACTCTGAAGTCAGAGAAAGAAGAAAAGGAACAAGCGCGCGCGCTCGCACGGCAGCAGGGGGAGGGGGAGAGGAGGGAGCCTGCACGATTCACTTGCGGGAGCGAGCGGCGCCAGGAGCGATAATTGCTACCATATGGCGCCGCTCGCTCCCGCAAGTGAATCGCCAACGTGCACGCGTTGCCATTGAAGGCAATGGAACGCGTGCACGTTTTAGGCTGAAAAGCCGAATCGATGTCAAAAGGTCTTTTTGCCTATGCATCGCATGCGCGCTGCGTAGGCGAGACCTAAAAAGGCAGTGTCATTTACAATGCCAATAGCCCAAACTCTTGCAAATGCGAGATCTTAAGCAATTGTGGCACCCACACTTTAGCCTAAGATGTTGAACGCTAAAGCGCGGATGCCACGATTGCTTTAAAAGTAAACGACTAGAAAAAAAAAAAAAGTGCACTTTTTTTTCCTATTTCTTTACTTTTAAAGCAATTGCGGCACACACGCTTTAACTTAAGATGTTCAAAGCTAAAGCCATCATTGTAAAAAATAAATAAAAATATAACAGAAAAAGAAAGGCATGCAGCCGCGTTCTGCCAGCATATAACAAAAGAAAAGCATGGCCGCCATTCTTGCTCAGGCGTTCCGCGCTAAATAAATGATTTAAAAAAAAAAAAGTGTTGAGGGAGAGCGTGTCCTGCCTGTGTTGCAGGCAGGACAAACCTATTTAAGAAAATAGTGCCCGGAGGCTGTAATGAAAGCCTACCCAGTAACAACACATGTAACGGGGTGTCCTCATGGGAGGTTGCAAGAAGAGAAAAGACGGTACTAAGGAGGGACTACTAAGCCTATTGACCAATGAAAAGCCACCATTTACAAAGGACAGGGACAAGGACAGGAGCTAATTAAAAAGATGGGCGGAAAGTAGGCAGAGCTTTATGCCCTTATCCTGAATACAGCATGTCTCAAAGAGACAGAGCAAGCGCTGCTTAGGTGACACCTAAAAAAAACATTAGATTTGTAAATACAACAACTGCCGAAGACATTGAAATTTCCAGTTTCAGCGTTGGTTCATATTTCCTCAACCAACCATGTGGGTTTTTTCATGGTTCATGATGTGCATAAACTGCTACATGATGGCTGCAACCTATCGCCAGTGTCCTATCCTACTGCTTTGTTCTATGGGAGGCCCCCGTGGGAGCCTACTTCAATGGTCTAATTCCTATCACACTCTGTGCAGACAGCATTGTAGCCTTCGGTCATTCCAGTGTTTATTTTCACACTCTTCTTCAGGTACATGGAATTTTTTGAAGTGTGAACTATTTCGGATTATAGAGTGAGGCCCGGATACTGCAGTTACCATGGTGCCTTTGACTCTGGTAATAGCAAGCGGTTTGGTCAGAAAACTAGGTTCAGACTTTTAGTTTTGCCATTGTCGCACTAACACAAGGTTTCCTGGTCTGAGTGCAAATGTGACTGCTCAGCGTCGTGTGCTTTTTCATTTTCGCTTTGGATTCTTTATCCTGAGCTGCTAGGACTTCATGATCTGGATGAGTTTTTTCTTGTTGCAGAAATCTTGTCCAAATCCTTTTCCCTAACACGAGTTCCAATAGGCACTTCTCTGTGGAACTGTGAGATGTGTTGTGGTAGTCATGTAGAACTTGCCGTAGGGCTCGGTCACTTGGCTTCTGTGTCAACCTGGCCCCCTGCACCAGCTTCTTTATGGTGGCCACGAATCTTTCGGCCATTGACCTGGGGCCACAACAGTGTTATTTTCTGGTGAGGGGGTTCAGCTATTTGGGTGAATGCAAGCGTTTAGTTCATGTGAAGGGTTTCACAGCATGTGAATTGCTTTGTTGTTGTGACACTGTTTAGTAGCCATTTTGAGCATGGAGTTTCCATCATAAGTGAGGCAATGATCAGATGTGGCGAGTAAGTAGTTGTGCGAATTTAAGTTTTATTTTATGGAGGTGCATGTTTGAGAGGTTGATGTGCTTGTGAAATGTGGGCAGTCGTCCCATGCAGTGGGGTCAGGTTATTGACAGGCTAGGATTTGGTGCCCCTAGTCTATGGTTGTAACTCAAGGTTTGTGCGATCGGACTGGGAATGTGTAGTCTGTAGTCGCACAGGCTTCCAATTGACAGTTGTTTTGGATGTATGCTGTGCTGGATTGTCGGTCTAGGGTATGTAGCCCTTGGACTAGTGTGAATCGGACTGCAGTATGGATCCCCCACTGAATTAAAGTTGTGCAAGACTTGTCTTGTAGGACTGCATGTGAGGGGAGCTTGTTGTCATGCATTTCTGTCTGCAGGGCTCAAGGTCGACCTGAGGTATGGGGATCTTTCACTGGTGTAGTGCTTGGCTGTGGTATACTGCCCCAGGTAAATTCTAGATCAAAAGTGTTGTGAGTCGGGTTGACCACCAGTGTAGAGAGCTTTCCACCAGGCAGATAAGTAATGGTCTTCTGTGTCACAGTTAGGGGTGTGGTTCATATGTCTTAAGGTGAGCGAACCTTGGTGGCATTTGCCTCTTAGATTTCTTTTTTTTCATGTGTCAGTGGTTGTAGGGATTTGTGGAGGTCAAGACTAGTGGTGGAAGAAATGGTTCTGTGATGCAGTGAGCATATTTGGATGCTTTTGACATTATGACTTACTGGTAGTGCATTGAGCTGGATCAGTGAGGTCTAATCAATGTAGTGTGCCTCCCTTTGCATGACCGATTCTCCGTTGTGGATTAAAAGAGTGAATGAACTGGTTTGAATGAAGTGTAATATCCTTTCTTTGTGTGAAACATTTTTGTTGTGTAAAGAGAGATGTGTTGTATATAGGTGTGATGTGTTGCTGTGTAAATGTAATATGCAGGAATAGGCTGGCTGGGAGATGGAGCGTGTGCTGTAGGGTGTTTTGAGTGTGCAAGCATTCTGCCAGGAGTCAATTAGGGAGCTAAAAAAGATAAGGGGTGAGCTGCATTATCACCTAGTTTCTGGTGACGTTTTTGTAGATATGCAACTTAAAATTGTACCTAAACTTGTACATAGTTAAATAAACTTACTGAAATTAGCCTTCCTTCGTGTGAACACAACATAAAAGAACGAATGAGACACAATGAACATTAAAAAAGGGATAATTCCATTATTTGGAGCTTAAAGGAAAACCAGCATACTTTTTTCTGTCTTGAGATACACTTTCTCCTAACATCATTCAGAATTAGAATTTTCCTTAAAAAAAACCTAGATGCAACAGGTCAATTCTTCATGAATCAGAAATAAAACACTGGTGAGTAACAAGAAAGACGAAATACCAACTCTTACTGCTAAGAAGGAAGGATGCTCTCTGCAGAAGTGAATGTAATGCGGGAAGCCATTGAAGACTAAGAGGAAGCAGACTTATTGGGAGTAAAGCACATCTCCAAGAAGTCTAATAATCAAAACTAATAGGACCACTTGGGAGTAAGAAGACTCCAGCCACATCCTTTTCTCTTCCTTTATAGACGAAACAGCTGGTATTAAAAGCACAGATTAAAGACGTACAACTAAAACGTGTTGCTAATGAACTGGAGTCCTTACCAATCCAAGAAGGAAACCACTTGGCTAGCTTCAAGGGAACAAATCCACATCCTTGGAGGGTGCATATAGTCATGAAGCCCAAATTCATGTTGGTAACCTATTTACTAATGGTTTAGTATGGTGCCTGCTGTTGTCTTCCTGTCACATCACAGTGCTGGATATGATTCTTGTTGATCCTGTCACAGGGCAACTTATCCAAGTGGACAGTTTTGGACAGCTCTTACATCGATGTTCATAAGCACGTTCGAAATTCTGGATGGGGTTTGATCACTCAGTGATAGAAGGTAGGTATTGGGGAGCATTCAACTCATTGGCGTTCCTGTGTGTGGCACAGAGCCTATTGAGAAGGAGGAGGGAGCTGGCTAAGATCCCATTGTATCAGTTCATCCACAGAACGCCTACTTGAACAGGTTGCATCAGCATGCAAGTTCCACAATACTGCCAGATAATCAGCAGACAACTAGATATTCACAGGGTCTTGTATATACATATTTCAGAGAAGGTAAAAGCACCTGTGTCTTTAAGTCTCAGATAGCCAAGCCACATCAAAAGCATATTTTATTGGAATTAATTTTGTCCCAGTTTGACGAATCTGTAGAAAATGGAGATAGGGACATAGTGGGGTTGGTGGACTAAGGTTTTCTATCTTCTTCAAATTTCTTTATGATTTTTTGCTCTCTGCTACAACTAGAATCATGGAGACGAGTTGCACAAAACAATGCATAAAAACCCTGAACCACTACAATCCTTTGATTGACTTGGTGTAAAATTGTTGAGGAAAAAACTGAAAATCAATATAAATGTAAAAATCTGATTAACTGATCTTTTTAACTCCGGAAGTCTCTACGCAGTTAATAGGTCTGCTCCCAAACCTCATAATTTTTTAGGTTCCGGCTATGTTTGAGAAATGTTTACACTTTTCGATCCCTATAGGGTGTAGGGTCAATGGAAGGACTTAATCCAATTCCAAGAAAGTAAATTTCCCAGGAAGTGTTCAAAACGGCTGTAAAATTAGGCAGAGGGTTCAATACGCAGATCGGTTCAGTATGCAGATCTGAAAAGGTACCATCAGGCATTCTTTCGGAGTCTAATTTTCTGCTGGGAGAAGTTGATGGAGCTAGGTTGGTACAGTCCTCAAAGAGAGCGGACTAGTCCCTCTGAGTTAGATTACCTTCTATTGGCAGGAACTGTGAAAACGATGCTTTCAACAACAGCACATAAATTCAAAAACAGGAAGTTATATAATGTAGACAATGACCTTAAGGATAAAGGAGGAAGTGGAGACCAAAAACAAAATTTAGAATCAATGGCAGGGTGGGAGAACATATAGTGGACTCTGGTTAAGGAGGAATGGCCCACTACTACAGTATTATCCAAGGACATTTCCCCCCCGGGGGTTTCAAGGTGAGACCGTTGACACTATGTTATGTGCATGCCACTATCAAGTTTGCGCAAAGGGAGATTGAAGGGAAGGCATATATAGAGAGTCCTCCCATCCTTAGTTGGATGCATCAGTGGGATATGCATATTGTCATAAATCCAAGGGCACCCAATGAAATAATGGTGGTGGAAGCTGCGACTGTTGCAGACATCATAAAAGGAGGATAAAATGAATGTCATTAGATTTTAGGATACTTGAAAGGGTGTGTATACAAAATTGTTCTCAAACCAGGTGGCTTACCTATACACTACAAGATGAGGAGGGTCCCCATCGTTGTTCAAGGCGAAGCTAAAAGAATATTGGAAGAAATGATTGGTGATGATATAATGGAGTCTGTGGAAACATATAGATCGATTTCACCAATGGTCACCACTGAAAAGACAGATGGTCATTTATGATTTTGCAGCAAACTCCGTTTATTAAACCAAAGCATGGTTGTGGACACTTACCCCTTGCCTTACATTAATGAACTGGTTCTCATTAAGAGGAGGCAAGTACTTTTCAAAGCTCGATTTGAAAAATGTGCATCTCCAGGTTGCATAATGATTCAAAGCCCCGCACAGCCTTCATTACTACGGAGGATACCTATCAGTTTGCTTGCATGCCTTTTCGCTATCTTTGGCGGTGAGTGGGTTCCAAAGGATGATGACTGAAGTTTTTAAAGGGATGCATAACATTTTATATTTTCAAACATATTAATATTTGGGGAGACCATTGAACACCACAATCTGGCACTTACAAAAGCATTACACGGACTGTAAAAGGTGGGCGTCACACTAAGGCAAGACAGATGTAAGTTCTTGGAAGAACAAATTGAATACTTAGGTTACACCATATCTGCTGAGGGAGTTAAACCAAAAGCAAATCTGGTAAGTGCAATTAAGATAGCCCATCCACCTAGAGACCAGGACCAGTTACAAACCTTTATAGGGCTCATAGAATATTATTCTACATTTGTTGAGGGGTTCCTTGACAAAACGGAGTGCCTCAGAACCCGGTTAAGGAAAGGTTGAAATATTTTATGGGGGTTGATCACCACAAGTGTTTTGATTCACTCAAAGATGAGATTTGAAACACAGGTATCTTAGTACTATTTGATACCAGGCTTAAATCAATACTTACTGTTGATACCAGTGCCACAGGTTTTGGTGCAGGTCGAAATCAACTTCATGGGGAAAAAAGAAAAGAATGTTGCTTTTGCCTCAAAGACTCTGAATAGAACTAATCCATCATTGAAAGGGAGGCTCTGGCGGCAGCATAAGGTGTGGAGTATTTTTGTACCTACTTGTGAGGTGTGCAATTTTTGTTATGTACAGACCATAAACCCTTGGTCAAAGCATTTCTTCAAGTATTACTTCTGAGTGGTCCTCGTAAAGGGTTCACCAAGACTTGCCAGATTAGCAGCCAGGCTAAAAGAATATTGCTACATTTAAAAAAAAAAAATCTAAATTCTCAAGCGGACTGCCTTTCCTTTTTGTCTGTTGACTGGCGATTGACTGGTGAGCCTGCAGTGATTGCAAAGGAGAGTGAGGGTGCAGTAGCCTCCGTGCAGGATGCTGTAGCTTGGGGTGCTGGTGCTTTTATAGTTAAGGAGTGTGTGGGTGAAATGGACTCTAATGCTACATTTAAGGAGGTTAAGTGTCTTCTCATATTGGCTAGTAGGAAAGGGAGTACTGAGTCACCATTGTGTATGGAAAGAAAATATTGATAAGGGGCAAACGATTTGTGCCACTGGTTGGTTTACACTCAAGGTTGATAAGCATATCGCATGAAGGACACCTGGGACAGACCCTAACAAAAAACAACTTAAATCTGAATTTTGGTAGCCTGGGTTGGACAACCAAGTTACCACTTGGGTGGAAAATAGCTGAGACTGCAAGGAGGTTGAGTAAAGACTGAAAGTGGGTGCACAGTCTGACTTGGGCCATATTGATGACCCCGGTAAACCTTGGCACACTGTGTGCATGGATTTCATTGGGTTTTTAAAATGACTTGAAAGCGATTTAAGGTTTGCGTTGGTTGTGATGGATGTCCATTCAAAGTGGTCAAATGTGAGGTTCATGAGAGAGATCACTATGAGGGTGACCATGCAAAATTGTAGGTCAACATTTTAAGAGAAATGATTTCCATCTGTAATAACAGATACTGGAACTCAACTTACCTCAAGAGAAATACAGGCCTTTCTATGGTCTTGTGGCATTAAGCACATTTGTATGTAACTTTACAAACCATAAGCTGATGGCATTGTTGAACGCCGCAACAGAATGGTCAAATGGACTATACAGATATGGCATATACGAATGGCCAAAATCTAGAGATGGTTTTGAATACGATTTGGATACACCACACTACGGTAAATAGTGGAACTCAATAGTCACCATTGAGTTGATGCGTGGTACAGTTCAGGTACAAAGTTAGTTCCTGCAAGGTTGAAAAAGTGGGTATTAAAGGGAGGCATGATAGAGAATACATTAGGCAAGTGGATGACAAGTTAAAAGCTGGTGATTGGGTTAACGTCAGGTTGTGCGAGAGGATGTTTATCTAAGTTCAGGAGTCTTTTCAAGATCAAAGAAATTCATTGTTTCTCGTCATTCTTGAGTACCGTGAAAGATGGAACCTCAGAAGTGTTGCATTGTATCGAATGGGGGAGATTGTAGGGAAAGAAGGATAAGTGCTGTGTTTTCATGTTGATGATGGGTGATCAGTTGTGTATGCTAAGAAATATGGTGGAGAATTCTTGTGTGGTAGGTGGTGGATATTCTGCCTCTAGAGGACACATGCACAACTCCAGTCTTGGGAGAGGTGATTCTAGGCACCGTAGGGATCATAAACCACCTATGTATTTGCGAGATTATGTGAGTTAAGAAAAAATGGGAGCTGCGAAAATGTATTTATGTTTGACTCTCATACCAAGTGTTTTTTGCATACTTTAAAAGTTATAATATTTTATGCTAAGGAAAGACGATATGTTATCCCCCCCCCCCTTCCCCAGCGCCTTGAGACCCTCGCGGGTAAGTAGTGCGCTCTACAAATTTTGTGATTGATTGATTGATACTTGGCTTGTCTATTAAATGTTGGAATGTTTACTCATGGTCTATGTTCCGTCTGAGTGGCGGCATTCTAAATTGAGTCAGTTAACTCCTGACTTGCTTGGGATGACCACACTCTTGCTGTAGCTTTAAATACATCTCAATCTTTAATCAAACTGAAGAGTGTGGAGTTTATCCCTAATAACAGTACAAGGTACCAACGACGCACTAAATTAGACAATATGAAGCCTACTGAAAATCATTCAAAGGCCTTAGTTACTATGTTGAGTTATCGCTAGGAGTCGTTTTGGGTACAAATATAGAATCCACTTGTGTTGTAGACTTGTACTTTTCAGTATTTTACAATTGTTGTCCCCATCTCTGTATATTTTTTCATAATAATAAACTGTATTAAACCATATTTAAAAGGAATGTGGTTTAGGGCATTAGTGGCACAGTGTATTGTGTGTAATCAGGTTGAATGTTTAGCAACAAAAAGTGCAAGACATCTGAAATTTGGCTCCGAACAAATGTATACAAAACATCTTTGGCGTGATAGAAATGTGTGTTTGTTGCAATCACCTTTGTCAAAATAATCAAACATGTTAATGTAAATGAAACAGAATGCTATAGACTGTACACAAATCAAACTCAATATTGTACTTACCTGCCTGAACCTTATTTCGTCGATCTTGATTGGGATGTATTATGTGATAACCGCTTGCCCTGTAAGAATAAAAAATAAAAACTTGAATGGTTACTGTAACTCACATAACTAGATATTCTCTATATTAATGTACCTGAATATAGTACTCAAACACTTAGAAGACAGCAGCATAGCAACACAAAAGTGCAGATAAAAATGCAAACTATTTACATTGATTTGCAAGGACAGGTCCTGGACAAGATGGAAGTCACAAAAACTAACCAACCAGTTAGAGAAACACAAAAACAAATCATGCACAGTGATCAGGGCATTGCGTAAATGTATTTTCTGGCTCAGCTCTACAAGGTTTGTTTTCACACCCATGAGTGAAACAAGTGAACTTAATTCAACACACCAACGCCTGAATGTGAAAGACAGGTTTTTGTAGCCGCGCAGATCCCCACCCAATGCATAGTTGAAGTGGCATCAATGCTTTGGGGTTACTAACAGTCCCTAAACAGGAAACCAGGGATACCGTGGTTATTAGAAACAAATCTACACACACACACACACACACACACACACACACACCCCACCACACCCCACCCCACCCCACCCCACCCCACCCTGGCTGATGAGGGCTGGAAGCCCGAAACCGGTCCTAGGTGCTTGTGGGGCGCAGGGTCAAGTCTGATTTGCATATGGCTGGGTCCAAACTGGAATGGCATGGTGAGCAAAAAAACGATGGATTTAGGCCCAGATCTCTGTACTGGGGTGAATGTATGACATTGTTCTGCATTCTGTCCATCAATTGTTCTTTTTGCATTTGTCACCCGGACTGCTCCCATGAGGCACAGGGTCAAGACTGGTGAAGTGAGCTAAAGAACGATGATGGATTCAACCCAGATCTGTTACTGGGGGTGAGCATCAGAAAGGTTTTAGCGCTCCTTCCAACATCTCCTTGTGTTTGCTTTGAACATCTTAGTTACCATGCATGAGACATTCCAGGCTCAGCACACATCTTGAGCCAATTCGGATTAATGTCAATGGGGCATAACATTTTAAGCGCAAAAACGGTCAGTAAACAACAGCAATATTTAGTAGATTTGGAGGGGTTTAGCTCTGGAGAATGTTCATGGGAACCAGCTTCTTATTTGCATGCTCCACCAGGCTTGAGAAATCATAAACATTTTACCAGACCTGCAGGTCTAGTGAGTCGAATTGTCTACCCGACCGAATTGTAATGCTCTTGACCCATAAACTGGTCTCAAATTGTATGATCCTGGGCAAATATTTTATTTCACAGAGCCGCCTTTTTTTCATTACCACACATGAGATGAGAGCACCTTTCAAATATGCGAGTTCCACATGTCTGCTGTACAAAACACTTTTTAAAAATTCAACAGACAGCTTTTGCTCCATATATAAATAAGAATCTAGCTCACATACAGGGTACACATGCACCCTGACTTACCTCTTAGTTCACTTACAGCATAGTCATCAGGATGTTTGTAGGAACGTTTCTCAGTTCATGTTTAAAAACTCTCACTTTAAATAAATCTATTACTAAGCCATGATATGGTAGCACATCGTCATTTACAGAGAGCGCATTTTCCATTGAAATGGCCACAAAATTTCCCACTAGCATGAAGTTTTACGGATAAAACTATATAGCTTACAAATTAAAGTTCCATTAGTGGAAATTAAGGTCAATTCGGTTAGACGTGAGCATCCTCGCTGGACTTTAGATAAGACTCTCTTAACGGAGGAAGAATGGTTCACGAACATGCAAATAAAAATCAAGGACTTTTTATAAAAAAAACAAGGGGTCTGCTTTTCTTATCTGTGTTTGGGAAGCATGTAAAGCCTATATTCGGGGAGATAATATCACACAAGACCAACATATCCAAAATAAGAAGGGCTACAGCTTTGGCGCTACAGCGCAACTTAGATCAAGCAATCCAGAGACATATAATCGATTATTCTCCAAGCACGAAAAACAAGTTGGAAAAAGCTCGAAGCGATTTAAAAACCTTATACATTTCTACTACTATTGTGAACCAAAATACATGCTTTCAGAAACTCTATGAGGAAGGTGAATATGCTGGTAAGCTTCTGGCATGGTCTTTAAAAAAGAGAACTAATAAAGCAACGATTAAAACCATCTTTGACGAAAATAGAAATCAAGTAGACCAAATGGCTGATATTGGAGCGGTTTTTCTCTCACACTATAGGAAACTATATTCATCTTTATCTTTAACCCCTTCCTCCTCCATAGATGAATTTCTTAATCCTATAGAACTACCTAAACTTAACGACTCTCCCCAAGCTCTTCTAGTAGCCCCAATCACAATTGAAGAAGTTTTGGAGGTGATCAAGGGGTCCTCTAATGGGAAAGCGTGTGGCTGTGAGGGCTTTCCAGACAAATTTTATAAGGTTTTTCTGCCTCAATTAACAGAAATCTTAGTTGAGTTATTCAACGTGATATTAGAAGGAAGCCATCTCCCTAAATCTTTCTCTGAGGCAGTTATTATAAGCTTCATCAAAAAAGGCAAACCACCCGACAATCCGGGCTCGTATTGTCCGATCAGCCTGCTAAAAGCGGACTACAAATTGTTTACCAAAATTATAGCACTAAGAATAACTACTGCTGCCCAATTAGTGGTCCATAGAGATCAGTCAGATTTTTTGCCTGGGAGAATGATGGCAAGCAATACCAACTTTCTAGTCCAGGCAATCGATTATTATATACATAAAAGCATAGAAGCTACTAAAATCATGATAGACACTGAAAAAGCTTTTGATTTAGTTCCTTGGGAAATCTTGTTTGCAATTTTAAGAAAATTTAATTTTCCCTTACAACTCGTCAATCTATTAAACAACCTTCACAATAATGCCGAGGCAAAGATCATAATAAATTCTCAAACCGTTGGAACACTACAAATCAAACGAGGTACTCGGCAAGGGTGCCCAATGTCTCCAGTGCTCTTTGCGCTATTTATAGAGCCTCTAGCATCTTTACTACGACAGGATCCGCAAATTAGAGCACCCCTCCCGGGTGTTCCTAAACTGAAACTTTTTGCAGATGACATAACTCTATATCTGTCTGCTGAGCAACGTAACATTTTGAATGCCTTTAAAAAAAATTAATTGTTTTCGTACTGGGGGGGAGGGGGGGATAGAAGATCAATCATTCCAAATCTGAAATTTTGCTCTTTGATTTGCTCTGACCAGGTCCTTTTGTCAGAAATGCGCAATCAGGTTCGTTCTGCCGGCCCAATTAGATATTTAGGAATATATGTGTCACAGGACCACTCTCAGCTGTTCCAGCTTAATTATGAAAGCGCGCTTATGAAGGCTAGAAATCTTTTAAACCAGTGGCAGAACTTACCACTCTCATTGATAGGGAGAATTGCAGTTGTCAAAATGATGATTTTGCCTTCCTTTCTCTTTATTTTTTCAAATTTACTAATTAAAGTCCCCCAAAATTTTTTACCGAGGTAGACCAAATACTTCGGTATTTTGTCTGGTTTGGCAGGAAACCTCGTACGAAATTAGAAACTCTACAATTACTAATTGCTGATGGTGGACTCGCACTCCCTCACTTTAAAAATGATTACCAAGCTACTTTTTTTGATTGGTGCACAAGGTCACTTACCAGACGTGATCTGGGCTGCAATTTTTACTTGAAGCAAATGCTTTTGGAATCCGGCTCCCACCTTGTTCCTTTTAAATAATATTCCGAGGCTCCCAAAGCGAAGTAGATACAAGACACCTCAAATTATTTCTGATGGGTTTCTTCAAATGAAGCAGGAATATCAGTTTATCTCTTTTCACCCAGATATGCTAATCTCTCACAGTAGGGGGATAGGTCTTCAAATAAGTGAAAGAATTATAACAGCTTGGAAAAGATTAGGAGTAATTTGTTTTAGGGATCTCTTCGTAGGAGATCAAATTAAATCCTGGAATCAAATTAAACAGTCCTATCCAGGACTTCCATCTTCATTTTTCAGCTTAGGAACTTTTTAAGAAGCTCTCAAGTCTCTCCAGATCCACAAGTAAATCTGATTAGTTTTAATTTTTATGTAAAAGAAAGCAGAGGGACAGGCAATTGGTATAAAATTTTAACGTAACCATCTTCAGGCTAAAACTGCGCCTAAAACTCTACAAATGATCCAAAAATTCTATTGGTTGTAAGCTGGATATGCAAACATGGAGAGCTTATAACATCTGGGCCCATAAAGCCATAAGGGGCGCCAATTTTAAACGTATGGCTTTTTTTCCCCCCCAGATGGCAACTATATTACACTCCATTTCGACTCTCCAAAATGTACTCTTCTATTTCGGGAGTATGTTTCAGATGCAAGCATCCTGTGGGGGATTGGTTCCATATCTGTTTTGCATGTCCGGTTTTAGCTAAATTGGCTTAGAAACAAATTCAAAATAAATTTTGTACCTGAACCAAGTACGGCTCTTCTCGGGAATGACTAATACACTTGGCCTACCAATACGACAACAACAGTATGTTTTTATTGCATCACTTGTTGCTAGATCACTGATCTTGCAAAGATGGAAGGAGGCGGATCCTCCAACATTTTCGCAATGGCTGTTTAAGATGTCTCGAATCAAGGTGAAAGATAAGCTATACGCGCAAAGAGTAGGAGCCTTATGTACATTTTATAAAATATGGGGTGGGAACTAGGTCTATGCATGCCCTTTTCCACGAAAAGTTAGCTTTCATATACCCAAGTATAGATTTTGTATTTATGTTAATAGATGAGTATTTATCATGTATATTAATGATGATTCTATTCTGATGAATTGTTTATTTAATGGTTGCCTTTACTAACTGCAAATAAATAAATTTAAAAAATACAAATTAAATTTAGCAATCGAGTTTCAGCACATATTTTTCACTTGCACATCACCAAATAATGTGTTCTGATTTGTTTTGATCCAATTAAATCTTGGTTTCCATCACACTTCTGAATTACAAAAAAAGGCTCCCCTAACTGCCGATATATTTTGAAATATCTGTACTGTTCATGTACAAGCTATTTAAAAGCTGTGAGGAAAACCTGACACTACATACAGCCTTTAGTTTTACACTTCCTGTTCCCCAGCAGATTGTCAGTCAGATCACTTTACAAAATCCATAGACTTTGCAGTCAGAGAAAGAAACAAGCATTTGCAATGCAATAGGTCTCGCATTTACGCGAGTTTCAGCTATTGGCATTGTAAATGACAATGCCGGTTATTTATGTGTTGGTTTTTTAAACAAATAAAATGCATTGTCATTTACAATGCCAATAGCTTAAACTCGCGTAAATGCGAAACCTATTGTATTGCAAATGCTAGTTTGTCTGTGGATTTCAGTTATACTCAGACCGATTCGCTAATAGAGTCTTTCATCAAATACAGAACAGCAGTTCACGCTCATTAGGCAGACCCTCCAGCATTTTGCACATTTGCCGCTATATTGAAGTCCCGCTATCCCCGCATATTTAAACTAACTTGCCACAAAAAATTGAACCAGCACGCACTTCTTCACTGCTGTGCCTTTTTGTTATTCTCTTGCTCCAGTGTTGTCATTAAGTAATGCTTTTCCCATGGCCCTGATGTGCTGCACGTCATTATATGACTCTGCGTGTCTTCAAAGAAGGGGAGTTTGGGGGGGGCAGCTGACCGACAGGAGGTCTCCCCCCCCCCCCGGCGGTTTGGGAGGGGTGGGGATGGGGGGGGCAGCCCCGTTCCTCCATTTTGTGAGTTGGGTTGCAAATATGTAGCCCAAGAGTAGCCCAAGTAGAAGGGCTGTGTGCGCCCTCTCCCAGCCGCCATTTTAGGTTTGGTGGCCTGGTGGCTGGGAGCGTGTGCGGTAGTTTAGGTTTTTTCTCTCAGATTAGCAATTAGTAGCGAGGTTAGGGCGATATGAGCAGTGTATATTACTAAAAGTAGAGTAGTCTTACCTGGGGATGGAGGATTACAGAGTACTCGAGGCTTTGTGGCTCCTGAGTGAGGCCGGGCATATGGACCTCGTGATCCCAGAGGCCGCAGAGCCGGCGTGCCCGACGCGGCGGGCATCGGCGGGTGTGGCCACTGCTGTGGCGGCATGCACTTCGACGAAACGCCGAAAAATCGTGGCGGTGAGTGGGCGGGGCCGCTCCTATGCCAGGAGAGCGGCCCCGGGTGCGGACGTCTTGACGGAGTTTGGGGGAAGGGGGTATAATTCCTCTGGGGCGGGGGTAGGGCCAAGGCAAAGCATCGTTGAGGCACTTCGCCTCCAAGCAAGGACCGCGGCAGGAAGGCGTAGGCCACCCCGGAGCCTGGGAGGCTTTTCCCAGCTGCCAGGGCGGTTGGGAATGCAGGCCCCGCTCCCACTGAGAACCGGAAGGGGAGCGGGAGGGCGGGGTCATAACAGGGAGGGAAGCAGGAAGGCTTTGTCCGCCTCAGTGCCGGGGAGTTGTTTCCTGGCGGCCGGGGCAGTGCAGAACGAAGGCCCCGCTCCCTCTTGTAGCCAGTGGGTGAGCGGGGGGCAGGGCCACGTCGGGGAGAGTAGCGGGAAAGCCTTGTTCGCCCCGGAGCCTGGGAGGTCTACTCCGGCTGCCAGGGTGGTCCAGAATGAAGGCCCCGCTCCCGAGGAGATCCTAAAGGGGAGCGGGGACATTTGGCGAAACACGGGCTGTGGCCGGTCACTGGGGTCGCGAGAGACAGCGCTTGGGGGGGCAGTCAGCGGGGGACGTTTGGGTGGCTCCTCTTGGGGTTGAAGGGGTGGCCATATTGTACAGTTAGAGGGAGAAAAGAGTATGGAGGCAGACCCCATACCGATGGGTAGGGGGGCAGGGTTTCTGGACAGGTCAGCCAGGACGTCGGGGACATTAACCTGGGAGGAGGAGGAGGGCACAGTTCGGAAGACGACATGCCTGGGGAGTTAGAGCCAGCTGGGGAGGGGGGGGGTGGAGGAGAAAGTCAGGCTTGGGAGGGGCTGGATATTTTCACAGCCTGGAAAGAGGAGGTGCGGGGCATGGACAGGGTGAGCCAGCTAGATGCATATTTGTCATGGGGGGGGGGGGTTCACTTTGGTTGGGCACACCATCCATAGGGCAGGAAAAGGGGGACGCCGGGGGCCCTAGTTTAGGCAGGCCTCGGGGGGAGGATGGGTTGGCTGAGGGAATGGGTCAGGGGCTGGGGCAGGGACCGTCTTCAGCGCTGGTCGCGGCCATGCTGGAGTGGAGAGGAGGACGGGGGAGGACCCACCTTGGGGGCCGGTGGAGAGCATGGAGAGGGAGGTTTGATCTGGGGTGGGCCACAGTCGGGTCAGGGAAGGTAGGGTAGGGTAGGCCAGGAGTATAGTTGGAAGGGAACCAGCACATCAGACCAGACATTTTTGTAGCAGGGCAAGGAGCAGCGCTGCATGGCGGACTCGGCAGGGATGGGAGCGGCCCTTTGGCACCGAGGTTAAGTGAGGGTGGAGCCTTGAGCGGCGCGCCCGGTAACAGCTGGGGAGCCCGTCGCGGCCAGCAAACGAAGGCCCAGAACAACCTCGCTGGCCCAAACACCCGGTAGGTCCCGGTGGACCACCGGGACGTCAAAGAGTGATATAAGCTGGGCAACGGTGCCCGTGGAGTACCAGCGGGTACAGTCAGCTCCACCGCAGGCAGGGACGCAGGAATGGCCCCAGGTGGGGGGGCATAAGGAACTAGATTACGACGAGGAAAGCCTCGAGGAGGGCGAATTGTGGGAGGAGGAGGATCAGGAACGGGGGGGCAATCTCACATCTTGGCTAGTATGTTGCAGGCACCGGTGGAGAAGACGCAGAGGCTCGCTGCAAGAGCACCGAGGACAACCGAAAATAAAGGGCCACTGGCGAGGCAGACTGCAACTGTAGGGGCACCCTCCTTGGAGCCAGGTAAGGCAGAAAGAGTGCGGGAGAAACCCATTATGGTGTCAGTGGGGAGGGGGGGGAAAAGAGGGTCGGGGGAGGATGTCTGAGGAAGGGAAAAGTACGTCGTGGACATTGGGGTGGGGACAAAGGACGTAGACAACACTAAAAGGTACTAAAATTGAGAGCGGAACTAATACTGACAAAAAGTGACAGAAGGGGAAAATTGTTAGGGGATAAAAAAAGATGGCCCGGAGAGTAAGGAGTTGAAAATTAAAAGACTCCCTTATATGGGGGTGACAAAACCCCTGGGTGCCCACTTAATGCTGGCGACGAAAGAGCGCATATAGAAAGGGGCATATGTTGAAATGCTTAAACTCCTGCATAGGGAGGTGAGGTCCAAGGAGGGTTCGAAAGAAGAGGAATACAAGCTGGCTAAGCAGTCAAAAGTACCTTTGACAATAGAAAATTGGACTGCAGCGTTTTTGATCTATGCAAGTGTATATTGTGAGAAGTACCCGGACCGCTGCGTAGCGTTATTTAAGTACATGGACGTTATTAGAAAGGCACAGATTACGGGGGGGGGGGGCAATACGCTTGGGCACAGTATGATGAGGAATTTAGCGCGCGAATGGCATGGGACACAGAAGCGAAATGGGGAGGTGGGGGGACTAGACACGATGGGGGGCGGCAACACACGATGGGGGGCGGTAAAAGGGGGCAAGACGATATTTACGGCCAGCGGTTTGCCTATCGTATACCGGCCCTTTCAGGGGAGACCCACCCAGGGAGGGGTGGGGGGGGGGGGGGAGGACAGGAAAGACTCAGTGGTGAACAGGGAGGGGCGTGCTGGGACTTTAATAATCCATCATAAACAATGGGGTAACACACAAAGTCACCGGACATGGGTGTCAATTTGATACAAAAAAAAAAAACAATGGTCCAAGACCAATCTCTTGAATAAGTAATTATTTGGTAATTCTTCTATACTTTGAACATATTACATAGATAAGCTCACCTTCTTTAAGCTTAAGGATATCTATTAGACATATAATGTGCAACAACCAAAAATATTTTGAAAAAACATTTATTTGATTAAATAGCGAAAGGAAAGGAGACAAGGTGGGTTGCTCCGGGGAGGAACGTGTGAAGGAAGTGCTCAAGTGGAAAGAAGGAAAAAAGTTCCAAAGAGTTCAAGGGTAATATTTACAATATTTTAGTGGGACTGATATCCTATAAAGTCTTTATAAACCTGGCCAAACAACACGTAAAACATACAATTTCAATACATATACAAAGAAATAAATCTCCTATGCAGAATGGGGGAAAAGGGAACGATAAAATTGGTCCAGGTTCAGGGGGGGGAATTGCGTTGACGTTTCGTTCGGGCTTAACGGCAAACGAGGGAATTTATAACCTCAGCCACGCGGATCTTCCTCAGGACAGGGAACATGAAGGGGCAACCCTCAAGGTATTTCAGGAAGGGACTTGAACAGTGAAGACACCCGTAGTGAATCACGGCGTGGCCCAATATTTAAGGCAAGGGAAGACCGCCTGGTGCATCGCGGTTCCAAATTAGGAGGCGCTGTAGTAGTATAGACTGTCCAATAGGTAGGCCCAATGGCGATTAAATCAGCCGTATCATACAAGCAATGCAGGTCAAAGATGAACCGACATTGTTGAAAGCGCCGTATCACTCCCGGTATGGGATTTAAATCCACAGGGGATGTCAAGGCGGTAAAGGACGTCCGCCGTGAGAAATTAATTCTCTTGAAGAAGTTTTTCAACGCGGCTCCGGCAGAGCCGCGTTGGAAATCGGAGCCGCGTTGAAAAACTTCTTTGGCGGGGAGCAGTCAACCCAGGCGCCATTGACAAGGCAAGGCAGAAGGTGAACACGGAGAGGTCACGTTTCTGTAGGGGCTTGGGTTTTGGACGGGTTAGCCACACAGAGATTCAAGTCAGTGGAATTTTTCAGGGATGATGGAGTGCATCTTTCCAGGCTCGGCATAGATTTATACATTTTGGAGATTAGGGAGGTTTTGGCCAGGTCTTTGAACATTCTAACGGAGGACCCAGGGACTTGCGCAGGCAAGGGGGGGGAAGGGCGGGAGGGGGGGGCAGAAAATCGGGGTAGATTCTCTCCTCCCATTTTCTGGGTGGCAGGGGTATTGAAAGTTTGCCAGGGTTGGCAGATGTTTTTTTGGTTATCGTTGAAGTTGGGTTTATGGACAGGGAAAGGGCAGGCAGGTTATTTTTAGTTCAGTTATAGAAGTTTGCTGATTTACTGTTGTAGAGAGGCGGGCATAGGATGTTGGTTAATTGAAGTGTATAATTGAAGGGTACAATTTTACTGCATTGTATTGTTGTTGATATGGTAATGTTAGGGTGGGGGCATGTTCAGGGGATCGTAGGGGCGGGGTCAGGTATTTGGATGTATTAGTGAGGTTTTAAGTTTTGTAAGGCAGTTGCCAGGGATGTTCACTGTAATGTGCACGTTTCAATAAAGTGCCCTTTTTCACACAACAAAATGGTCTGGTCGTTTTGGATATGTTTTTTGGTATTGTTCTTTCAGATACCAATGTAACAGGTGATGCACAGTATAGGATATACGATTTCCATTGGTCCTTAACAACAAGAAATTGAACAGATGTGTTCTTGATTCATGTATTGGGACAGACTGATTGTATACGAGTGGTAATCACGATCGCTGTATATTGTGTTGGTCTATGGATGAACATTCAATAAAAAAAATATTTAAAATTAAAACATTTAAAAAAGGGGGTCTGGTCTGCTCCCCCCTCCCTCCCAATCCTTGGTGTTGGCCCCTGAGCAGTTAAAATTTCTCCTTTCCTAACGTGCATTCGCCTCTTCCTGCCCGGGAAGTCATAGGATGAGCAGAGATAAACTTCACGTTTCCCAGGGAATGAGACCTGGCTTCTCCTGGCCGCCAAATTATGGGACCTACTTTGAGAAGAGAGCATGGACACCCTCGAGGCTCTTTTCATTATTTATTCTCCTTAACTGCACAATCCCCAACATACCAGACGTAAACTGAGCTAATTTTAAACTAACTATAGGTTTGTGTTGAAAAGCGCTAAGTGTCCATGTTTGTAACAGTACAAAATGGAGCCAATGGCCGATTTGAAAATAATCTGGTTTAAGGTTTCATATTTCAAAGCACCTCTCAAGGACTCTGCATGGTAGGTACACTGTGAGCCCTGGAAAAAAGGTGCAGATAATTAAATTTATGTACTGATGTTTGTGTTTGCGATTAGTTTCTTTACTTTATTTTGGCTGTGTGCCATAAAAATAGGCAACTGAAGCTCATCATCACCTCGGGGACTCAGTCGGGGTGCACCTTCAGAGAGACGCGATGGTAGCCGCGTCGGATCTTGCCTTCACAGGATGTCTTCCCCTTCAATCCCAACACCGGGTACAGGTCTGTCGTACCGAAGTACTGCTCGCAGCACTCAATGAGGCCCGGCATGCTGGCTTTAAACTAACAGATGGCGTAGAGAGCGAGGAAGCTAGCACTACTATACACGTTGTGGACTGGTCTCGGCTCACCAGGTGAAGTCTGCCCAACCACTGAAACTCTCACCGGCTTTCCCTTTGGACGCCAACCCTGAAAAATATTTCACGCGAAAACCTTCGACTTCCTCTCTACGTCAAAGCCAGTCTGCCTATCGCAAGCGTTGACATAGCTGGCGAATGAAACACAGCATAACTGCAATAAAGTAAGCAAAGACTTTCGAAAACTATATAGAACAAGCCGAACCCAACATAAAGATGGTAAGCGGATAGATTATGCAAGCTATTGAATTTGACGTGCTTCACTTACATTTAGCGGGCCAAAGCTTAGAGATTTGTCGTACAGAAAAATGCGAGATCTAGGTCATTGCGGCCGCCAATATCCCGGCTGATTCTGAAGTAAAAGAGGTCATGGCTTGCTAAATGTAAGCGAAGCACGTTGTAGCACCTAATGGAGAAATTCAAAGAAAAAAGTACAAGCCCCGTGTAACAACCAAGTAAAGGGGCCAATAGCCATGGGAGGATACAAATGACGACATGGCCATACTAAGGAGGGACTAACAAGCCTCATAATGAATCAGAAGACAGCATTTACGAAGGACAAAGACACAAGCCAATGGCAAATATGGGCGGGGCAAGAAGCACCGCTCCCGCTTTTGTTACAGGGGGCAGACTTTGCAGTACTGCTGCAAATCCGGGCCCCACCCATCCAGCCCACTGGGGAAATGCCCAGTGCCCGCTACGGCCAGTCCGGCCCTGATTATTGGAGACTCCACAACGCGGCGCCGACAGAAAACATACTTCATTTCTCAGATGGTCCTGAATGCTAACAAGAGTGGGAGCTGGCTGAAAACATTTTTGATTCAGAGAAGTATTATGGAAATCAAATGGATTGGAAGACTAATTTTAAACTATTTGGAGTTAGACTTTATTAGTAAAAGACTATGGAACTACTGCATTTCTTTTCCAACTTTGAATCATTTGTGAATGAACAGAGGAAATGTTATGTTGAGTATCCTTTATTAGGATATGTACATATAATGTGTGCATTTAAGGAAGAAAACGCACTTAGGAGGTGGCATATGTGCGGTTATAGTAGGAAACACAAATGTTTAATTAAAGTTAGTTATTTTCCAGTTGCACAAATGTCAAGTAAGAAGCAAAGCCCGTCAATACCAGAAGGTGACTAATATGAATTTGGAGGTAGGTATCATGCCAGAAACCAGGGATTTTTGTAAGTTTCTGTGATCACATATCTTGCTACATTTCAGTCTCATGAAAATCATCTTCATATCAAGAATGCCGAAAGTTGGATATAGACAACTTCAAGACATACATCAATGTCACTGTGAGAATTGAATGCTGTACATTGACAGATTATATGGACCCCTTATTTGCCTTTAGATATGCATTCAAACCTTTCAGACGTCAGTGCTCAGTAGAGTGACTTAGCGATACAAAAGGGGATGATGGACGGAACGTTTGAGCCAATCAAACACTCACCCCCAGTCAACTGATCTGGGTTTAATCCATCATCATTCTTTAGCTCACTCCACCACCCCAGTTCAGACATGGCCATATGCAAATCAGTCTGACCCTGTGCCTCATGGGAACAGTCCAGCCCGAACTGCCAAGCCATGTCTTCCCTGGACCGGAAACAAGCATCCTAGGACCGGTTTCTGGCATTCCAGCCGTCATCAGCCAGGCTTGCTTGAATCCAGTGGCAAAGTGAGCAAGGGACCCACGTCTGGGCATACCCCCGCCAACTTAGGGCGAACAAAGCGATACAAAAGGGGATGATGGACGGAACGCTTGAGCCAATCAAACACTCACCCCCAGTCAACTGATCTGGGTTTAATCCATCATCATTCTTTAGCTCACTCCACCACCCCAGTTCAGACATGGCCATATGCAAATCAGTCTGACCCTGTGCCTCATGGGAACAGTCCAGCCCGAACTGCCAAGCCATGTCTTCCCTGGACCGGAAACAAGCATCCTAGGACCGGTTTCTGGCATTCCAGCCGTCATCAGCCAGGCTTGCTTGAATCCAGTGGCAAAGTGAGCAAGGGACCCACGTCTGGGCATACCCCCGCCAACTTAGGGCGAACAAAGCGATACAAAAGGGGATGATGGACGGAACGTTTGAGCCAATCAAACACTCACCCCCAGTCAACTGATCTGGGTTTAATCCATCATCATTCTTTAGCTCACTCCACCACCCCAGTTCAGACATGGCCATATGCAAATCAGTCTGACCCTGTGCCTCATGGGAACAGTCCAGCCCGAACTGCCAAGCCATGTCTTCCCTGGACCGGAAACAAGCATCCTAGGACCGGTTTCTGGCATTCCAGCCGTCATCAGCCAGGCTTGCTTGAATCCAGTGGCAAAGTGAGCAAGGGACCCACGTCTGGGCATACCCCCGCCAACTTAGGGCGAACAAAGCGATACAAAAGGGGATGATGGACGGAACGTTTGAGCCAATCAAACACTCACCCCCAGTCAACTGATCTGGGTTTAATCCATCATCATTCTTTAGCTCACTCCACCACCCCAGTTCAGACATGGCCATATGCAAATCAGTCTGACCCTGTGCCTCATGGGAACAGTCCAGCCTGAACTGCCAAGCCATGTCTTCCCTGGACCGGAAACAAGCATCCTAGGACCGGTTTCTGGCATTCCAGCCGTCATCAGCCAGGCTTGCTTGAATCCAGTGGCAAAGTGAGCAAGGGACCCACGTCTGGGCATACTCCGCCAACTTAGGGCGAACAAGCGATACAAAGGGGATGATGGACGGAACGTTTGAGCCAATCAAACACTCACCCCCAGTCAACTGATCTGGGTTTAATCCATCATCATTCTTTAGCTCACTCCACCACCCCAGTTCAGACATGGCACAGGGTCAGACTGATTTGCATATGGCCATGTCTGAACTGGGGTGGTGGAGTGAGCTAAAGAATGATGATGGATTAAACCCAGATCAGTTGACTGGGGGTGAGTGTTTGATTGGCTCAAGCTGCCCGTCCATCATCCCCTTTGTATCGCTTTGGTCGCCCTAAGTTGGCGGGGTATGCCCAGACGTGGGTCCCTTGCTCACTTTGCCACTGGATTCAAGCAAGCCTGGCTGATGACGGCTGAAATGCCAGAAACCGGTCCTAGGATGCTTGTTTCCGGTCCAGGGAAGACATGGCTTGGCAGTTCGGGCTGGACTGTTCCCATGAGGCACAGGGTCAGACTGATTTGCATATGGCCATGTCTGAACTGGGGTGGTGGAGTGAGCTAAAGAATGATGATGGATTAAACCCAGATCAGTTGACTGGGGGTGAGTGTTTGATTGGCTCAAGCGTTCCGTCCATCATCCCCTTTTGTATCGCAGTAGAGTGACTTAAAAATATATATATATATATATATCAATAAAGGGTTCTAGCCCTTAATCAGTAAGGCTGGACCAAACTATAAACCAAACAACAAACACATTGCCAGTACTGATAACTTTTTTTGTCAGCTCACTCAAAAACAATCACCAGTGTCACACAAAGTGATTGAAAGAAATTAATTAAAAAATATTTTTATTTTATTTTTTGAATCAAGTTCATTATTCAACAAAAGGACTCTAGTTCATGTTATTATTTTCATGAGAATTGTCCATATAAATCATTTAACGAACCACAATAACTAATAAAGAACATTACATTCATGACAAAAGAATCACAATACAATACGTAAATTTAGGACAGTACATGAATTTGAGTGAGCTCAAATTCCACAACATTAAGAGAAATAAAAAAAAGTGAAAAACCCAAGGGAGAGGTTAAAAAAAAGAGAGCACCATAGTTAGCAGTTCAAGGGATAACACAGACCCAAGGGGGAATTTTTGGCTAAACAGTATTTGTATTCAGGTCATGGAAAAATAAGATTTCAGCACTTCTAATACATTGCTAATGACCTGATACTTTTATATAAACTAACAGAACTTGTTTAGACACAAACAAAGGTCTACGTGTTTCAAACCCAATATGTTATTTTAAGGGTTTTCCTCAGGACCTGGAATGAGAGCTGTGAAAAAAAACAAAAAGTGCAGTGTTTACCATCACTTCATACTTTCAAACACTCCAAAGAACCTCTAAACTTATCAATTTGTTGCAACAATGTAACCTCGTATTTCCTTGTTATTGCCACTCGTTGTACCCAAATGCGCTTTCACGCATTAAAACAATAGTTCCATTATCGTTAACAAAGAAGAGACAGTTTCACGAAACAGACTCCACTACATATCCGGCATTTATTAGCAATAGTGTCTGCCATCATTATGTTACCTCGCTAACACCAGCTTCTGCTTGAATCATCTAGTTAATTGCGGGCGACCCAATTACACAGAAGGCTCCAACTACAAAAACAAAGACAAAATAGAACTGATTCAACACCAACTGATTTGTAAACTACTGAATCAACCATTACGATCAAAAAATAAATAAAAGTAGGCAACGAAAGCTGCTCGGCGTACCTTAATTTATGCCGTGACCGCGCCAAACCATTTTTGTCTCTCGGCGGGCGGTTTTTGTGACGGACCGTAAATTCAATCTGCCAAAAGTAAATAGCTTTAGTTATGCGCATTCCGAGTTGTTCGAGCGCAACGATGCAATTGCTACGTATTTACTAAAAATACCTTCAGTCCAACACGAATGGTTCGCGTCCACTCGCCAAAATCCCACTCAAGCAAGCGAGTTAGAGGCGGATGTGGGCGCATCTAATAAAGCGTCATCAATGACTCCGTATCATGTGACAATGAGAATTTCAATTCAAACTTTATCGATCATGACAGAGCAGTCCGTGTTTTGTAATGTGTTTGATGTAAAAAAGAAAGAAAACTTAATTAAAACGGGGGCCGACGTTGTACCAAAAGATGTTATCACTAATACTTAGATCGTAAGTTATGCTGTGTTTATTGCAACGGACACACTTTTCACAGCATCTCTTGGAAAATGACGGGGCGTTTTCAAAAGACAATACGCCTCTTTTAACCACTTAACCGCGGCGGCAATTCCGCCGCGGTGCGGCGGTTTAGCGGAGTGGGCGGGGCCGCGTCGGCCAACGGACGTTCGCAGCACTACAAAGGTAGTGCTCGCGACGGCCGTTGGCTGACAGACGCACGCAACGGGTTAATATTATTAATATGTTAAAAAATACTTAATCATTCAGCCTTTTGAACAAGGTTGGGACCGCAGCAGGCAATACCAATATCTCATTCAATACATCTAGCACGTTTGGTGCAAAAGACGGCAGGAGTTTTTTCAAGTTTTTAACCACATGATCAAAGTTGGAATTTGCGATAGGATTTACATAAATTCAGGGTAGGTCAACCCGGCACTCAGACATATGTAATATCTTTTCGCCAATGGTGATCATGGTCAGTCAAGCTATTTTTACGTGAAATTTTGTTTGTTACAGATTATAAATTTCAGAAAGTTCATTTAATCCGTCTGTTGCAGTGTTGTATTTGACAATAAGCATTGCTTCTTTCTGGAGCAAAGCCTTTTCTATATCACCTCCTTGCGAATTTTTTTCTACTTTAAAGAGAACCGTCCATTTTAAATCATTAAGACTGTGGTTCTTTGAGGACCAATGGTGTACAAGCGGTGCATTTACTACTTGTCTTCTGATTCTAGACATATGTTGCGTCATACGTTGGCGGACTTCCTGATTCGTTTTCCCAATGTATAATTTTGGGCATGGGCATATAATGCCATATATTACATTTTTGCTTTTGCAATTAGTAAAACGATCCTGCTTCCACTTGATGTCATTAAAACAAAAAAGAGCACCTTCCATCGTATTTGGGCAACTTGAACATGTCCCACACTTATGGTGTCCAGTAATCGGTGGTAGATTTAGTTGTGTCCTCAATAAATTTGTGTTTACTGGTCTCTGTACCGCAGCGCGGACAAGTAGATTTCCAACACTTTTATCTTTTTTAAGGGCAAACAGCGGTTTACTCCATGTAGTATGCACTTTTTGTACTGGGTGACAATTTTGCTTAATCACCTTTTTAAGGAAATTAGTACGTGAACAAAATGTGGTCACGCAGACCAACCGATCCATTGGGTCTTTTTGCTTTTTTTGTAATAAGACTTCTCTGGGTGTCCACCATGCCCGTTTTAATGCTTGTTTCAATAGCTTTTTAGGGTATCCTCGCTGTTTCAATTTTTCCAGAAGGTTGTTCGCATGGAACATGTATTCATCTTTAGTGGAGCAATTCCGTTTCACTCTAAGAAATTGTCCCACTGGAAGATTATCATGCAGACTGCGCGGATTATGGCTTGTGTAATGAAGAGCTTTATTGCGGTCAGTCGATTTGACATGCAATGAGGTATACAAGGTTCCTTGCACACTATATCCCTCTACATCCAAGAATGTTATCACATTGGGGCTAGAGTTCAGGCTAAATTGGATATCAGGTGTCCGTTGGTTTAACCAATTGTGGAAAGCTGTCAACTCAGTCAGAGTGCCGTTCCAAATCAGAAAAATGTCGTCGATGTAACGGACATAAGTTGATATTTGGGTCCAAAATGGGTTATTGTGATAGACAAAATGTTCTTCATATTGTGCCATAAACAATACTGCCAATTCCGGCGCAATTACGGTCCGTCACAAAAACCGCCCGCCGAGAGCCAAAAATGGTTTGGCGCGGTCACGGCATAAATTAAGGTACGCCGAGCGGCTTTCGTTGGCCACTTTTATTTATTTTTTGATCCTAATGGTTGATTCAGTAGTTTACAAATCAGTTGGTGTTGAATCAGTTCTATTTTGTCGGAATTGGCAGTATTGTTTATGGCACAATATGAAGAACATTTTGTCTATCACAATAACCCATTTTGGACCCAAATATCAACTTATGTCCGTTACATCAACGACATTTTTCTGATTTGGAACGGCACTCTGACTGAGTTGACAGCTTTCCACAATTGGTTAAACCAACGGACACCTGATATCCAATTTAGCCTGAACTCTAGCCCCAATGTGATAACATTCTTGGATGTAGAGGTATATAGTGTGCAAGGAACCTTGTATACCTCATTGCATGTCAAATCGACTGACCGCAATAAAGCTCTTCATTACACAAGCCATCATCCGCGCAGTCTGCGTGATAATCTTCCAGTGGGACAATTTCTTAGAGTGAAACGGAATTGCTCCACTAAAGATGAATACATGTTCCATGCGAACAACCTTCTGGAAAAATTGAAACAGCGAGGATACCCTAAAAGCTATTGAAACAAGCATTAAAACGGGCATGGTGGACACCCAGAGAAGTCTTATTACAAAAAAGCAAAAAGACCCAATGGATCGGTTGGTCTGCGTGACCACATTTTGTTCACGTACTAATTTCCTTAAAAGGTGATTAAGCAAAATTGTCACCCAGTACAAAAAGTGCATACTACATGGAGTAAACCGCTGTTTGCCCTTAAAAAAGATAAAAGTGTTGGAAATCTACTTGTTCGCGCTGCGGTACAGAGACCAGTAAACACAAATTTATTGAGGACACAACTAAATCTACCACCGATTACTGGACACCATAAGTGTGGGACATGTTCAAGTTGCCCAAATACGATGGAAGGTGCTCTTTTTGTTTTAATGACATCAAGTGGAAGCATGATCGTTTTACTAATTGCAAAAGCAAAAATGTAATATATGGCATTATGTGCCCATGCCCAAAATTATACATTGGGAAAACGAATCAGGAAGTCCGCCAATGTATGACACAACATATGTCTAGAATCAGAAGACAAGTGGTAAATGCACCGCTTGTACACCATTGGTCCTCAAAGAACCACAGTCTTAATGATTTAAAATGGACGGTTCTCTTTAAAGTAGAAAAAAATTCGCAAGGAGGTGATATAGAAAAGGCTTTGCTCCAGAAAGAAGCGATGCTTATTGTCAAATACAACACTGCAACAGACGGATTAAATGAACTTTCTGAAATTTATAATCTGTAACAAACAAAATTTCACGTAAAAATAGCTTGACTGACCATGATCACCATTGGCGAAAAGATATTACATATGTCTGAGTGCCGGGTTGACCTACCCTAAATTTATGTAAATCCTATCGCAAATTCCAACTTTGATCATGTGGTTAAAAACTTGAAAAAACTCCTGCCGTCTTTTGCACCAAACGCGCTAGATGTATTGAATGAGATATTGTTATTGCCTGCTGCGGTCCCAACCTTGTTCAAAAGGCTGAATGATTAAGTATTTTTTAACATATTAATAATATTAAAAGAGGTGTATTGTCTTTTGAAAACGCCCCGTCATTTTCCAAGAGACGCTGTGAAAAGTGTGTCCGTTGCAATAAACACAGCATAACTTACGATCTAAGTATTAGTGATAACATCTTTTGGCACAACGTCAGCCCCCGTTTTAATTAAGTTTTCTTTCTTTTTTACATCAAACACATTACAAAACACGGACTGCTCTGTCATGATCGATAAAGTTTGAATTGAAATTCTCATTAAGTCACATGATACAGAGTCATTGATGACGCTTTATTAGATGCGCCCACATCCGCCTCTAACTCGCTTGCTTGAGTGGGATTTTGGCGAGTGGACGCGAACCATTCGTGTTGGACTGAAGGTATTTTTAGTAAAAACGTAGCAATTGCATCGTTGCGCTCGAACAACTCGGAATGCGCATAACTAAAGCTATTTACTTTTGGCAGATTGAATTTACGGTCCGTCACAAAAACCGCCCGCCGAGAGACAAAAATGGTTTGGCACGGTCACGGCATAAATTAAGGTACGCCGAGTGGCTTTCGTTGCCCACTTTTATTTATTTTTTGATCGTAATGGTTGATTCAGTAGTTTACAAATCAGTTGGTGTTGAATCAGTTCTATTTTGTCTTTGTAGTTGGAGCCTTCTGTGTAATTGGGTGGCCCGCAATTAAATAGATGATTCAAGCAGAAGCTGGTGTTAGCGAGGTAACATAATGATGGCAGACACTATTGCTAATAAATGCTGGATATGTAGTAGAGTCTGTTAGTGAAACTGTCTCTTCTTTTTTAGCGATAATGGAACTATTGTTTTAATGCGTGAAAGCGCATTTGGGTACAACGAGTGGCAATAACAAGGAAATACGAGGTAACATTGTTGCAACAAATTGATAAGTTTAGAGGTTCTTTGGAGTGTTTGAAAGTATGAAGTGATGGTTAACACTGCACTTTTTGGGGTTTTTCACAGCTCTCATTCCAGGTCCTGAGGAAAACCCTTAAAATAACATATTGGGTTTGAAACGCGTAGACCTTTGTTTGTGTCTAAACAAGTTCTGTTAGTTTATAGAAAAGTATCAGGTCATTAGCAATGTATTAGAAGTGCTGAAATTTTATTTTTCCATGACCTGAATACAAATACTGTTTAGCCAAAAATTCCCCCTTGGGTCTGTGTTATCCCTTGAACTGCTAACTATGGTGCTCTTTTTTTAACCTCTCCCTTGGGTTTTTCACTTTTTTCTTTTCTTTCTCTTAATGTTGTGGAATTTGAGCTCACTCAAATTCATGTACTGTCCTAAATTTATGTATTGTGATTCTTTGGTCATGAATGTAATGTAATGTTCTTTATTAGTTATTGTGGTTCGTTAAATGATTTATATGGACAATACTCATGAAAATAATAACGAACTAGAGAGTCCTTTTGTTGAATAATTAACTTGATTCAAAAAATAAAATAAAAATATTTTTTAATTAATTTCTTTCAATCACTTTGAGTGACACTGGTGATTGTTTTTGAGTGAGCTGACAAAAAAAGTTATCAGTACTGGCAGTAGAGTGACTAGTCAGAGGGGTGATAACCGGTGTCTCTATTTTCCTGCTTATCCCATTTCCCTTTCCTCATTTATACTATTTGTCTCACATATCAGTGGTCAGTAGTAGATGTGTTGAGGGGTGAATGTGCATTGCTCCTACTGGGTCCAGAATTCAAAATGTGTGCTTTCGGACAGGCACTAAACAAACACTGGCAAAGTCAATAAAGCTCACCTTTACGATGAGGCTACTGACCTATTGGCATCGCCAGTGCTTTTTTGTGAAGCAGTGTTAAAAAAGGAAAGGAAAAACATATCAAAAGACTAGAGGAAAAGCAAACATATCTAAAGGTATCATGAAAACAAACACTGAATTCAATATTTTCAAGTCTGTAAAAGAGGCAGCATTTATTTTTCAAATTTCAGGTAGGAAACTGAACAGAGTTTTTAAATCCTGTTGCTCGTGATGCAGCTCAAAGCTAAAAGAGGACCGGTTGCAGGCATTTTAAGGAACAAAACAGCTGTATGAGTAAGTTTCAGTATTCAAAGGAAAATGCTGCCATTCAATTTCCACATGACTAGGAACTGAAACAAATATTTTTTTTAATTGCTTTTTATTGGGCTTATTCATATACAAAGAATCAAGCAACAAAACAATGACATCCATTGGTAATGTCCCACGGAGGGGAGTTATTATAAAGAGAAAAGGAAAGCTATCAGAATAAACAAGAGAAAAATCAGACAAGGCAGTAGCAATTTGAGCTGGGTCCACACACAGTGTAGTTAGGTGCGAGGTGGCCTTTAGGGCGAAAGTGTGTCCTGGTATGCATATGATGGTAAGGCGACCTATATAGGATGTGTGATGCAGATAGCTACGTGGCTGGGTAAGGAGTGTGGTGCATTAGCAAGCTATGTGCCATTGTCAATGGCCTTGTCACTGTAGAGCATATTGTGGCTTGTCGTCTGATCTGCGGGCCTGTGCTACGAGAATGGTGTTCTCCCAAGTTACAGCTTTGGGTCTACCCGCCTTATATCGTAAGAGGTCAACACGTCATCCTCTGCCTGGGCCCATTACCACAGAGTAAGTGCGGAGAGTATGCTGTCCAGTGAGATGGCCTCTGAAGGTGCCCGAGCCAACAGAAGCAGTCCAGAGGAAAAGAGGAGCTGCTGCGGTGCACGGCAATAGCCCAGCAAAGATCCCGAACAGCTGTCCCACCCAGATAATTTTCTTATCATCCCACCTTGGGAGAAGCGTTTGGGGCGATCCAGGCCATGACACTTTGAAGCTTTGCTGCTAGATAACAGAACTCCAAATGGGGCAGCCAAGGCCCCCTCTATGAATAACTTAGAAAGCCATCCTGTGTCTAACTGTTCTCCATGCCAGCTCTGTCAGCCAGCTATTAAGTTCTCAGAAGAAAGGTCTGTGCAGTGGTTGGTTAGAAAACAAGTACAAAAGAGGTGGTACAGCATGATGCATCCAATCGGCGACAGAGGGATTTTCCTCCAGAACACTGATGTAGTCTTGAGGGACATGAGAGCCTTATCAAGATTTACAGCCTTAACATCATGGCGAAGCCTCTATAAGTTTGGTTTGACGGGCAGATCAGCAATGTGTTTATCATGGAGCATTTGAGCGCAAATGTCTGATGCAAGAAACATACAGGATTTGTTCTGACTGACTACCAGGCCAGACATTTTGCTTAAAGTTTTGAGGGCTCGCCGCATCTGCCATAGACCAGTGGTTATGTCAGCTAGATATATTAATATATCATCAGCACATAGCGAGATGGAGTGTTTCTGACATCCAAACTGTGTACCCCCCCACAACCTACCCCCCCCCCTCCTTTTGACAGATGCTACTAGCTAACAGCTCCATCCCGAGAGCAAAGAGGAGTGGGGAAAGAGGGCAGCCTTGCCGGTGCCTATGTAGATCTGTCAGGAGTGGTCAGTGGGTGTATATGAACCTTATCCATGACAATATAACACCCCACAACCTATTTGCCACATGACAGTAAGCAAGTATTTCTAGAACAGGCTGTCAAAAGCTTTTTCCATGTTAATCAATAGTGCTACCACGTGGAGCTGGTATGCTGATATCCAGTCAAAGACATGGAATAGACTACAGATACTGGGGAACGTGCTTTTGCCTGGAACAAATCCATTTTGATCTTGATGAACCAGGTGCACCAGTGTATGCTGAATCCAGTTTACGATAATCTTACCCAAGATCTAACAGTTTAGGTTCAAGAGGGATATGGACAATCTCAATTGCGTTCAAACGGATCGCTGCCGGGTTTTGGGCAGCATGACAATAAGCTCTTCCCGCGATGACAGCTGTAACCCGCCCTGTGCTTAGGATATCTCAGACTTGAAACGGGCGCTTCACTAATTCAGTTTGGTAAATTTTTTTTAAAAACTCAAGGGGGAGACCGCCGCTGCTGGTGTACTTGCCCATCGTAAGTTGCCATTGCTGCGGCTATTTCAGGTTCTGTAATAGGCCATCCATTTCGTGCAATTGATATCCTGTAAGCTTCTGCAGCCAGGCTGACTCCAAGAAGTGGCCTGTGCAGGCAGTGTCTATTGGGACTGGCAATGAGTATAACTGCTAGTAGTAGTTGATGAACATTATACTTATATCTGCTTGCTTGTGCAGATGGTGTCCATCTGAGCGAAGGATAGCTGTTATGGGCATTTTGCGCATCTCAGCTTGAATCAGGCCAGTTAATAGGAGGCTGGATTTATCCTCATCCAGATGTCTGAAGGCAATATAGGTCAAGCCTTGCGGGTTTCGACTTGACTGCCTACAACTCAATGCAGTGTAAATAAAGTACTGTGCACACACCGGGAGAGGTCTTGATAGAGATGCCTCCTGTACACATCTTGAAATCCTCTCATTCGATCGAGGGGTTGACGGCAGACCCTGCATTAGTGTCAATGTAGTGTTTAATACCTTCTGCAATTGTGCCCTGGAGTCTTCTAACACCGATACTTGTAAGCGCCATGTGGGAATTTTGGCCCTTTTTTGGCCTCATTGTAAAGTCATTCACAGTAGATTGTGGTCCATGAATTCCAGTGCTAAATATACCGTTATCTGCATGGTTCTCCTAAGGTGAGGTGAGATGAACAACGTGTCAATGTGCATGTATAATGCATGGGGTGAGTAGTATGAGTATTCTTTATCCTCCGAGTGGAATCATCGCCAACTGGAACACATTTTTCACCCATTTGGTGCTCTGCAGCAGTCTGGGGAGCATATTTATGGTACAGTGAAAAGAGTCATTTTTCCAGTCACTTTAAGTACACCTTCTGCTTCAAAGACAGAGTGCAGCAGTCTGCCTCTTTCTGGCACCATAAATGCTGCTTTTGTGTGCCAAAACCTGGGATTTCATGTGATACGAGGAAGGCAGGAGAAGAAAGAAAACCAAGATAAAGTCTGCCTGGCAAAAACGTACCTGTTGCTGTGTGCTTTTATGAGTGAGCTAGGAGGCGTGGGGAGCAAAAAGGAGAGTGGGGATGTGAGATAGGAAGAAGCACATGAGGAAAGAGGAAAAAAAAAAAGCTTGTGTAGTGTTCAAAGAAAGAAAAAAATAGTTCCCTGATGTGAGCTGTGGAAGAAGCATACAAGTCATCCAATCAAAGGATGATAAAGAAGATATGCTCCAGATGAGGGACAAACAGATGAAGAGGAAGGAAAGTCATCAAAATAAGAAGCAAGCAAATTAGTGACAAAAAAGTAAACGAATAATGGGCTGAGCCAATGCACACTCAAATTATTAGTATTGTACGCAATAGTACCTCAATAACAACCAGCTAAAAACTGTGCGTAAGCGAGACCTAAAAACCTTCCAGCAACTCCTCTAAGGATCAGTTGCACCAGCCACGTCATCTGATCCCAAGCTGGATCTCCGAATCAGCCCAGGTGACAGTGAGCCTCCCCAAGGGACCAAAAGTACCATAATTTATAATTTGAAAATACCCTTTTTAAAGGTGGGGACCAGTCCTCTCACTGGCCTGCAGAGCCTCTACGCTTGCCTGCTGTCACACGAGGAGAGGCACACCACCACCCCTTCCCCCCCCCCCCCCCAAGCACTGATGGGCTGTCTCCCACCTTCTTCCTATAATTGGAATCTAGCAGTGTGGGAGCCGAAGGCAGAGGAGAAGACCAACTTTGTAATTTAGGGGTCACCAAGGATATCAGCTGCAACTCCTGGCTTGCCCCTTGTGACCCCTGACACTGCCTTTGCTACCTGGCCCCAGGGGTGGCAAAATCAGTGCCAAGAACATACAAGGGCTCTGCATTCCTTATTGTCTACCTGTTTTTCGTTAAACTAATAGTGAATAATATTATATTATTCACTTTTAATGTAATTAAAAAAATGGACCACACTTAGAATCTATGGTGGCAGCTGTGGTAAGTAAAAATGTTTTTAAATGCATGCTGTATGCGTGCTTGCAGATGAGAGCATTCTTAAGTGAGAGAGAACACGCGTGTGTCTGAGAAAATGTTTCTGTATGCGTAAGCATGTGTTTGTAAGTGAAAGTGAGTGAGAGTCAAGTGACAGGTAGCGAGTGAGACCGTGTAAGATTGAGGCCCAGATTTACTATTCTTTTTTACAAGGCAACGCTGCATCAAAGTTGCTGTGATGCTGTGCATCAACGGGGAAAAGAAAAAAAATACGTCAACGGGGAAAAGAAAAAAAATACGTCAACGGGGAAGAGAAAAAAAATACGCCAAATCTAATAAGATATTGGACATTTTTTCTCTCCCAGTACGTGGCGCACTTTTGGCAGCCATGAGCCAAAGCACATTCCTTTGTGCTATAGTGCAAGGTGTGTACATACTCTGAAGCATAAGTTTTGTACTGGAAGGGGTCCCTTCCAGTACGGAAACTATGCTTTAATACTTTCCCACTTTTTATGTATGCTGTACAATGCAGCACACATGCAAAGTGGGGAAAACTAGAAAACAATGAAAAAATGTCAATTCATTACGCATGCTTCAAGGAGGCATAAGATTTTGGCGCAAATTCATGTCTACCAATGTTTGCAAACAGTGAGTTGCATGGGAACACCCCTTGATACAAAATAATACAATGCAGCACATAGCGCAACTTTGTGACACTTTATGATTCTATCCAACTCAAATCCTCAATTGTTGCGATGTGAAGTCATGTGACAGCCCTTCCTGGAATAAATTAGAGTCGAGGGTCATATGAAATCACTTCCTGTGATGTCATGAAGGTCAACGGGTATATGATGTAACTTCTGCTACCCCTGGTATTTTGGTGAATCCATGCCCAAGGGGATGATGAGGGAAAGCTAGCTCCCTCACCAGTACCTACATGAGAGTTCCAGGTGGGAGGGGAGAGGTGCCAGACGACATGGGCTCTGTCGCTCAAAGTCGTTTACTTGGAGGGTTTAGCCCTTGGGAACCAGGTTATAAAAGCTCGGAGTACCTGGGCCCCCCAATAATTTAGGACTGGAGCAAATATTCCAGCCCATTAGTTATCCCGACAGGAATTGGCTGACTGTGGAAGCAGTGTTTTCCTGTGACTGTGAGCAGCAGAGTGGATGGGTGTTACATCTGGCCCTTTTTGCAGGTTTATCCCCAAGCTTTTTGCCTCCTATTTTTCTGACCTGTTTTGGTGGCTACAGGACTCTGGGCACTTTAACACTGCTAATAAGGGCTAAAATGCTTATGCTCTCTGTGTATATTGTGATTATGATTGGTTATCCATGATTGGCATATGTGATTTACTGGTAAGTCTCTAGTAAAGTGCACTGAGTGTGCCTGGCCTGTAAATCAAATGCTACTAGTGGGCCTGCAACACTGATTGTGCCACCCACATGAGTAGCCTGGTAAATGTGTCTCAAACTGCTGCTTCTATCTGTGGCAGAGGAAAATAACTGACTTTTTCCCCTGCTGTGGTATCGTGCTTGGGAAGGTCTCCAAGGGCTTGTGTGTGCTTGCCTCCTGCTGGAAGACTCAGGGAAATCAAAGACTTCAAGAAAGATCCTTGCTGGATCCCAAAGTAACCTGGCTGGAAGGAGAGGTGTTGAGCTGTGTGAGGAGCACTACCCTTTCTATGGTGTGAGGGGTGGATTGGCCTGCAGTTGCTGCTCTTGTCTGGAGCAGGAGAAGGGCTGGACTGTTCTTCCCCAAGTATGCACTGTTGGGTGCTTCAATTTGTGGCACAAGCGTGTGAAGAGTGCTACCCCTTTCAAAAAGGAGCATTCCAAACTAGTGCGTGGTGAGCGCTGTGTTGTTCACATTCAGCGCGTGTTGAGCACTGCACTGTCCCTAGTGTTTGGGGCAGCGGGAGGGGAGAGCTTGGTGTTGAGGAAGGGCTCTTTCCCCTTCCTAGCAGCCGGTTCATGTGTCCGCTTGCAGCGATGACGACGAGAAAACCCTACCCGGAGTTCCAGCGTTGCCGAGCACCACTGACACCACCCAGCGGCGGGGCCCAGCTGCCGGGGAAGGCCAAAGAGAAAAGCGCGGAACCAGAGACTTCGCTCCGCATCACCTCAGCCGAGAGGGGAGGAGATCCCTCCTTTGTTGCCGGTCTGGTTGGCAAAGTGATTTGTGATTTATTTGATTGTGGTCTATGTGTTTATATACAATATAAGAGATATTTTATATAACCTGGTGTGGAGGCTCTTTTGTGGTGTACTTAGTGTGTCACTGGGGTGTGTGTGTGTTGCACAAACGCTTTACACATTGCCTCTGCAATAAGCATGACTGCTCTGCCAAGCGGGTGAGCAGGGGTTATCTTTGGTATGTAACTCCCTTACCCTTGATAGAGTGGTGGGTTCTGCCTGGCTTAGGCGCATACCCTAGCCAACCGGAAACCCCATTTCTAACAATGTGGATGTTAAACAATGCAGGGGAGCTTTAGCTCTGGTGTCAGGAGACTGCTTTCTGAAAGACTAGGTCTTGGAGAGATTCGCATATGCAAAGGCTGCTGGAAGTGGGGGTATCAAAGACACACACCTGGGTGCTATTGTAAGCCGTTGGCATAAGAACCACATAACGCTGTTCTTCGCTTTGAAAAACGCCTTTTTTAGTGTATCAAAAAAAGGGCCAGGTGAGTCACCTCTCCTCAGTGGACCTATTCATATGACCGGAGCAGGGTCGCACCAGCAATTTGGTGAACCTAACGCCCATGGCTCTGCCCTCATTTCAGCTACAACCTTCCAAAAATATTTATCATGTTCAATCACTTCAACAAAGTTCTAGATGAGCAAGAATATCAAAGTCTGAGGATTTACCTTGGAACTTTTGTAGTTGGCAGTGCATTCCAAAAGATTTAGGAGAGGTTACTTGTATTTACCAATTCTTTATTATGTGCAGCAACAAGGAAAGGAAGGGTAAAGTGCCAGTTAATGCTCAACTATTGGTATAGCCTGGAGACAAATAGACAATGAACTTATTTTATGTTAATGGAATGTGTATTTGAAAATGGCACTTCTACCACCCGCGGTGGTATCCTGGCGCCGAGCAGGTGTGCTCCTTAAAGGAGATACATTTTAAAAAGCGTAGGCGGGGTGGACAAAAGAGAATGAGAACTGAAAGTAAGGAGAGGAAAGCCACTCAGTAAACGAAACCAACCACGCACCCTCTCAGCAAGAGAATTTGCAGCATACAATCTGACAAGGAAACAGGTGCCGCATATCTCTGCCTTGAAACTAGTAGCGCTCCTTACTGCACTACTTTTTTAAAACAGCGTATTACGCTAGAAGTAGACGATGTTACACATTTTCAATTCTGTTTTTTTTGCACAGAATATTACATGATTTGCGCAAAATTACAGGATGTTGGCAAGGCCGATATTTGAACCTATGCCAAGGTGAGCAGCTTCTAACCACTAAGCCAAATCTCTCGAACGTCTCCGTTTAAGAGACGAGGAGACGTTACCAGATTAAACAGGTGAGTTTCACCAGAGGAGCTTTAGTAACTTCACAATTAATGTTGTTTGGGTGAGCGCTCTACTCACCCCTCGGGCTGCGTCTGTTGCTGGTGGGCGTCGGGTGACTCCTGCTGGCTGGGCGGTGTACTGCGGTGCCCTGCGGCGGCCCCCTTCTCTGGGTAGCTCCTGACCCCTGGTGAGCTCCCCTGCTGTGGTGCACGGCCGTGAGTCGTCATTGAGCGAGTGGCAGACATTTAGATAGCTCGTCTCTTGTATTGGCAGGGGCGCCCAAGACAGAGAACGCAGCGCTCGCGCCGGGTGTTTGGGTTCGAAAACACTAAACTCGCGGGTTTCAGTCCAAAGCTGGGAACCGTCAAGTAGCGGCGCCAGGCTTTCCTAAAGATCCTCTGCGCTCCACTCACTTCTACTAAAATTGCGGAATGAAGGACAACAGCTAGAACACCAGCTTACTCAGCGTGGATAAGTTTCGATTCTTCGATTTCTTTATTAATTCTTGTTCCTGGGTCCTCCCAAGACGTCATACGCCGGTCTAACCCACCCCTTTTCGCCGGAGGCTGAAGGGAGTTTCCACCTTCGCACAGGATTCGGACGCAATTCCAACGTATTGTGGACACAGATGAGAGGCGGACTCCGCCGACTTTATTTCATTTACGGCGTCATGGAGTGCGAAGTCTAGAGATTCAGCAAGTTAGAGGAAAGTGTTGTTTGCCGGAGCCTGTGTTTTCTCTCCTTTACTCTTGTTCGGTAGCTATAGTGACCAGATAAACGAAAACAAATCGGCATTATCCGTGGATGCCGGCAGACCTGTTGTTGAGACCATGAGAGCATCGTCGAATGGTTAGCACTGGTTTAAAAACCTTACTAATTTATATATGTCTCTTTTCTGCTAATTACTTAACTTCAGGATAAGAATAGCCCTGAAGAGCTGGAAACGTAGTCCCCGTTTTCATTATTTGAACAGCAGTTGTATTTCTACGAAGTTAACTACTTGCTGTTCACGTTGTCTGCTGGCGGTGGCAGCAGGAAGTATGGCATTACAAATTATCTCTAATAATACTTTTCTTATTACCAATGAGTTTTGATGTTTTAACTAGACCAGTGCTTTAAATGGGAAAAAATAAGAGCAGGTACTCATTAAATTGAGCTGTGAACCAGGGGGTGGGTTTGGGGTGGGGCTAAGACTAAGAGGCGGGGAAAGGGTGAACAATTAAATGGATCGAGATTTTAAAGAGGCGTTTCTGGTATCTGGAGTATTCTTTTTATCTATATGTGTAGCAAAGTGTACCTTTAATATTATCTTTCCGATTTTCCATTTTTACGGATTACCTCAGTACATGACACACAATTTTTTTTGTAATTCTATACCATGCACAGTTACGAATATTGTGGGCACTTAAGAAAGAAAACTTGACAAATTATATACCATGAGCTCATTCTACCATCTGTGGTTTTCTAATGTATTATCTCAATGGTGACCAAGCTGCATTTACGTAGCTTACTCTTCTCCATGACCTATACATTGGAGATAATAAACAATAGGAAAAAGTAGGGTAATTCCACCGGCCTTGTCCCTAGAATTAAACAAGGCTCTTTGCCATCAATGGTTTACCACAACCCATTACTTTACCGCCCTTGCACCTCCGAGAATTACCTGGGCCTTTTTTTCATTACGATGAAACGTAAATACATTTACAAAACCATCAGCATTGCAGCCTCAAACTATATGCAAATAGGTGTCTTTTAATACAAGCAGTAGATTCCAATGAGCAGGCCGGTAGGTTAAACAAAATGGGTAGTTTTAAATGCATGCCTGCACAGCAGCACTACTGAGTATCCCACGTATGACCATTAAACGTGTATGGCTTGTACAAACCGTATAACATGTTTAACCACTTGAAACCCTAGCAGGAGAAAAAGTCTGTTATAACCTTTGCAAAAGGAATAGCCTCTTAGAGCCAAGGTACATTTGTTTTGAGCCAGTGCGGCCTCCCCACAGACAGAGGCAGATCCCCACTGGTGAGATCGGGAGGCCCTGAGCTACTACAAGCTAACCCTGGTGGGTAGGATTCAGAGACTGAACAGGCTGTCCTTATGCAAGGCCTGTGGGGCTGGCAGCTATATACCAGCTAAGGTGACTGGAAACTACAGCACCTACACATGCAAACACGCACAGGAACATAGTGGCACTCACACGCTTACATCAGTCGATACATTTGTTTTCACAAGTGCTTATCTTTGCTGATGTCCGCTCTGCTGTGCCTCGATTACCATCCGCTCTGCCTCACTGTCACTTTTTCACCCCGTTACATCTCAGCCTGGCTACAGAGATGTCCTGGCGCAGCCTGCTGCAACATCATGTTGTCATCACTTAGGTTTCCTGCGAGTCACAGTAAGCAGCAGATTTTGCCTCTGAGACTGACATGCTTCTCAGCAGCTGTTCAGCAACACCTTTATATTCCACTGAATACAGCTTTGCGACCCGTGTAAGTACCGGTACTCTCCTTGGCCAAGGAGAAATGCCGGTACTTAAGGGGTGAAAATTCAGAAGTGCCGGTACTCAGTACCGGTGAGTACCGGCCCATTTAAAGCACTGAACTAGATTGTCGTAGTAAAGCTAGAGACTGTTTTTATACATATATTACAGATGTCCACGTATTATATATATGTACAGTACATACCAAATAAGGTGTTGCACAGATCATGAGGTCTCACTCTCCAAACACCTTGACTACCTTATATGTTTAACCCCTAAATTGCCCTTATGTCATACAATGTATATAAACACTGGCAGTGAATGGTTATTCTAAACATAATGCTATTTACAGAACACACCTAATATTTAACATACTAACACACATTCTCCATGATCAGTAGCTATGCAAGAATTATTTTTTGCATGAAATGTTCACTTTGGATTTGGAACACGAATGCAGTTTGTTAATTAGTCCCACCTATCTCAAACACATTAGAAATCAGTTCTACTGAAGGTGGGCTACATTGGGCAAATTAAACACTTGTGGCCTGAAAACAACCACTGTTGAATTTTAACTGGCAATAGAAACCTGAAGCTGGTTGCAGATACCTGAATTTTTAGTGTACAAAGTTGGATAACATTTTGTTTCTGGAGGCTAACCAGTAAACAAGTGGTTATCCGCTTCCATGTACTATTTTTGTGGTATTTCATTGAATTCTCTTTTTATTGTATCAAGCCAGATATAGTCAATACTTATAAGTTCAAATTCAAAACATAGGGGAATCACCCCAATTATAAACATAAAACATGATTCAAGATTTAGAGTTTGGTCTAGAGTATGGAAAACAGAGTAACACAGACTAGTATACATTAATATACAAGGAAAAAAGCAGCATGATTACACCAGATATCGACTAATATATGATAAACATTAGTTTAATCATCAATCGAGTTTAAAGGATCCCAGTTGAAACCCACCCACATTCGATCACGTTTTTTAAGGGAGGAGAGACATCTAGCTTTGGCCAAAGCCATTTCAGACTCGTATATCTGCCGAATAGAAACCCACCACTCGGCTGGCTTTGGAGGTGAAGGAGAGACCCACGACCTGGCAATACAGAGCCAAGCTGAAACAATTATTATTGAGAGCGAGCGTTTAAGACCCCAATCATGTTCCAAAAAAACTCCCATCAAAATCTCCTTAGGAGATAGTTGGACTTCAAAGCCTTAACTGGATAAAATTAATTTGGACACTCCATCCCAAAATTTGTGTAGAGCAGGACACGTAGCGAACATGTATTCAGTATCTGCTGCTAACCAGCCACACTTAGGACATCTAGTCTTATCAGTGCCAGTGTTACCGCCCCATTTTAAATTTGTCTCCGGTGTATAATACAATAAACAAATTGTCTTAAATTGCTGTAATTTTAAATTAATAGATTGTACCAAGCAATCAACAATGTCCAGAGCACTCTGATTTCAGAAGTGAGGATCTCAGAGGAGAGCAACCTGCTCCACTTATCCAGAAGTAGCATGCTATCATCAATATTATACTGGCAGAAACCTTGATCGATTGTACTGATCGAAGGCTTCCTGGATGGCTTATATAAATGTGATGTTAACTCCGTACCTTCGACATAGATTGCAAACTTACAGCCTGATAGAAAAAATCCCTGACCTGTAAGTATTTTTTTTTTTTTTTAAATGATGAGGGGGATCAATAGAAGCCTGATGCACCACGAATGAACAAAATCGGTTTAGATCATAGAGTTGCCCAGCGGTCTTAAACCCCAATCTTACCCAGGCATTGCCCACTGGGTTGGGAAATACTTGTGGAAAGGCAGGGTTATCCCATAGTGGTGTATCTTTATTTAGCATTACTATGAAATATTTAACACAAATTTCCTGCCATATACGTATGATATCCCAACAACTTTAAATTGAACACGTTTGTGGTAATTGGTATCCCCCAATCTATAGAAAAAAAGCCTATATTACAACCCTAATGCAAGTCAATATCCGAAAGCTGATGTATCTGGTTCTGCCAGGATAAGCAGATTGTGCAAATGGTCAGCGAATGCTGCCCAAAAATATAGCTGCAAATTAGGGGGCTGTAGCCCGCCCTGCTTGTATGGGAGTTTCAAAAAATGAATAGCACATCTAGCCAACCTATAATCCTATATAAAGCTACCAATAGCGCCTTCCAGACATTTAAAAAACAAATCTGGGACCCGCAATTGAATTGCCCGAAATAAGTACAAACATTTTGGCAGAATATTCATTTTAATGATGTTACAACAACCAATAATACTGATCGGGAGCCTGTTCCAGACCTTAATTTTGAAATAACTGAAAGTAACGGGGGTTCATAATTCAATTGAAAAATATCATCAACCCGACTGCTTAGCTTTATACCAAGATATACAGCCGTTGTAGTTACCTCTGGAGTTGGTAAATATGGCTTAAAATTCAATAGCACCTGGGTTTGGGCTACATTTAGCTTGTACCCTGAAAGTGTTCCAAACCTTTCAGCCTCATTTATATGAACCAGCAAGGGCAGGGGATTTGAGGAGAAGACAGCAGCATCAGCATAAGCAGTGAGTTTAAGTTTGCAGCCACCAAAAATCAAAGGCTGAATGCCCGCATTCATATGCAAAGATTGCAGGTACTGCTCCATATAAAGAGCGAATAAAAGAGGAGATAGCGGACACCCCTGCTGGGTGCTGCGATGGATCTGAAATGGTAATGAGTACTTCCCAGCATATACCAGCTTGGCACAAGGGGTCTTATATGATGACTGTACCGATTTGCTAAATCTATCCTCGATGCCAAATGCGTCCAACGTAGCCCATATACAGTCCCATACAACATGGTCAAAAGCCTTCTCGGCATCTAATAATATCATACCTATTTTAGCATTGGATTTTTCTGCAACATCAAATGCCATGATTGCTGTGTTGGTATTAGAAATGGGGGTCCCTAGTTGGCAGAGGTGGGTATGTTTGTCCAAATAGGGACCCTTGCTTCTAGTCAGGGTAAGGGGGATACACACTTTAGATAACCCCTGCTCACCCCCTGGGTAGCTTGGCACGAGCAGACAGACTTACCCCAAAGGCAACGTGTAAAGTATTTGTACTCAAAACACACAGTAATACAGTGATAACACCACAAGTGGACACCACACCAGTGTAGAAAAATAAAGTATCTTTATCTAAACTCAACAAGACCAAAACGACAAAAATCCAACATACAGGTAATACGACTTTAAAACAGTTATTGCAAAAATAAGGCTTGCAGAAAACAAATCGCTTCACCTGAGGCTATTGCGACGTTGTGACAGCAATAAATCCAAAGTACGGCACCGACAGCGAGGAGTGGGGCGTCAGGCACGGAGTCACATGGACCCCACAAACAGTACCTTGAAGACGAAGTCTATGACAATGCACGGGGTCGTGGAGGTGAGGCGTCAGTGCTGAGGTCGAGGCTGGCTTCCTGGCTGCCACGGGGGAGGCAAGGCGTCGTGTCTGTGAGGAGGTGAAGTGTTGAGTCCAGGGCAGAGGAAGACAGTTGCGTTGGCGCTGACGATGCGAAGTCGGCAAGTTCGTGGAGTCACCCTCGGCTGTTATCGGCACCGGAATAACAGGATACAGGCGCTGGTGATGACGGAGTCTGTGCGAGCGCCGGCATCGGGCACGGCCGATAACTGCAGGCATCGGCGGGCGTTGAAGGGTGTCAGAGCTGCGGTGCAGGCCGGGATGTGCGTCGTTCACTTCACAAGTGGTGTCCCGGGCCACGGTGCAGGTCACAGTGGCGTTGCTGACGGCGTCAGAAATAGGTTTTCTTGCTTCTTTTAGGTTTCTTCTAGCTCCCAACAGCAGGAACAACCTCCAGAGGCCCAAAACTGGAATAGGCACCTCCTGGCAGGTCAGAACTCTCAGCAAGAGGGTTCAGGGAAGCTGGGGGTGAAGTCTTTGTGACCCTGAGACTTCAGAACAGGAGGCCAGCACACTTTAGGCACTTGGAGATTTTCTTCAAGCAGGTTCAAAGCAAAGTTCCAGTCTTTATCCTCTCCTTGGCAGAACCAGCAACTGCAGTCCAACCCCACACAGCAAAGGGACAGTACTCCTCCTCACAGTTCTTCAGCTTTTCTCCTTGGCAAAGGTTCCTCTTGAGTCCAGAAGTAATCTAAAGTTCTTGGGTTTCAGGTGTAATACTTATACCCCAAAAAGTCTTTGTTCTCTTTGGGCAAGGGTCTCGGAGCCCAGTCCAAACCAATTTTTTCCTCACTTGTGCAGTATGACCACAGGGGGTGGAGACAGCATTGTGCAAGGGAGATAGTCCCTATTCAGTTGCAAATAAATCTCCTCCCACTACTCTAAATTCAGCCAAGGTCTATTCAGCTCAACTCTGAGTCATCCAGGAAGGGCCAGGCACACCTCAACCCCCCCAGTGGCTGTCTACAGTGAATGCACATCACCAGCCCCTCCAAAACCAGATGGTCAATACACAAACAGGCAGAGGCACACAGAATGGTTAAAGAAGAAAATGCCCACTTTATAAAAGCGGCATTTTCAAACACAATTTAAAAACCATCGTTAGTGAAAGATGTTATTAAATTCTGAGTTCAGAGAGCCTAAACTTTATTTCTCTATCTTGTCCCAATGGCAAGTTATACTTGTAAGATGTTACAAAGCATTTCCCATTCTATCCGAGGAGGCAAGATAGCCTTTCAATAGTGAAAAACGAAATTGGCAGTATTTCACTATCAGGACATGTCACACACACCAATACATGTCCTACCTTTCACATACACTGCACCCTGCCCAGGGGGGTACCTTGGGCCTACCATAGGGGTGCCTTACATGTAAGTAACAGGAAGGTTAGAGCCTGGCAAGTGGGTGCACTTGCCAAGTCGACCTGGCAGTTAACAAACTGTGCGCAGACACTGCAGTGGCAGGTCTGAGATACCTTTTCAGGGCTACTCATGTGGGTGGCACAGTCAGTGCTGCAGGCCCACTAGTAGCATTTGATTTACAGGCCCTGGCACACTCAGTGCACTTTACTAGGGGCTTACCAGTAAATCAAATATGCCAATCAGGGAGAACCAATCATGATAACAATTTACACAGAGAGGATATGCACTTTAGCACTTATTAGCAGTGGTAAAGTGCCCAGAGTCCTAAAGCCAACATCAACAGGTCAGAAAAAATAGGAGGAAGAAGCTAAAAGTTTTGGGATAACTCTGCAAAAAGGGCCAAGTCCAACAGTTGGTATGGCTTGTTGTGTCCCTGTCTGGTGTAAAACCATGCTGCTGTTGTGAATCTAAAGCTCGGAGGAGGGGAGCAAGTTGAGTACCAAAAGTTTAACAAATACGTTTGCATCTGCATTAACCAAGGAAATGGGTCTGTAAGAAACCATGTTCTCTGGTGGCTTGCCTTTCTCCAAAAATACGATAATGTTAGTTATGTTCCAGGTAGTGGGGACTCTTTCCCCCCACCCCCCCCCATCCCCTCCACTTATACATTTTTGAATCACCCTTAAAAGTTCCTGAGCTATTATATCCTTAAACACCTGGTAAAACTCAAGTGGTATGGTATCAACTCCTGCCACTTTGCCTCAGGGAAAAGCGGCACGAGCAACCTCAATTTCACCCACAGAAAATCTCCCTAAAGTGTAGATGCCTGACACTCCGCTAAACAGGGTAATCTACAGCCTTGAATATATTCCATCAGACCAGGCTGATTAATCGCTTAGGGTTGGCTATATAAATCCTGATAAAAAGATGACAATTGTTCCATAATAACCTGAGGGTTAGAATAAACTATCCCATCAATGCCTTTAATACCTTGGATAGTACATTTGGATTGCCTATCAGATATTTGATGGGCCAAGACTCGACGCACCCTTTCCCCATGCTTATATTGTAAAGCCTTATTCTTTGAATAGCTGTCAGCTATCTTTTCTCTCAGCCCACTTCCAAACAGGAACTGTTTTTCAATTGATTTAAAATATAAGGCCTGTTCATCCACACCTCCCTAAGCTATCACCTGAGCACACAAAATTTCCAGCAGAAGAATTGCCTGACAAAGAAGCCTGGCATTTTCCAGTGCATAACTGTTTTGTTTAAGGATAAACTGAAGCATGATGCCCCGGATGCATGCCTTCATTGCAACCCAGACAGCCGGTGGTGTAGCTGTACCTCTATTAACTTCAAGAAATTAAGGAAGGAAGATGGTGGGCTGATCCCCCGCAGCTGAGAGCGCACTCTCCATGTGGTCCTCTGATCATTGCCGACCGCAGCACATCCTGGCAATCAGCACGCTGATCTTCACTGGCTGTGTGAACATGTGCGAACCGCGGGCTCTTCTGCTGGATACCACTGTGGCATCTCTGCGGCTGGGGGCTCTGCGGTCTCCCAGCTATTCTTCATTGTACCCGGCAGGTTTTATTTCTGCACTCTCTTCCCCGGGGCTTGGTTCCTGCAGTATGGTGCCGCAGTTGGCAAGTATGTTTCTCGCCAGGCAGGCAGCTCGTAATCCGGCTGAGGTGCGTGTGGCAGATACTGACCTGGATCAGGCCAAGGTGGACTGGGGCAGTCCCCAGGTAACATGTATGGACCATCCTACCTCCCAGGTTGGCCACCCTATATTAAGGCTACTTAAATCTGGCACATCGACCAATCTCATTCAGGTTGCTAGCAAGGAGCAGCCTGCTTTTGGTGAAGAGCCCTCACTGGCAGACGTATTAATGGCCGCAGCTTCAACTGGACGGGGTGATTTAACAACAGTTTTTACTCTTGCTGGTCTGTCACTTGGAGGCAACATTGTTGCAGAGTATTCCAATTCTCTCGGTGTGCAACACAATTTCAACTCCCAGCCCTTTTGCGCTACTGACGCCCCTGTTCAGTCTGCCCTTGGAAACACAATAGAATTGTTTTCACCACAAATTCTGAGCTTTCAACCCTCCCTCAACACAGTGAGTGCTATGGAAATTATTCAGGATGATCAGGAGGGCAAGGCTGGGGGCTTGACGGGGGCTGCTAAGTGGAGGGACACACCTAACCTTCCAGAGCTATCTGCTACAGAGTCTCTTCAGCGGACTCTGACCTGCCAGTACTTCCCATGGCCATCCATCTCCCTGTCCCTTCCATCTCCGATTAACCCAGTGATGGCACTACTATTGCTAACACCCTGGATGTAACATTGGGTGCTGCAGTCTCTGGTACTGAGGCAACTCATAGGAAGAGAGGCAGGCAGCACGCTCAGAAGGCCCTGGATGTAACATTGGGTGCTCCAATCTCTGGTAGAGGCAACTCATGGGAAGAGAGGCAGGCAGCATGAAAACAAGGCTGGCAGCTCTGGTGCTAAAGGCAGTCCACTGCCGAATTGGGTCACATCAAAAGGGGAGGTAAAAGCTTTAATTTCCCACTTGTCTGCAGTCCACTCAAAGACCAGGCAGGACAAACAACTCATGGAACAAGAGTCCCCGCCATACCCCACACCCATGAAATCGGCCCAACTCCCGGCTACAGTTTTGATTCCTCTTGTAGTGCCCCCTCTGGGTACTCTACACCAGTGGTCCCTAAGGAAACCTATACGGAAAACGATACACAGGAGCCATCTCTGCTGGCAATACTACAGTTGCTACAGGACCAGCGGTCAGAGGCACAACTGCCCTATGCTCAAATTAGAGCAGACAATGTGAAAATGCAGCAGTCATTGCTCGAAGTATCTGGTAAGGTTACATCTCTTTCTACTGATGTGGCCGAGCTGCAACTACGAGTCACTAAGTTGGAACAGCTACAGCTAAATCCATTGGGAGCCATGATCGCCAATTGGAGTATCTCCAAACTAAAATTGAAGACACGGAGAACCGTCAGAGAAGAACTAACATTAGGGTGTTTGAAATACCGGAAGTGAAAGAGAGCGACGATCCCCGGCAGTTCATTGTTCAGTTGTTTTGGGAAGCATTTCCTGATCTTATGGACTGGGATTCACAAACACATCTGATCATACTCCTATTTTATTATAACTCAGACTTACTGTGCTTAGAGACGAACTGTCCCAGTTTTCGTTTCCTCACTACCTTTTTTAACTGATTACCAAAAGCATGTGTCAGGTCTGCTTACAGAATTTTTTGAAGTTAGTACTATTTGTGTGTGAATATAAAGATTTAGCCAGCCTACAGATATGTGAAATGATGCCCCTAACACACCCATGTATACCCCCTGGAAAAAGGCTCTGGAGAGGGAGAGAGCGGTAAGCTTCTGTGTCAGGACAAACTGTTTTTGTATTTGAGTGCTTATCCCACAGGGAGAAGTCCTCTGGTGTTTCTAAAGGTCAAGGACGCTTCAGGGACATTTATGCCCAATTAGAACTACAGGGTAGCTGAAGATAATTAAATAAAAGAAAGCATTAACATATTGTCCATATGTACAAAAGCTGGAGCTAAAATAAGGGAGAAGGAAACTCTCACTCATCTTGATAGCAGTCTACCAGATTAACCTATGAACAGCTTCTGTGGGTCCGTACAGGAGAGATGCTGGGAACATTTAAAAAGGGAAAAACGACCAATGCATTAATGGCCGCAGCTTCAACTGGACGGGGTGATTTAACAACAGTTTTTACTCTTGCTGGTCTGTCACTTGGAGGCAACATTGTTGCAGAGTCTTCCAATACTCTCGGTGTGCAACACAATTTCAACTCCCAGCCCTTTTGCGCTACTGACGCCCCTGTTCAGCCTGCCCTTGGAACCAGCATAGAGTTGTTTTCAGCAAAAAGTCAGAGCTTTCAACCCTCCCTCAACACAGTGAGTGCTATGGAAATTATTCAGGATGATCAGGAGGGCAAGGCTGGGGGCTTGACGGGGGCTGCTAAGTGGAGGGACACACCTAACCTTCCAGAGCTATCTGCTACAGTGTCTCTTCAGCGGACTCTGACCTGCCAGTACTTCCCGTGGCCATCCCTCTCCCTGTCCCTTCCATCTCCGATTAACCCAGTGATGGCACTACTATTGCTAACACCCTGGATGTAACATTGGGTGCTGCAGTCTCTGGTACTGAGGCAACTCATAGGAAGAGAGGCAGGCAGCACGCTCAGAAGGCCCTGGATGTAACATTGGGTGCTCCAATCTCTGGTAGAGGCAACTCATGGGAAGAGAGGCAGGCAGCATTCAAACAAGGCTGGTAGCTCTGGTGCTAAAGGCAGTCCACTGCAGAATTGGGTCACATCAAAAGGGGAGGTAAAAGCTTTAATTTCCCACTTGTCTGCAGTCCACTCAAAGACCAGGCAGGACAAACAACTCATGGAACAAGAGTCCCCGCCATACCCCACAACCATGAAATCGGCCCAACTCCCGGCAACAGTTTTGATTCCCTTTGTAGTGCCCCCTCTGGCTATTCTACACCAGTGGTCCCTAAGGAAACCTATACGGAAAACGATACACAGGAGCCATCTCTGCTGGCAATACTACAGTTGCTACAGGCCCAGCGGTCAGAGGCACAACTGCCCTATGCTCAAATTAGAGCAGACAATGTGAAAATGCAGCAGTCATTGCTCGAAGTATCTGGTAAGGTTACATCTCTTTCTACTGATGTGGCCGAGCTGCAACTACGAGTCACTAAGTTGGAACAGCTACAGCTAAATCCATTGGGAGCTATGATCGACAATTGGAGTATTTCCAAACTAAAATTGAAGATATGGAGAACCGTCAGAGAAGAACTAACATTAGGGTGTTTGAAATACCGGAAGTGAAAGAGGGCGACGATCCCCGGCAGTTCATTGTTCAGCTGTTTGGGGAAGCATTTCCTGATCTTATGGACTGGGACTGGGATTCACAAACACATCTGATCATACTCCTATTTTATTATAACTCAGACTTACTGTGCTTAGAGACGAACAGTCCCAGTTTTCGTTTCCTCGCTACCTTTTTTAACTGATTACCAAAAGCATGTGTCAGGTCTGCTTACAGATTTTTTTGAAGTTAGTACTATTTGTGTGTGAATATAAAGATTAAGCCAGCCTACAGATATGTGAAATGATACCCCTAACACACCCATGTATACCCCCTGGAAAAAGGCTCTGGAGAGGAAGAGAGCGGTAAGCTTCTGTGTCAGGACAAACTGTTTTTGTATTTGAGTGCTTATCCCACAGGGAGAAGTCCTCTGGTGTTTCTAAAGGTCAAGGATGCTTCAGGGACATTTATGCCCAATTAGAACTACAGGGGTAGCTGAAGATAATTAAATAAAAGAAAGCATTAACATATTGTCCATATGTGCAAAAGCTGGAGCTAAAATAAGGGAGAAGGAAACTCTCACTCATCTTGATAGCAGTCTACCAGATTAACCTATGAACAGCTTCTGTGGGTCCGTACAGGAGAGATGCTGGGAACATTTAAAAACGGAAAAACGACCAATGCATTGCCACCAGGATGATGTGAAGAGACATGACGTGTTATGTCATCACATTGGCATTTACACTACAGAGCTTATATATGCTAACAGAATATTAAAATGATGCAACTAGATTGCAGTTTGTGAACTGAAAGTTGTATACAAGTGAAGACGTAAAGCAAGGACCTGTTGTATTCCTCTTAGGGTGTCCATAAACGGGCTTTCCAGTATCATGTCCTTATATAGGCATGGTCTCCGACATCCGTCCACCCTAACGTCACAACGAGTTCATGAAGAACAGACCCTTAGGCTGCGGGAGTTTCCCTAGCCCAGGACTATTGATTTCTTCAAGGACTCATATATTATGCATGAACCATTATTCCTTAGGGGTTCATTCATGACGTCTTCCGCTGTCCGACTCACGTCAATGCTAACATTATGAGGTACTTCTTAGGTATAAATATACCTTCCCTAGCCCCTGTAAATCAGAGGAGACCTCGACTTCAGAGGAGCCCGTTTCCCGGCCTGACGCACTGAGAAGACGCTGTTATCCCTGCACGCAGAGAGTCCAGCTTCCAGTGATCTAACTTCCCTTGCGGGGTGTTGGAGTTTGAGTCTGGCAAAGAGATTCCTACCTCTCTCATTCTTCAGGTATGGAGCAGACTAGAACCTAGAGGGACTCTTGGCATACTTGGCATACTAGGCATACTAGGCTTTACATACTCTTAGTATACCATAGTAAGGAATACTTCACCTACTTCATACCTCTTCCTATACCTAGGTTGGGTTAGGCACATTGGGGTAGAACTAGATTAGAAACGCATCGTATGAGTACTCGCATTTTTAGTCTGTGTTATTTATGTAAATGCATATGTACTAAAAGATAATGCTATCGCAGTATTATTTATTTCTACTGCTCACTCTGTACATTATTTATCTTGCATACTGTCTTGTGATCGTAACAGCACATTTTACTTACACCAGAAACAAGACTGTTCAATAAATCTTTTATTGAAACGCCCGTCTACTTCTTTCTGTGTAACTTGGAGAAAACTAAGCATGCACGATTGAGCTGAGTGAAATAGTTATCTATTGTTTCCACGACTCTGGGACACGTTCTGATTCTAAAGGGAAACACAGTGGTCATGTCTTGCGGCTGCCAGAAACTACTACCTTCTTGTTGTCAAGGAGTTTCTAGTGGCCTCTGAGCTAGCTGGCACAAGTAATTAAGTTTAATATACTCGATAGGGACATACTGACCTTAGTCCTATGTCAAACCTATAGGATATATTATTCCAATGCGCAGAGCCTATTAGGGAAATAGGAGCTACACTACAGACCCTCCTACAAAGTGAGTATATAGACCAGAAACATAAAAAGGTTGATAGACCGACAGAAGCAAGGAGATTTAATGTCACTGTTAAGGAGTACCAATTGTTTATCAAAAGTCAAACAGCAATTTAATGTGCAGATGTATGTACATTATTATGCACTGAATCAAGGTTTGGTGCAACCAATAAAGTGCAACAGAGCAATCTGTGATCAATTACAGTGAGTGATGTATCAGTGAACCAAGTATGAAAGGTGTTCATTGGATCCAGGTTGATGCCAGAATACGAGTATAGTACTGAGGAGAAGTGGCAGTGTAGAACATCATGATCAAGGAACATGTACAAGCACGTAAGTTAGACATTAAGATCATCTACTTGTGTTCTGAGTTAGAGGGCCCAGAATTGTTCTTTTTTTAAAAGTACTTGATTGGGATCAGAATATTTCAAGTACTACTTATTTGATATTGTTTTGTAATGTGAATTGCCCAAAAAGTGTGAACTCATCTTGGTGGTAATATTTCTGCATCAGATATTGCTGTAATGCTCTTGGATCCGGATTTTGATCTTTTTATTGGTCATTCCCACATAGCGTAAACTGCAGGGGCACAATTAGTTATTCACTGATTTTCATTGTTGTAGTTGGTGTGCCTTCTGATCCCACAGGGGAACCTCAATCCTAAATCAAATGAAAATGTTTGTTCTGTGAAGCAACAGATGTTGCAGCTACCACATGGATAATGGCCCATTACAATTGGAAATATCCAAAGGTTACGTTGTTGATCATGGTTAGTTGTCTTTGGTCTGGTGTGTATTAACATGTCTTGTAGATTACAGCCCCTTCTGAAGGCAAAAGAAGGCTTTCATAATTATTTATTAATGAATTTCCAGCATTTATAGAGTGCCCATTCATCCCCGAAGGGATTTCCTGGCTCTAGACAACAGCTCTGATCAAATCAGAATACACACAAGAAGGCAATACACCAACTGAATAATCTATAAAGAGTAAACAGCCAAGTTTTCAATAATTTCCAAAATGGAGTAAAATCAGAAGTGAGGCACAGTTTGAGGGGAAGTGCGTTCAAGTGGTGTCCACCAAATAAGTAAAGGTGCTTTTACCCATACGTGCTCTGGTGATGCGTCTCCGCAAAATGATGGCCTGATTGGTTAACCTGAGTGCCCTTGACGGCATGTAGAATGAGATTCTACTTCTTAGAGCCACGGGACCAGTCAAATAGACTGCCCGGTACACACAACAGATAGTTTGAAAACGGCTCTTTTGTGGATGCGGGGCCAATAAAGAGAGTTCAAAATGGCCGCTGCTGAAGTACTAGCAGAAAGATTACAGATCAGTCAGGCAGCCATATTTTGAATGCATTGCAGCCAAGTAAATAGGTAATCTGCCATTCCTACATACAGTCAACTCATAATAAGTCACTGTATGATAGTTTTGCCCAAGTGAAGTGGAATCCAATAGAAATTTGTGCAGAGTAAGTGCAAGCGGCAGAAGTAGCTCTCACATATTGTGTTAACCTGGTCTTTCATAGAGTTGTCAATCAAAAAGCCTATATTTTTAGCTTTTTTTTAGGCTTTGGGGCAGGCCTCATAGAGGCTGGCCACCCCTGTAAGACCGAGCCTCGAGGACTATGCTCCCGGTGCTGCTGGTGCGTGATGCCCCCCACTTGAAGAACTGGTGCGGTGTGTGCCTTTGAACTGCGCCGCTCCCCTGCAGGACCGAGCCTCCCTGGGGTAAGCGTGCCTCGCTCCATCGTGCTTCCGCTTATGGGTCTATAAATGGGCCCAATAATCGACGAACCACTTGTGCCCCCATTGGGCTTGCGAAGACCTGCTCTGGTCCGATGAGCCTCTTGCAATCTCTCACGCCTGATCTTCCCAAGGATTGTTCTCCCTGAGTAGCTGGTGTATAAAGCACCTCGCCGGAAGAACCGGCCCGGAGTGCGCCCTCTGAACCACGCTGCTCCCCTGCAAAATCCGAGCCTCGAGGTCTGTTATCCCGGTGTTTACTGGTGCGTGATGTCCCCCACTTGAAGAACCGGTGCGGTGTTGTGCCTTTAAACCAAGACGCTCCCCTGCAGGACTGAGCCTCCATGGGGTAAGCGTGCCTCGCACTATCGTTTTTCCGCTATGGGTCTATAAACGGACCCAAGATCGACAAACCACTTGTGCCCCCGTTGGGCTTGTGAAGGACCTGCCCTAGTCGTTTTTCTGCCACCACTCCCCGGTTCGGATCTTGCTGCCGGATCGATGTTAGGGGGGTCTGCGCCGTCTGTGTCTTCACGGCCAGCTGCATATCCTGGTCCTCATGATGGCCGCGCTGCTTCTACCGAAATTTTGTCCTCCGCTTCGCCCTCCTCAAAATGGCAATACTCGGATTGCACCATAAAAGCCTCTAACGACCTACCACCTGGCCGTTTTGAACTCCCGCCGTGTGAGCGACTACCCGACTTTGGAATCTGGTAACCCGACCCCCGCTCCAACGCAGCCTTACTCCAATCTGTCCTAGTGTTTTTCTGCACTGCGGCTGCCGGCGTTCCCCCGCCTCGACCTCATCAAACTGGCGATGCCCGGATTGTCTCTAAAGAAGCTTCCAACGACCTAGTCCACGGCCGCTTGGACTCCTGCTGTTTGAGAGGCTGACTGACCTCGGGATCGGTTGATCCGAGCCTCTCATCAATCTCAACCTGCAGCCTAACCAGACGTCGTGCCTGCTGATCTTGTCTAACCTCTTTCCCCCCATGCTCAGGCAACGATCGGTCGCGGACGATCCGCACTGGCCCCCCCCTCCGCTTCAAGCTGCTGCCGAATTCACTGTCAATTGGGTCCGCACCCTGCCTCCATGCCACCTGCGGCCTATTCCAGGTCCTAGTTCGCCTCTCAGCCCCTGCTGATGATACTCCACCCGGGGCTCCTCAAAATGGCAGTGCCCTGATCTCCCCCAGCTTTGCCTCCAACCACTGTATGCCCCAAAATTTTGGGTCTCCTTGTTTTTTCATAGCGGCCTTAACTCTGACACTTGAAACGGCGCCCTACCTCCACAAAATGGCGACGCCCTGATCTCCTCAGCTTTGCCTCCAACTACGGTAGTCTCTAATGCTGTGACCTTATCACTGACACTTGGAACTGCGCCCTGCCTCTATACCGCCCACTGCCTATCGAGACCCTAGTCTACCTCACTCCCACTGCCGACTATACTCCGCCCGGTGCTCCACAAAATGGCTGTGCTCATATCTCCCCAGTTTTGCCTCTAATCACCGTGTGCCCGCCCTTGTCTGGCTCCCGCTGTGCTAGCTCCCGCACGGTTCTTGGTTCCCGGATCTGGTTACCGCACCTCGCCTCAACGCTGCCTCATCCAAACTCCTCATCTTCTACCTCCACCATGCCCTGATGTTGATCCTTCACGCTGTTGGTGCCGTAAAATTGCTCAACTTGGAGGTAAGGCTATTAACTACCTACCCTTATCTGGCAGTGTTGGGCCCCCATGCTGAGTTTCTCTGCAACTGGATCTCTTCGCGGGGTTCTGTACCGTATCTTCGCCTAGCCCATAACCTACTCTGTGCTCCCTGGCTGCGCCAACGTCCCACTGAAGATTCATCGCGCTGAGATTACCTTGTTACTTATTGCAGATTTTCTACCTGGCTCTCCAGTCCTCTGAGTACGCCTTGTACCTGATGTGGCCCTGCATGTTCATCCCGCAGCCTTCGGCTCCTTATTCCTTACCTATGCTCGCCGTGACCGAGCCACCGACTATTAGCAGTGTTCCTGTTTTTACCAGCTTTGTCCTGGTCTCCCGCCTACCCCCCAGTCGTACTTCTCGCTACAAGACCTTCCTACTGCTTATTTTTTTTGTTATGAATAATGTTACTATGTCCATGGCTATGTTATTCCCTCTCATCCCTTGGCGACCTGGGAGGTGGAATGCTTTATCTTCTGGACCGTGCTGCCTCTTACACGGATTGGAGTTGATACAATTTGATTAGGCCTCGCTTCTGACTTATGGACTTGCTGCTCCCTTCTAAGCCCAATTGAAGCCTCGCCATATGGATAATCAGGATCCACTCTTATGACCGCTAATGCTAACCACCCTGAACTTTGTTAACCCCACTGCTTAATTCTCTTTGTGCTGTTGAACATGCTTATTTGTCTAAAATAGCCTGGCCACTGCCCCCCGTGACCTCGTAGTTGACCACCCCCTAGTTGAATAGGATTCACTGCATAGATCACAATTGCCGTTCACCCTCACCTTCTAATCTCTACGGTTTAATTTCTTTCTTCGTTTTGCTGTAGATTCACACTAAATTCTCCAATCCTACCCCCTTCTTCCTCTCCCCCACAGCATATCTTGAGACCTAGCATGCACCCCCCCAACACTCTCCCCTAGATCCTGCTCTCTCCAAACATGGCCCTAACTCTTGGACTATCCTAGACCCGCCTAATCTCTCCAAAAATGCCAGAAAAAATGTCAAACATAAACTCTTGACTCGTCACCCCGAAACTCTAATTGTTGATTCCTACCATAGCCTCACCTCAACAAATTTTATTTTCTACACTAAGCGCCCCTCCAAATGGAAACACACTTTCCTTCGCCACCTTACCATCTCCAAATCAATAAAAATCCCATATGGTCTCAAACTATCCACCACCCCATCCCCCGCCTTCCTTGGTGCTATTGACATTTCCATTTTCAAAACTGGTAACATTCTTATTCAACCCTCTGAATACCACCTCATCATCTTTGACAACCACTTCTATTCCCTATCCTACCAATTATCCCACCCACCTCTGAACCCCTCCCCTACCCAACTGCCCGACTCCCACCTATCTTCTCCCTCCCCCCGATACTGACCTTCCCTACTACACAAGTCTCAACCACCCCCACTGTCGCTGAAGAGACCCCAATGCCCCGCCCGAATCCCCCTCCACAACCCCCCCTTTACACAGGCTGTCTCCCCTTCCCAAAACCTTGACTTGGTCCATTCTTCCCCTACCCTCTACCGCGACTCTCCCCCAAACCCCTCCCCTACGCTCGGGCACCTCCCCGAGTCCACACCGGTCCTCTCTCCTTTGTCCAATCCTATTTCTCCTCCTCCTACTCCTTACCTTGCCAGTGTCAGTCCCCCTTCCGACAACCCCTCACCCCCTGAACCTCCCACGATATCTACACCAACCCTCTTTCTTCCCCTTGGAACACCCCCATCCCTGTCCTCTAGTTCTCTCACTCCTCTTCTTTCTCTCTCTACTGACCTCCCCCCTCCAACCCCTACCTTCCTCCCTTTAGCTTCCTCTAACCCTATTTCGACTTTGCGGTCCCTGCCCCGGGATGATCCTTCTTTACTCTCCACCACACCTAACTCCCCACTTCCTATTTGCATCCTCCCCCCTCAACACGAAGTGGTTGTCCCTGGTACCCCTCACTCTCTCCGTTCCTCTCCCATTTCTTCTCTTGATTCTAAGACTGTACCGCCCTTCTGTACGCAAAATACCTTGCTCAATATTCCTCCCCTCTCATCCCAAAGAGGTTGAGCCCTTCATCCCTCTTTCCCTCCTATCCTAGCCCTCTCCTTGATACCAGTACCATTCTGCCCCTCTCCACTCTAAATCCCGTGCGCAAAAACCAGAATAATGCCCCTACCCCCGCCTCCTACCTCACCCCCTCTCCGCTCATCGGACTTCCTTCCGCTGTCTAATCAGACTCCTCCTCATCCCCCCACCCTCTCCTCGGACTCCCCCCTTCATCTTATTATACAGACACTAACCAACATTTACTGCAAACTCTCAGTCATGACGACTGAACTTTCACATCTCAGGGAGAACTACCACACCCTCATCTCCAGGACCTACCCCAATCTGTCCGATCCACTTTGCCCTTCCTCCCACAACATTTCCCATCTCACCTGATGGCGCACTATCCCCCTCTGCAATCGAACTCACAGACCACTCTGTGCGATGAGTTACCTCTCCTATTCTGACCTAACGAATCTAGTCAACTCCTACCTACCTAAATCCCTAGTTACTGACCACCCTCGCCCCCGCTCCAACATCCCAGTGATTATGGGCATAAACAGAATACCTTCCTCTCCCATCTCTCCTCGACCTCCAGCTCAACTCACCTCCATCCACCCCATCAAACCGGTCAATGTCCCAGTGATCATGGGCATCAACAGAATCCCTCCCCCTCCCATCTCTCCTCGACCCTCAGCTCAACTTATCTCCATTCACTCTTGCAAGCCTGTCTGAGACAACCCTTATCCCCTCTCTTGCTTTCTCATTAATTGCCGCTCGGCAGTCCGACATGCTACGGAAATAGCAGAAACTATCCTCAGTGAGGCCATTGACATCGTCTTCCTTTCAGAAACCTGGCTCAATGATCACTCGACGGCTATCCTGGACTTACTCACCCCCCCTGGCTACTCCATCATTAGGAAACACAGACCCGACAGAAAAGGGGGCGGACTAGCCATAATCTATAAAAAGGAACTCCATCTCACCACCTTAAAAAACTCTGATCATTCAACTTTTGAATACCTTGGCGCTGAACTCACCACTCAGGGCTCCCCCCGATTTAGATTTCACAACATCTACCACCCTCCCGGCAAACCCCTTCTCTTTGCTGATGAATTTTCCGACCTGCTTTCTCACTCCTCCCTTTCTGACTCAAAAAATCTTTTCCTAGGAGACTTCAACATCCACCGGAATAATCTCGAGGATCCCACTGTCAGTCGCCTCACCAACCTTCTAGAGATTAATGACCTAAAACAACTATGTCACGAACCAACCCACATCAAAGGGGCCACACTTGATGCCATCATCTCCAACTCAGACCTGACCTCCCTTTCTAACATCATCCCCACCGACTGGTCTGATCATCACCTCATCCTATTTAAGATAGCCTCCAATGCCCCTCTTCCCCCTACTACACACACAAAACACTTGAAGTGGACCAGAAACCTCAAACTAATCCCCCCCCCGGTGTACTTGAAGCCAAACTCCAAGCACAACTTCATCCCCCCTGCTCCCATAACCCAAACGAACTCACTGAACACTTTAATAAGACCATTAGTGATGTACTAGACCAAATTGCCCCTCTTAAATTGAAGCAACAAAGAAAAATTCACTCCAAATCTTGGTTCAACCCTGAACACAACCATGAAAGACGACAACTTAGACTGACAGAAAGAACATGGAGGCAACACCCCTCTCATCTCGCCCTCCTCAGATCAGCCAGATCAACCTATAAGAAAGACATTTTCACTGAAAAGGCTACCTTTTTCCGAGCTCAACTTGAACGTACGAAAAATAGGCCCAGAGAACTGTTCAACAGTGTCAGAAAACAAACGACACCTACCCCTCCTGAGTTTTTGGCCTCAACCGAGAGATGCGAAGAAATTGCTAACTTCCTCACGGGCAAAATCGCCAAAATTGACCAATCCTTCTGTCTACCTCTTGTCCCGTTCAGCCCCCCTTATGCCCTTAACGCTACCAATAACACGCCTCTCTCTTTAACTCCACCTCAACCTCTTAATCTTCCCACTTTCCCACCCACCACTAATTCCCCCGGTGACAACCCTTCCAACGTTCTTCTGAAAAACAATGCCTCTTGGAATAATTTTCACTCTATGACAGAGCTCGAAGTGTTCAATATCATCTCTAAACTAAAACTTACCTTGCATACTAAAGATCCTCTCCCTTCCAACCTTGTTCACGAACTAAACCACATCATTGCCCCTGTTTGGACTAATATCATCAACTCCTCCCTTGCCACTGGTTGCGTACCCGACTCCCTTCAAACTCGGTCAAATCACACCCATTTTGAAAAACCTCACTGCTGACCCCAACGATCTCAATAATCTCCGCCCTATATCTAACCTCCCACTGCTATCTAAAGCCCTTGAAAAATGCACACTGCTCCAACTGGACAAACACATTGGTACTTTCAATTTACTTGACTCCCTTCAATCCGGCTTCAGAAAAGGTTGCAGTACAGAAACCCCTATGCTTAACATTGTTGATGACATCCAAGGTTCCCTCGACAATGGTGAGACCTGCCTTCTTATACTCCTTGACCTCTCTGCAGCCTTTGATACTGTTAACCACTCCTCCTTACTGAATTCTCTTAAAGCTCGCTTCGGCCTTACTGGCCAGGTCCTCAAATGGTTCGCTTCTTTCCTTCAACATAGATCACAACAAATCAAACACTGCCTCTCCAACCCCACACCTGTCTCCCTGGGCGTCCCCCAGGGCTCTATTCTCTCCCCCTCCCTCTTTAACCTCTTTATGGAACCCCTCACCCTCCTTTTGAAAAAATCTGGAATCAACTACCACCTTTATGCCGATGATACCCAACTCTACTACAAGATTGGATCCCACTCTGACATTCTCCATCTCAACAACACTCTGAGTAAGATCCAAGCCTGGTTCTTCTCGAACCATCTCAAACTGAACCCTAAAAAAACAGAAATTATTCTCTTTTCTCCTAAAAACAACCAACTCCCCATCCAAAGCTGGATCACGGACCTTAATGCCCTCAATTGCCCGATCTCTTTATCCAATTCGGCAAAATCACTTGGTTTCACTCTTGATAAAAACCTTACTCTCAATGACCATATAAAAAACTCGGCTAAAGGAGCCCTTTTCACCCTCCGACACCTCAAGAAAATAAAACCCTTCATTCCATCAGATGACTTCAAATAGGTTGTCCAATCTCTAGTTCTCTCCAAACTCGACTAGCCCCCCTTCGAGCTGTGCTCCACTTGGCTGCTAGGCTCATCACTGACTGTAAAAGATTCGACCACATCTCTCCTTCCCGCAAAGCCCTCAGCTGGCTTCCCATTGAAGGTAGATGCCTCTACAAGACTGCATGCATTACACACAAAGCCCTCTACCAGCTGACCCCTCCTTATCTTACAAACAAAATCAACAAAGCAGGATGCTCACGACCGATGAGAAGCACCAATGCTCTCCTCCTCGTCCCCCCTCTGTTTAAAAACAAATCCACCCAATCGTGCTCCTTCTCCGGGAACGCACAGATCATCTGGAACTCACTCTCTAAGGACTTGCGCTGGAACCCCTCCTACTTCAGCTTTAAAAAAGATCTTAAATCCCACCTCCTCAACAAATACTTCGGTCCTTAAACCCTTCTCTGAACCTACTCTCTACCTCCCCTCCACTGATGATCCCTCGGGTCCTCCACCCCCCTTGCTCTCCCCTCTCCCCCCACACCTCACACCTACCCTCCATACGTCGACCTGCTCCCCCACTCTACTCCCGCCCCACGTCCTCTTTCCATACCCCCCTTTTACTTCCTTCTTTCTCTTCTCCACCATGTCTCTCTTCTACTCCTTAAACTTGTTCTCCCCCACTTATTCTCCTAAACTGCTCATTTCACATTTCTCTGCCCAGACTTTTAGCACCCCCCTTTATTCAACTGCTTGAGCTCTACCTGCATATTTTTATTACCTTTGTAATATTACCCTACCTTATTCCCTCCTCTCATGTAAATTGCCCTTCCCTGTCCCTCTCTATTTATAACTCGTTTTTCTGTCTTAATTTGATTGTCCATGACCTACCCTTATACCCTCTCTTGTAAATTTCTCTCTCCCCGTCCCTTTTTATTTCTAACGCAGGTGTGTTGTTGTAATTGACTGTTTATGCTTTACCCTGACCAAATGTTTTTTTTTTTTACTTCCTGTACTGTGTTCAGCTCCTGTTAAGCTCCCTTTTATTATTTCTAACTCAGGTGTGTTGTTGCAATTAACAGTTTATGCTTTACCCTGATCAAATGTTTTTACTTCCTGTACTGTGTTCTACTCCTGTAAAGCGCTCTGATACCCACGGGTCTAGCCAGCGCTATATAAAACCTTTCAAATAAACATGTTATTCAAGACATTGTTGGCCCTCCCAAATAATAGAATCTCTGTCTTTTTCCTATTGAGCTTTAGGCAGGTAGCCTGCATCCAATCCGCTACTTCTGTGAGACAATTCATGAGATTCCTCCTTGTCACTTCAATGCTCTCATCAATGGAGAGGATTACCTGGGTATCATCTGCGTTTGAAATAATGTTGAAACTCCATGCTATGACAATACCAGTCAGAAGAGTTACATAGATATTAAACAGTGTAGGACTCAGAGATAAACCCTAGGGGACACTGCAGCTGACCAACAAAGGATTTGATTTAAAAGGAGGTAGCTGGATACACTGACTGATTGCTCAAATAAAGAGCAAAACCATTTCAGAGTAGCAGAGTGCAGATCGATCTTGTGAAGTCTTTCTACAATAAATAGTGGGAAACCGTATCAAAAGCAGCGGCATAACCAGGAGGATGAGGGCCAACTATAATTATGGTTGCCAAAGTTCAGTATGTGCCAGTGTTATTTGTTTTCTTCATGTAGTTGGGGGCTGATGGAAAACTAGTCTAGCAAGTTATAACTGGGTGTTGTGGTTTTAGGTGTATCCTCCAAACCAGCCTCTCTATTATCGTTGCCTGCTTTCATCTTAGCACGTTGTATAATTAAAGCTAGATATTGTTTTTCTTTTGGTTTCTATAATAATATGATGACTTGTTTTTCATATCCGATAGTGGATAAACAATTGCGTCTTAATCAAAGAAACTGTCCAAAGGGGTGATTTTCTCTCAGAGCCCCAGAGTTTTGGCTTTCAAAACTCAGGAGGGTTTTGCAATCCGTGGATTTTGTGTATACTTCTTTGATGATTTTTCACATCACATCACGGTCCAAAAACAGGAAAGACTCTCTTCTCCAATGGTTCTCGTGAAACACAAATATGGATTTAAATTATTAATCCACCCACAGTATTCTTTGATGCTGTCAGAGTCTGCACACCAAATCACCGGATTTTCTTCAATATATTGTTTCGACAAATGGATATGTTCACTATATGGATTGTCTGGGTCAAAGATATATTCAGTTTCAAAACAGATTTTCTTTGAACAGAAAATAATTCTCTTTCTTGGCCAAAGTTGCACATTTCATGAAGAAGTTAATAGCCATTATTTGTTGCCAGTTGCTGTTTCTTAAGATCTCTTCGATTGTTGGTATGGTGTCGTCTTGTGATCTGCAAATATAAAAGGCCTCTGCATCGAGACTAAGTAGTGTATCTGTGTTTTTGCCAAAGGATACATTTTCCAGCAGGATGAGTACAGCCTTAGTATTCTTTAGATATGAGGCCTTGTGTTCAATATACTGATGTATGAAAACAATCACACAACTTTGATAAATGTTCTAGAATGGAGACAACTCCAAAGACAATAGACCTTCCTGGAGGTGGTAGGTGTTCCTTGTGGAATTTAAGTAAGTAATAAAAGCATGTTATCCGTGGCTGTTTTGTTACCAGGAAGATGGCTTCTTTCTTTGTGGTCTAACCCAGGGACACAGCTTATGTAACCATGCACATGATTCTTCTGTGTAATTTCTCTGTGTGGTCCTCAGTGAGACTTTTATAATTTTGTTCATCAGACAGAAGTCGGATACAACCTTCATGATAGGAATTAGTAGATCTTATCGTCTGTTGGTTTAGTGGTATTGATTCATCATAAGCCAGCTGTTTGATCGCCACTCTTACTTCTTTCAACAGGTTGCTGTATTGTGGTTTTAAGTCAGTCAAGTGGAATATCCCATCCTTCAGTATCACTTTCTCGAAGGTGTCCACCTCTGCAGGAATGGTATGCAGTGGAGGGAGGAAAATGTACTTGGCTGTGAGCACTGCATTGAGGAGTTCAATGGGGTCAGATTCATTAGTATCTAAGAACATTATTCTAATATGTTGACCTTTTGTCTGGGGTGAATTGCTCCCCATTTATTAGACTTTTAGCCCTACTGATTAGCAATCCCAATAAAATAAATAAATGTTTGCCCATTAGGTACTTTTTTTAACTCTTCCTTTAGATCCCTCACAATTTAAAAGAAAAATCATTGAGCACAGAGATTACTAGTAGTAGAACATTTACAATGCCTCACAAGAATTCTCTTCAATATTTGCTAAGGTTGAGTCTATTCGTGTCTCTACTTTCTGATATGAGTGAGAAGCAAATCCTGTGTGGTGAGCATGTCACCTAAAGGTAGGTGATGTACTGCATCCTTTTGAAGTGCCCTTTTTATTAGTAAGAGGTCTATTTTGTAAGATACACTGACACAACTCATATTTGGCAGTGAGTTTTGAAGAACTTTTCTCATAAGGTTCCCTGTTCTTTTCCCAGGGGTATTCTTTTGTTTTATGTATGATTTAGTAGGGATGCAATAGCCTGAGCATTTTTCCTCCTGTTTCATATTAAGTTACAAGTTATAGTATTTTTTTTATTGATTGTTGTACCAGTCGTTGTTAGAACCCCTATTCCAGTACCTTTCCTTCTCTCTAATCCATTGTCTGATTTATTCTGACTTGATTTCCATTAGACATTTGCAAACCACTTTGACATGAAGATTTAGAATTGGGATTGGTGCTTTTGTCTTACTTCTAGGGCTGGTGTTCTGCCCCATCTTCCCAATAGCTTGCCCATTGATGGCCAGTTGGCGTCATTATTAGAATCAGTCTGTGCCCAATCTCACTAAGTCTTTATTGCAACCAGCTTTGCGTATTTAGCTAGCTGTGAGCTTTGATAATGGTTGGGACCTGCTTCTCTTCAGAATTCTTATTAGTTCTTCTTTTGTTAAAGAAAATATAAAATGCGAGGAAATCTCAGGCAGGCAAGAAGGCATCGCACACATCAACAGAAAGTGTGTTGTGGAACTATATGTGATTACAGAACAGTTCAAGCCCAAGGTTCACAAGGACACAGAGTAGGTGGGAGCTCAGAGGATTTCAGAACAGTAGATCAGCAAGTTTATTTAATCAGAAAATATAATTAACAATTGGCTAGCATGAAAGAATTCAAGGCTACAGCATGGGAACACGCATCCTCACTCCTACCCTTGGTAGAGACACAGTGTTCAGAAAATATGTGATAAAAAGGCAGTTTGAGTCAGTATTGTAGGAAGTCAGATAAGAGACGCTAAGAACAGTGCAACGCAATGCACACATACCCAGGGAAGGACTGTCAACGCACGGTCAGTTTCAAAGTGCTGTCATTATCACAAGATAAGGTATTATGTACCCCAATGTACCCCAATCTAGGCCTAGGTAGCAACACAACCTTTTACCTACATTTGTCTGCATAACGGTTCTAGCACTGACCTTTTACCCAGTTATGTGCTGAATAAATGTCGATCAGTTTCCTTGAAACTAGCCTCATTTATTATGCTTGAGGATTTTTAGAAAAGTCCCTGCACATGATGCACATAACAGGATTAACATACTCTGTATAAAAGTCATGGTCATCTTCATCCTAGGGTGAAAGAACTACTTTGCATAATTGCAGGTATTGATTTAGGCTCATTTATATAATCGTAATCACAACATATCGATTGTGTAAGGAACCTCGAGGCTATCTTTATGATATAAAAGAACCATACCAACACTAGATAGGCAGAGGAGAAGCTTCCACGCTGACGCAAGACGCTGAGGTCCCGGCCTGCAGAAGCTACAACACGCAGTGGTCTGACATCCCTTGTGGGGTATCCAACTCAAGACCAAGACAGGGTCCTTCGTTCTCTCCCATCAGGTAATGGGGTTGGCTCTTCCCTAGGGGATTCTTGGCTTTACACCCACATACATGCTAGGTACACTTAGGTAGGGTCAGCATCATAGGAGTATGCTTGATTACTGCCATGTGTATATATATATGCCTGCATATATTCACTGTTTTAGCAGCATGGTAGAATTCTACCTTTTATTTACTCTATTGGTGCTTGTAATCTTTTACATTTGCTTCTGTTCAATGATTGCCGCAGCAAAGAATACTAGAATAACGCTGGTTCAATAAATGCTTATTGAAAACGTCCCCAACGCTTATTCTGTATCTCCCTGAGACTAAGTGAGCAAGAGTGACTGAGCGAAAAGGACTGCACTGTTTCCAAGATCCCTTAAGTATTGAGAGTTGTCATGTTCAGTGGTTGCCAGAAACTATTAACTCCTTGGTAAGGTTTGGGGGCTTATTGTGGCACTGTGAGCTAGCTGGTCTATAGGCTGACATATTCTGCGGGGGTGTCTGGAATCAGTCTAGACACCAATCCCTTAGTTTATGTTATCTGAACAATGCGCAGATCCTGCAGACTTGTAGGAACTACACAACAAAGGGGAACCAAGAGGGAAAAGGCACAAGTTCAAGAATGCAGGTGATGCATTTCTGTGAATATATATCAGCAACTTGCCATATTCTGCAACTTGTTTATTGTATATTTTAGATACCATGCATGAAGTCATTGTTTCTTTTGGATATAAAAAGGGCTGCCTGCGTGCAGCATTTTGAGACAGTTAGTTTTTATGTCCTACAGGGTTCACTGCCTCCCGGCTGTATATTGATTAAACCTATATTGCTTTGCCAAATAGATTTAGTTTTTTTCAATATTCCAGTCAACCGTTGGCGAGCCAGCCAGGAGTCCAGTTCTTCACCTGACTGCTGTTGCCAGAAGAGCCACCTGTCCCCACTGCATAGATCACTGCACAACAAACATAAGGTGAGCAGACGCTGTGTTCCCTAAAGTTCTGCCTATGGGAGGGTCCGGAGCCACCGTCACTACGGTGAGGACAACTCGGACTCCGTCCCTATTACATGATGAAACATTATCTGTGGCAACGTTCAATCTGGATGTATGATATGGTGAACACATGCACATATGATATGAAAACTTTTCTGTGTGTTTGGAAAAGGGGAGAATGGGCAATTACAAGGCAGCTCGGATTAGATTCGGAGGTATAGAGTAGGGGTAGTGAGTCGGGGACCGGACAACTAGTTTTAAATCTGATGTTGCTGTAAGGAGACGGTTATGTAACCGGTGGCGGCAGCCTTTACTCTGAGTACGATCAGACACTCGGCTCAAGTTCCCAGACTTAAGATATCTAGAAGGCGTTCTTTAGGGAAAAGTGATCAAGGCTGAGGCATCAGTCTAGTCTGATGTTTTGGCAAGAAGACAACCAGATGATTGGTGCCAATTGACTTTACCCTGAATTCTGCCAGACCCTTGGTTGCCAGACCTGAGAAGCGCATTGGTCCATGAGAAGATAAACTGACTTCATGGAGGAGATGGAGGGTTAGAGTCCCCGTCTGAGGTAGGTTAGAGTATAGTAGAGAATTAGCCTATTGTACCCATCGCGGATGCAATGCTTTTGCGTTTGGAATGTTTGCTAACCCTACGTTGTATGTCTTGCTCGTGCGCACGCGCAAGACGTACAATGTAGGAGTTTTTTCATAGAAGAAGGACGGCGAGGAGCAGGAAGGAGAGCGGTCAGTCAGAGGAGGAGGCAGCCACGCAGGTAAGTGCCTTCTTTTTTCATTTTTAATTAATTTGGGAGGGGGGAGGGAGCGGAGCGTAGTTCCACAGAGTTTTTTTCAAGCTCTGTGGAACTACGCGTAGAGGCCCTACGCCAGCTCCTCCCGCCCTTAGTTGAGTACTCCACGGTAGGATATGTAAAGTTCCCAGGGTTTATTGGAGTTTTTGGAGTGCCCAAGAATAATTTTAACAGGGGCCATAGGTTGTAAACTAGATCTCGCCAAATTTGAAACTGCAGTATAAAACAATTGTTGTTACATTGCAATGGGTTGGCTTTGTGAAATGTTTGGTTATATGTTTAAATGTTTTAACAAAATTAAAAGAGTAAAGGTGAAGGTCGATGGAACTCCAGGATTTGAAAGCCATCACTATCGAACATCTCCCTCTACTTAGAACTCTTAGTACTATAGGGAATCGACCCAGCGTCCTTACTGGCGCAGCTCCTGCCCTTGGCACGCACACCTTTCACCATTCCTTGAAAATGTTACCCCTCCCAAATTCCCCCTCCCGCCCTAGAAGACTGAAGGCTGATGTTTCGATCAGTGATATCCGTGATCTACTCCTCTCTTATTCCCAACCATTAGGCCCTGATAAGTCCTGAAAGAGGCAAATGCAAGCCATTCACCGCATCATTTCGAAAGGTAGCACCATCACACTGGACTCCATTAAACCATGCGACTGGACCGACCACTACTGCATCTTCTTCTTCACTAACAGGGAGGTGGTCGCGAAGGGCGATCAACCCAAGAAAACAAAGCAATGGAAAAGGAACCTCAGAAATCTCAATACGGAAGAGCTAGCAACCTGTTGCACAAAGGCCTGGACTTCCCAATCAGATATGATTGATGTTCATGTCCTCACAGACTTCTATAATTCCTCTATCTCCTGTATCATGGACGCTATAGCCCCTCTACAACAAAAAAATGCCTCCTCCAAAATCTCCAAACCGTGGTTCAACAACACCCTAAATTCGGAACGCCGTAATCTAAGGGCAGCGGAAAGATACTGGAGATCCATACCATCTACCGAACACCTAAACCACCTTAGAGCTGTCAGAAGCTCTTACAACAAAAAAATCAAGAGTGCAAAAGCCGACTTCTTCAGATCCCAACTTAATCAAGCCAAAAACCGCCCCAAGAAACTTTTCAAAATTGTTCGTCAACAAGCAGTCAAGGCGCCCATACGCCCCGAACCTGGTGAAGGCTCTCCTACCTGCGACAAATTGGCCGCCTTCTTTGCTGAGAAAACATCAAGCATCAATACCAATACCGACCTAGAATCAAAGAGGGCTCTTCTTCCAATTTCTGGGTGCACTCCTCCAACTGCCACCAAGGAGTTGCTTGTCCCCCCTAGCTCTCACCCCAAGAACAATGCCTCTTGGCATACCTTTATACCCCTCAGTGAAAATTACATCTACAACACTCTGCTTGCGATCAAACCATCTAGCCACTTCAGCGACCCTCTCACACCTCCCATATTCAATGAAATTAAGGCTGCCATCCTCTCCCCATCTGGTCAAAGATTGTAAATGCATCACTATTGCAAGGCACGTTACCCATCTGCCTAAACGAAGCGCAAGTATCCCCCATTCTAAAAAAACGTAATGCAGACAGTTCTGATTTGAATAACTTCCGTCCTATTTCCAACATCCCCACACTGGCGAAACTTCTAGAAAAGTGTGTCAATCTCAACTCTACTCTCACATTGAGAAATTCCAACTGTTGGATCAATATCAATCGGGTTTTCGGAGAGGTCACAGCACTGAATCTGCACTCACTCACATCATGGATGACATTTTAAAGTTGCTAGACCAAAATTAATCCTGCCTCCTGATTCTCCTTGACCTATCCTCTGCCTTTGATACTGTTAACCACAGCAAACTACTATCCACTCTAGAACACAGGATGGGACTATCTGGGTTGGTATTGCAATGGTTTACCTCCTTCCTCTACAACAGATCTCAAAGAGTCAAGTTGAATCAATCCGTATCTCAGCCATCTACATTATCTATGGGGGTTCCACAAGGGTCCGCCCTTTCACCCATGCTCTTCAACTTATTCTTGGAACCATTAGCTAATGCCCTGAACGCCGCAAACATTCTTTTTCATATGTATGCGGATGACACTCAGCTTTATCTAAAAGTCTCCTCCCCGGAAGACTTTATTTCACTCAACTCCATCTTGTTGAACACTCAAAACTGGCTCACTGAAAACTACCTCATGCTCAACACATCCCAAACAGAATTCCTTCTGATTGCACCCCCTAACCAGGCACCCAAGATTGACCTCTGGATGAAACATCTTACAGCCTTCAACTGCTCCCCCCACATTATTGAGTCTGCCAAATCTCTAGGAATCACCCTAGACAGGCACCTGAACATGCAGAATCATATCAGCAATGCAACCAAGGGCGCTAAACACCAGATGAGGATACTAAGAAATCTCAAGCCATTCCTTCCACCTGAAGACTTCAAATGGGCGGTTCAAGCTCTAGTATTGCCAAGGCTAGACTATGGTAGTTCCATGCTCTGTGGTCTTCCCAAACAAAACCTGGCCCCACTTAGGGCTTCCATTAATGCCGCAGCCAGATTGATTACTGGTACAAAAAGAAATGCTCACATATTCCCAGCCTTAAAGTCCCTAAACTGGCTACCCTACGAAGCTAGAATACAACTAAAGATTGCATGTATGACTCACAAAGCCCTGCACTTCAAGACCCCCATCTATCTGGCCAACAAACTAGAATTATCAGGTGGTGGCCGTCCGTCTTGGAGTTCAAGCTCACTGCTCCTGAAACCACAGCTTTTCCACAAAAAGAGATTGAGTAACAGAGCTTTTTCTGGCATTGCCCTGAAGATTTGGAACTCTCTTCCACCGGAAGTCCGTCGAATCCTATCCACCACTTCTTTCAAAAAGAAAGTGAAAAAAATCTTAATGATCAAGTTCTTGCCCTAAAGGCCTGGCTCTGCTGCTTCATTACTGCCCTCTTTTCTGTTGTTCTGATTATTGATTACATGGTTATACACCTGGGAATAACTGTGGTAATAGGCCATTGCTCATATTTGTATTGTATATATGGTTTGTTCTTCTCCCATTACCTGATCGGGTAGTATGCTGTGATTGTCTATTACATGCTTGTACACCGGTGTTGGCAGGTCATGCACATATCGGTATTGTATATATTGATTGCTCTTCTCCCATTACTGCATTAGTCCGAGCTCAAATGTTAAGCGCTTGGAATCACGCTGGGGTCATGCTCACACCTCGCACTTATTTGTAACGATTGTTCTTTGCCCCCTTATTATTTCCTACCTACTCTAATTGTGAAGCGCTGTGATACCCGCCTGGGTCATGTTCGCGCTATACAAAACTTGATAAATAAATAAATAAATAAAAGATATGATGAGACTCTACTATCACCAGATCCTCACAAACCAGCATGGTATGCGGTCAAAAAGGATTACCACATGACTATGTTTTTAGATATTTGGGTTTTTATCATAACCAAAGACCCACACAGACAATGGCCAAAATGGGGGTCATTTGAGGAAAGTAGAATAGACTATTCGGAAGATTGTTTGCGAGAATGTAACAAGAAAGGGAAGAAGGTAAAGTTATTACAGTGGGAAGCATTTCATGCATCAAAAGATTATGCAAAAAGGAGACTTTGGACGGAGCCAAGAGATACCTTGGGAAAAGTAATGAAATATGAAAGGGAGATGATGGGAGAGGTACCTGATGTAGCCTGTCGAGAAGAGGCATTGTCTGTAGGGAGGTACAAAAGGAAAAAGATACAAAGGCAGGCAAGGGCGAATTTATGAAACAGGCTTTACTACACTGTCCAACTACATCACCTCATTCAGAAGTCAAAATAGTACATTTGCCATAACAACAAGAACAGTTAGAAAGAGGACAGGGAGAACAAAATACTAATCAGAATGCAGAAGGTGTAGACAGATTTATCCGATGCACTAGACGAAAGGTCTGAATTAGAAATAATGTTGAGATCAGCTACATATTTATTATTGTTTCACCAGACTTCTTAAGAGTACATTGACAGTTCTGTATTGAAATGAGAATTTGATGCTCTTACATTTTAATAACTAAAAACAGGGGTACTAAGGCAACAGGCCTATCCACCTGTCAGGGGTAGCGGGTTTGGAGGCTGTTGTCCACTTCTTCCTTTGTATCCTCAGAGGCCACAGTCAGCTGCATCCCCTGGATAGAACACTAATGACAATGCTGCTTCTAACTTACAAGACGTTGTTATACTTATGGGGGTACTGACCGTTGGTGGTGCAATTATCCTAAAACATTCAGATAACGAGGGAGGAGTGTAAATAGAGGAGGCCCAAATAGAGCGGACGAACAGAGAAAGAATATTCATCAGTTAGCCATACAACAGTCACAGAATTATTTTTAACAACAGAATACCTCAGGCACAGATGATGTAAGTTTATGATGATTGTCAAATGTATGATGAGACAGGATATGTCCAACACAGTTATCCATAGGGTTGCCCAAGAGCACTAGCACAACGGACCATGATCTCAGTAGACAACACGGGTCCACATGTACAAGGAGAGATTGTAGGGCCATCTGTTAAATTCCTCCTTGATACAGGAACTGCAAATTCTTCTCTTAGCAAGAACCAATCACACAAGTCCCATTCTTGGGAAAGAGCAAACAGTGTGTGGGGTTCACTAATGTTCTGGTGTCCAGCCCCATGTTTACCCCTCTTAAGCATACTATATGCCCAATAACAAATAAACAACATTTCTAAAAAAGGATCAGAGCTACTATCAAATGTTCACCTGACAGAGTGTATTGGAGGGAAATGGGGGGTCTGAATTGTTTGATTATATGGGTGCTGTCAGATCAGGATTACAGACTATCTCATCACATATACTATCCATAATAGATGACAGAGTATGGGCACAACACTAAAACAACGTAAGCAAAATGCATATCAACCCATTAAGGATTATTGTCAAACAGAATGTTGCCCTGCCTAGAACACCACAGAACAAAAGTTCTCTAGAAGGGTTGCAAAGAAAGAGATAATTACATAGAAGGACATGAACTTCGGCTCCAGGAGCCAGAAGATCCATTAATGGAGTAAATACTGATGCGTTTTTCAGAGTAACTTCTCTTTCAAAATTTTAAGGGTACTTGAGCAGTGACTGTCATATTAGTTACATTGGAAATGATAATACCATGTTCCCAAATTGATTGTGCCAAAATAAAACACTTTTGATGACACTACACAAAATACTTTTTGGATGTGTCTTATTCAAGGTGGAAGGGGCCAGAGCCAATTCTGCTCACCATACAAACAGCCATCAAATGCACCAACTATCAGGACCAGATACACACATCCTATCTGAAGAGAATACCACCGTCCACAGTGGTATCATTACTAGACACCAGTATAATGGAGACATCGGCACAGGTATCAGAGCCCTTCAAGGACAGAAGAGGAACATTTGAAAGATCTCTGTGATATCTTCGGGTCTGGAGACGGTACCATTGTTTTTGATTTAGACAAACTAACTGTAGAGATTGACTGAGCTAGACAAATGTCTCAATAGTCAGTGAGTGATAAATTACAGCAGATCCCCAAATTAGTTATCCATCTTTAGAACGGTCAGATTGTCGCCTTCCCCAACAGCATTGAACCCAGCAGAGTACCAATCCCTGTACCATCTAATAACCCCTAATGGGAGAAATTCTCAAACGACTGTACATCGCATTTAGTCTCCAGACAACATACAACATACATCAATGTGACAGAAGTAGATTGCTCAGGGGATTAGATGAACAGAGGAACGGTTGGAAGCACCTCTAAAACCGAGTGCTCATGCCTCTGAAGTATCCAGCAAGAACATTGTCGTCGATATCAGAGGGTTGTAGTAGTGTAGTGGTCTCATGAACACCATAACGAATAGTGACAATACCAACTATTATCCCCATGATAGAACTGCACCACCTCAGGACTGGGGGCTAGAAGATTTAATACCCCAAGACACACAGACAGAGGAAGAATTATTGGACAGTATAGGCAAAGATATAGATACCTATCTTGAGGGTGACTTTGATCGGTACATTGATATAGCTGAGAAAGAGGAGTTCTTAAAACGGATAACTAAATGTAACTTTGATACAACTAGAATAGAGGAGTTCATTGCAAACTGTACAAAGCCTGTTGCGGTTTTCCAACCGAAGGTGAGATATCTTCCAGAGGAGACATCGGATTAGTAATGGTGAGGAAGGGTAAATTTGTGTTCAATGATCCACTGTTGTGTTGCTTTGATCTGGAGCAGTGGCCATCCTTTCCACTAAGAAATAGTTAAAAAGGATATTGCAGGGAAAGTTATTGATCATAGCAGTACTGAAATGGCAACTCCTGATTGCGTGTTGTTTCTTGTACATAACTGAGATGCTTTTAACACAGGGACAAGCAGGAAATAAGGAAACTGAGGTAAATAATACAGAATTAGTTCCATTCACACAACGGTTACTTGGCATATCCCATGCGGGTCCATGAGAAACATCATGAACATCACTAAAAGGAAAGGCATGAAAAAGCAGCAGTATGAATGATGAACACATACAGTGATGTTTTGAATGCAACCAATCAATAATTGTGTATGGTGACCTCTTGTTGAAAGGGCAGATACAATTGGGTTTAAAGCGCATGAAAACAATTTTTGGGGGTTTCAAGTTCCTCTTATTGACAAAAGCATTGTTGGCTCTCACATGCAAGGACACCCCTGAGCGACAGATGTGGACATCAGATCATGTAACAAGCTTTCTTGCATTTTGTCAAGCTCTGTGCGAATCTTCCACTTGGGGGTCTACCTGACTATACTAACAATTTTCACCTCTTTGTTCATGAATATGAAAGGTGTGCTCTTGTGGTTCTTACCCAGCAGGAGGGCGGGCACAAAAAAGATGATATATATATATATATATATATGCAAATTTCTCTAAAGCCCTAGATACAAGTGCGAAAAATGCCTTTGTAGATGAAGCACCACAGACGCGCACAGCAGATGTACTAAAAAATTAAAATGAGATATTTGTCTGTGCTAACAAAGGCTGCTAAGTTCTTCCCTAAACAGGTGATCCGGAGAAAGATACCCACCGATGACCAGCAGGTCCACCCCGTAACGACTGGCCAACAAGTTTACATTTGTAACTATGTCTGCAAGTGGAAGATCAATAAAATTGGAAGGGCCCTTCACAGTGACATTTAAGGAAACAATGGATCCACCTCACAGATATCCGCCCGCACCCATCAATACAAGACACTTCCACAGACAGAAAAGGAAAAAGAGGGGGGATGAGAGGATAACCTGTATAAGAGGATCACCTGTAAAATCCCCTCTTTCCAACACACAGGTGGGACAATTTCTCGACACTGCTAATGGACAGTTATGTATTTCGTTTTTAATTTTCCTTTTGTTGCTTACCTTGTGCTTTTACAATGACTCATGCCTTATAATATGTCAAAATGGCACCCCTGCGGAGAGAAACAGCTACACATAGCAATGCATCTCTTAGAATTTATGCTAGCCTATTAGACAATATGTGATATCAACACATTACAGAGATAGGGAAAGAAACTTCAAATGATTCATGCTTTGTTTGCTCATTAATACCACGTCACCAGTTCAGATAGACTACACTTCTCCGAAGAAGTACTCTTAAACATAGCAATGTATCCACTGCACCTTTCCCTCTGTAGGATATGGGCACAGATTCAGCGCCTGCAAATAAACAATTAACTTTTCAGGTAAATACTGCACGTTGCTACATAATATGTGGTATAAGCACCTGTTTGAGATATGACGAAAACTCCTCGGATGAATCATGTGCTGTGTGTTCCCTCTTTCTCATGCCACTGCATCAGATAGGTTAGAGTCATCAAGAGAAGTGCCCCTGAAGCTCGCCCTTTGCTTATTACATCTCTTCCTGTATAGGATGAAGACCCAGATACAGCCTGTAAAATATAGCTCATCTCCTTCAGGGTGAACACCACTAGATAGGATAAGGAGGAAGAAGTAGTATATATTTCCACAGACGAACAAAGAAGTATTGAATGAGCTTGCCCACATGAAACTAGATGTGCTGCAATGAGCTATATTAAGTGACCTGGTACGCATGCACCAGAAGAATAATGTGTTGGAAGACAAAATGTTAGCACGAGGCATTTTCAGTGTCCCCCAGCTGTTTTTCCACTGTAGGTGACTATACCACCAGCCTAATGCCCCCGGACTGTACAGGAAGGCCAGCATTCAAAGTCACCGGGTCAGTTTATGCCCATGATCAGCGTCACCCCATATCAAAAATTTTCTGTAGAGCCATCTCCCTATGGAATGGCACCCACACCAAAAAAAAGGCATTATAGGGTAGTGTGAGAGTACATGGGACAACAGCACTGCACAATACACTTGGGTGGATGGGACAGTAGGCCCCTGACCAATTATGAAATTAATATGTTTCTTTATGTTTCAGAGGGAATGGGTCTGTCCTGGTAGGAAACAACATCAACTGCAATACCACAAAATACAACGTTGATATGCAGAGGGGAACCTCCAGCCTTATGGACTACTACTGGCAATGTGGAGAGCTGCTACACGTACAATTACCTCCAAACTGGAATGGCCACTGTTCTTTGGTCACCTTGCGCACCCCCACGCTGGTGATACAAGGAGTGGGCATTTCTAAATTACATGTCCATCCAATGAGCCATCCAACTACCTTGCTTCACCCTCAACGGAAGAAAAGAGCTGCAGAATATTATGGCACTGTGGTCTGGGAAGATGTTCCCCAGGAGCACAGGCTGTTTAATGACATCCAGTTGTTCTTCGGAAGTGTCCTACTGTTCGTTCAGGCAAAAACAACTGCCCGATGGGTACAAATAATTAGGTGGTAACTGATGAAGGCGATCAGTGCCACTGAGGATGGTTCAATGCCATCAAAGAGGAATTGCGAGCCATGAGAGTAATGCTAATGCAATATAGCTATGTGCTTGATTCGATGATGGCAATGGAGGAGTGTGTGTGCGTCAACGTGGACAATGAAACATTGACGGAGGCCATATAGACTCTGCACAATTTGCAAAAGACAATGGTGCATGAAGGAGCTGCCCCAGATGAATGGTTTAAGGGTTGGTTTGATTGGATACCATTGTGGATGTCGGGACTGTTTAAGGCCTTGTTGTCAAATTAAGTTTTTCTGGTGTTGCTTTTGATGTGTTGTGTCTTTCAATTAGTTATAGCTTGCTGCAAGAGGGTGGGAGGGATGTTCACAGTTAGATCACTTACTGTCAGGATTCCTGCCACAGCTCATCTCTCTTGACTATCACAATATACCGGCATGACTCATTACAAACACTTATGAACGAACAAACGTCTTGTACCCTGACATTTGACCATATTACATGCTATTGGTAATAGCTAGCTGCAGCTGGTGTTCCCGGGTTTCTTTGAAAAGGCTGAATATCTTATACAAATGTTTTACAATGCATATGCAAAGTCAGGTTTTAGGCACCACTGAAACATCCAGAAAATCCACCGGAATAAGCATCAAGCAACCGGCATAGATTACCTGTTCATTGCTATAAGCAATTAGAATGCGACCTTTGTGAACATTCTAAAACACCTTCTAGAAGACAGCCTCATCAAATCAATCATCTGCACTTGTTCCTTGCTATAAGCAATTAGAACGCAACCTTTGTGAACATTCTAAAACACCTTCTAGAAGACAGCCTCATCAAGTTAATTATCTTTACCTGTTCCAAACAATTAGAATGTGACATTATGAACATTCTAAAGCAGTCTTATTTAAAGACTGTCCACACTCCTCCCCTTCGCTTAGCGTCTTCGCCTGCCACTTACCTGTTTCCTGGCTTCCAGGACTCTGTCTTGCCAACTTCCTTGATCCTTCCACTTCGACCTTACCACAAAGAACATCCTGCCTTAGTCTCGCACCTGGATGGAAAAAAGAACAAGAAGGAGGGACGCATTAACAAACTTGATTTTACTACGCACTGAGCTCAGTTGCAACATTGTGCTGCAAACAAAGGTAACCAGTGTTTTTGTTCAACTTGTACATACTGTTGGCAGGGCTCTGCCAGAGAGGACTTGGGTAAAGCTAACTCCATCCAAATTTGCTTCTGGGTTTGATGCTGAACTCATACTCACTACAGTTTCGAAAATTTTGATAAAGGAACCTCTATGGAAATTCTAAATGAAAACAAGACAACAACAAAACTATAGGTTGGTTGAGATTTGAAAAGCATTTGTGAGGTGATACCTTAAGAGATAGAATTAATACTAGACTAACGCCTTATTATTTGTTTATAGGTACCATATCTGCCTGTACCATTCATCAGACTAGTGTGAATGCCTGCTGAAGTGTTGCTGTTAAGTAGACGAGCCACAGCATCCTTTGCTCTTCACGCTCTCTCCATCCCGACCCCCTTCCCCCAGGGATTTGCCACCGAAGCAGTGTCTCCTCCTGTAAACCCGAAGATAAGCCTCAGGAGGATTCGGGAACTATCCTCGCCGCCTTATTGGAATCATCTGTGATCCAGGTAGGTAGCTTATGCACCTACGCAAGTAGTAGATGCACAAGGTAATATATGTATCTGATGCTACGGAGCGCAGATCTGGGGTCACAGGAAGTAGTTGAAATATCAACTAGAGGGGGAATGTTAAAGAAAATATAAAATGCGAGGAAATCTCAGGCAGGCAAGATGGCTCATCATCCCACACATCAACAGAAAGTATGCTGTGGAACTGTACATAATTAAAGAACAGTACAAGTCGAAGGGTCACAAGGACACAGACACAGAGTAGGTGGGAGTTCAGAACACTAGATCAGCAAGTTTAGTTAAGCAGAAAATATAATTAACAATTGCGTAGCTTGAAGGAATTCAAGGCCACAAAACGGAAACACGCATCCCTACTCCCACCCTTGGTAGAGACACGGTGTTCGGAAAATATGTGATCAAAAGGCAGTTTGATTCAACAGTGTAAATGTGATCAAAATGCAGTTTGAGTCAACAGTGTAGGAAGTCAGATAAGGAACCCTGAGAACAGCACAACGAAAATCACACATACACGGGGAAGGATGGTCAACACAATGTCAGTTTCAAAGTTCTGTCATTCTCACAAGATAAGGGGAACCAAGAGGGAAAGGGCATGAGTTCAAGAATGCAGATGATGTGTTGTTTTTGTGGAAATATATCAGCAACATGTCATATTCTGCGACTTGTTATTGCATATTATAGATACCACACATGAAGTCATTGTTTCTTTGGCTATATAAAGGGCTGCCTGCGTGCAGCATTTTGAGACAGTTTTTCAGTCAGGTTGACTGCCTTCTGGGTGTATATTGATTAAACCTATATTGCATTGCCAACAAGATCTTGTCTTTCTTTATGTTCCAGTCAACATTTGGCAAGCCAGCCAGGAGTCCAGTTCTTCACCTGACTCAGGTTGCCGGAAGAGCCACCTGTCCCCACTGCATAGATCACTGTGCAACAAACATAAGGTGAGCAGACGCTGTTTTCCCTAAAGTTCTGCCTATTCACAGGGGAGGGTTGAATTGGTGCTGTATTACACCCTGTCGCCCTGGCAGTGATTATGTATTGAGAATTCTGTTGCCCTTATTATTCCTTAAGAGGGTTCAAAACGTTTGTCCCACAATGTTTTCTATTTATATTGTAATTCCTTTGCAGGTAAAAACAATTTTGTATTTCTTCTGATATTGACAAGTGCATATTTACTGCTTCGCCCTGCAGGTTAAAGTAACGTTATAGTTAGCTGAATTTCTCAGTGAGAACGTTAGCGTTTTAAGCAAAAAAAACAAAGAAATTCAGCAGTTATAGTTAGTAGCACTAACTATAACTTGCAGCTCCGCCATGCACTGCTTATGACCTCACATATGACATCTCATAACATGTTCTATGACATCATTTATGTGTACATAGCTTACCCGTGTTCTGCGTCTCTTATAATGCGCATAGCAAGTCGAGCTCCCTGCATTCCAAGCTTATATAGTGATAAACCACACCCTTAGATAACACTGGGCCATGACCCATTCTGGTGCGGTACGCTAAAGTTCTCCCCCCTTACATTGTATTAGCCAGGGTAGAGCTGCACGGGATGGTGGGCGTACATATGTAAACGTGCCCCCGGTGGTGAGCTCTACTGCTGTTTGGGGCCTATTGTAGATGTGTAGAACCGCAAACGCTTTGACTAAAGATAGGACCTCTATACGGATGCCTCATAGTACAGTAACAACTTTGCTTTCCTCTCTGATTTAGCGTTAAGTGGATACCCTCTGTCCTATGATATCCTGTTAACCTGCCTACACTGCATCAGGATAGAAATGCCACTGAGGTCGATTTTAGATATAGGTATATTTTACTGTTTACACTTGGGGTGAGCTATGGGATATGTCACGGCTCAATCTGGATGGGGTTAAATACTTGTAACAAGGTTGGCATAGGATTGATGTTTTTGTTGAGTTCACTCTCACATTTGGGTTATTGTCACATGGTAGCAGGTGGAGGTTATGTGGTTATTATAAGAAGCATGATACTCAGGATGAGTTCGTGTTTTTATGATTTAGTGATACAACATACGCTGCTAAGACTGATGGGAACGCTTTGATAGCCAGTGACATTGTGGTATAGCCAAGGAAAATAGACCATAATCTGTACGATTTTGGTAAGAATATCAACGTAATGGTGATTTCTCATTTTGAGTATTGATGAGGCATGATCCGACATCATCAAAGTGAATGCCCATCGGATGTCACTCATCTCTGTCTCTCCCTTGGTCCTCCTTTAGTGTTGGGATGTTCACTTCATTGTTGGACTTCTCTTTGTTATTTTCATTTTTATTTTACTTTAAGGCTCTCCTCACTCTGTGGATGGATCTCTCACTAGCCGCAGTTTTGAATGATGGATATGGGTGATTTAATCAGTGCATGATGCGCTGGTTACACATTAGCTATAATGCAAGTGGTGGTACTACTTTTGTGTGTTTTTTATGTCTCACTAACTAATGAGGGTGTTGGCCTGTGGATCATGCACTTGCTTTTCATGCTCGTCTGTCTCTTTCCTTCCTTTGTCTTTCTTGTATCCATGTGTTTTGGGTGAAGATGTTGATCCGTTTGCCTTGATGTGAATATAAGTGTCTGCCTTCCTTTCCCTTCTTATTGAACTACGTGAGTAGTGTCTGTAATGTTGATGTTCATTATGTTGGATGATGTGTTTTAATAAACAGGTTTTAAATGTACTTTTTAATATTATGGCCATTATGTTCAAGTATTTCTGATCATGATGTTTTCAAGTCCCTAGTTGTTTTTCCTAAATGTTGGGTTGTGATATTAGATTTACTTATTGTTTGTGTAGTTGTACACATTTGTTGTATAATATGGTACGTCTTTTTATTTGATATTTGTGTTTTTAGTTTTCAAATACACTTATGAATGTTATGCTTCTTACATGTTTGCAGCCCTGAGGAGGCCTATATTTAGGCAAAACTCGTTGGCTGCACTTGCTGAAAAAGTAATAGAATAAAAAAGAAAAAATCGCAAGCAGGGACTGGCTCATCTTGCTTTCTTTAGTACTATGCTTAAGTTATTGCTTGTTACACTTTGGACTGTTGTTGCCACTCATTCTATGTTCTAAGACATTAACATTTCCAATACTGCCTAATGACTTTTTAGTTTCTTCATGCACAAGTTTTATAAAAATTTGTTGACCCATGGCAGGAGTCAACTGCAAAAGGTCACCAAAAACTATGACGTGTTTTCCTCCAACCAAAACATCATAGTCAGTTCTGAGGACCTCTTGCACTCTCAGATGCATAAAAGCTAGTATAAGCAGCTAGTCCAGTATGAGCAGTAACAATACATGAAAGATCACAGCTAGGTTTTCCTGAACAACTGCAGTGAGCACTTTAATTACAAACTTTTCCCTGTACCTGCCTGACCACTAACCTAGACAAGTGAAGGCTTGAATGTTTTCCAAGTACATTCGGACTTATCAGGTAGCAGTCCATGCTCTACAGATTTTGTTATTTGCTGAAAAATCTTCAGCTGTTCTTCATTTAGTTGTAAGATCAAACTTTTTAAATCAATGCTCTCGCTTCTCAATTGACCCATAGCATTTTCTAGTTTTCTACTTAATTCATAGCTATGGACGCCTCTTTTTTAATGATAGATGGCCAAGGGGATCTTGACTATTAGGCCCTGAGCTCTGGCTGTCTTGTGAGCTGTCTTTTGCAACTTCTATAGCAATTGTTTCCTCCAGTTGGATTTCCTTATTTAACATATTCTGATATGTGGGAAACACTTCACATTGGATGATATCTTTGACTGCATCGGAAGCATCTTCATAGCAGTCATAATCACCTAGCAGTTCAGTCTCTGACGCCAAGATTTCAGTAGTTGCAAGAGAGCCAAGTAAAAGAATTCTCTTTTTTCACCTGTTAGACAGATCAAATTACAATGATTATTGAGACTTGGTTTTGCATGTCTCAGTAAACATCCGTTACAGCCAGTAACTGCAAACTTTCCTTGCTCAATGTTCTCATCTATAATATTTCTATATGTATACTACTGCAGTACTTCATACAAACACATGTTTTCTAGATGGACACTTCGGTTAGAATAATAAGTGTCCATCATATTTGTTTTAAGAAGCTCAGTACTTTCTGGGTCAAACTGAGCAAGATATTACGTTTCAGGAAAAGGTCTTAACACATGTTTTTGTGTTGATGCCATGCCTAAACTAGCCCAAATTATTGCTCTGGACTTCCCATGTAAGCTGGAAGAACTAAGGGCCTGATTTAGATCTTGATAGATGGGTTACTCTATTACAACGGTGGCAGATATCCCCTCCTCGAAATATAAATCCAATAGGATATAATGGGATTTATATGTCACAATTTTCATAGGATCCGATTTCTCTGTGTGAGACCATTTTTAAACCGAAGCTATAAAGCGTTTTTACTTTAAGACTTCTCTGCTCCTATCTCTTCCCATACATCCTTCATCTCTGTCTTTTCTGACTTTGTTATAAATAACGTAATGTTTCAAGCTACAGCAATAGAATTGTCTGCTACAAATTGAATATCCATGCTGGCCTTCCAGATGGACAGGATTACTGGATTGTAATCATTGATAAGTTTTGAAGCCTCACTTCTTTCCAAATGATATGTATTTTTTGGAGGTTTCCCAGTAACAGTGTGTCTAACTGCAGACATAAAACTGTTTACTCTTCCCTTTGAGATTACAGGCCTGGGGAATCCAAAACGCCACTTAGTGTAGTATTTCCCTTTTTGCTCTGTATCTCCATCATTTATGGGACTGGAATCACAATAGCTCTGTTCTGAGACTCTTCTGGAATATCACAAGTTATATATTGCTCAGTGAATGACAACACTGAGTCATCATTATCTTGACCAAACTTTGGTGCATCGTTCACCCACAATAAAATATGTATATGTGGTGCTCCTCTAGCTTGGTATTCCTTTCTTCAGAAGTCTACAACCTCACCTAGTGGTGGATTATTTTTATTGCAGATAAATTGAAGCATGGCTTCAAATCTATGCTTGTAGTAGTCACAAGCATTTGCAGGATCAGTGGAACAGAATTCACCTGCAGATTTGAAATCAATCCCTGGAATGTTTGCATTAGCTTGCCTGAGGAAGTCATGAAGATCATCCCAAGCATACTCTGCACAACTCAAAGTAACAAATCAGGTGGGTGCACCTAGATTGCGTAACATACATTTCAGCTCACCATGATGACAGAACCAATATTTGCGCAAAATCGGACATTGGATGTCCCAAAACTGCCTGAAGCTAAACATAGGGAAAACCGAGGTGCTTCTATTTGGACGTGACACCTCTTTTTGGCAACCAAGCTGGTGGCCACAGGAGATGGGAGAAATCCCCACTCCCGTCTCTAAGGTGAAAAACCTCAGAGCATACTTTGATACTAAGTTATCCTTGGAGGGGCAAATCAATGCAATCACCTCCACCTGTTTCTTCATGATTAAAACTATCAGAAAGATCCTTCCTTTCATCCCACTTGAGCTCCAGAAAGCGGTGGTAACAGCTCTTATATTGTCCAGAATAGATTATTGCAGTGGGCTGTTCCTTAACATACAAGCACACTTCCTCAACAAAATGCAGGTCCTCCAAAACGCAGCAGCTCGCCTGCTGCTTGATATCCCGAAACATCAATCAGTGGCTCATGCCCTCCCAACCTTGCATTGTCTACCTGTTAAAAGAAGGATCGAATTCAAGGCCCTCTGCATCGCCTTTAAGGCACTACATGGACTTGGCCCCGACTACTTGGCAAACAAGTTCAAGTGGTACATTCCAGAGAGGCAGCTTCGCTCAGCGACATCTGGTAATCCCCAGGGCCAGAACGGCCTCATGGAGGGGAAAAGTTTTTTTGCAGGCACAGCCAGACTGTGGAACTCACACCCACTAGCACTTAAGACAGAAAACAATCTCCTGGCATTTCGTAAACTCCTAAAAACTCAGCTCTTTAACAACTAGCCTGTCTCCACCTTCCTAACACCCCGCACTGGCTTACAGATCATGATGAGCCGCCGCGCCTAGACACCTCCGGGTATTAGCGCGCGTTATATATCTAAATTTCATTTCAATATTCATTGGTACCACATTGGCAAGCCAGAACATTCATCAAATTACTTTCTAGTACCTCATCTTTATCATGTACATTTTCTACAAAAACTCCAGCACTCATGTCATTAAACCAAGTCCCTGTTCTCATAACATGGCCCACAGCATTAGAGAACACTGCGAGATAATTTTCAAACAAAAGGTGGAAAATGAATGGTATAGTTTGCCTAAAGCGGGGTCTTTGGAATATAGTCTACTGAATCTATATTCTGATGCAGGAATCTGTAGAGGACAGTCATCAAATGACCACCTTGTCTTGGAGGTAACAGCATCAGAAAACATTGTGCTTCTAAGCTCTTTTCCCACACACTTACTGGTTCTCCTTTTGCTTGCTTCATTTGGTACAATTCTAAAGCATCATCCATTATATCTCTGGAATTTAGAGGGTGGATACTGTAATGTTCGTATATTTCATCTGCTTCACCTAAAACAACTTTTTCAAACTGACCAAAAGCAGCTGATGGGGAACTTTCTGTTCTAAGACAGGTAACCTGTTCCTCTACAGCAATATCTTTATAAAATACATTTTCTATTTTACGGTATTGTAAAGATCTCTTAACCCTATGAATGCTGACAAGTTCTTGCCAATTTGTTTTCTCTTTGGTAGGAACTCCGTTAACTAGAACCACTAGTGGTTCCTCTTAATCTCTATCTACCCCTGTATTTTCAATATTCTCCTTCATATTCTAGGGCAAGTACACAATGTTACCTTTCAAACCTTTTAGTAGTTCAGAAGGAGGTAATTTCTTATTTTTAGTTTCCATTCTAACAGTGGCTTGGAAGGAAAGTACTGTCTATATGAGAATAGTCTCGTAGACATTCAGATTTTGAAGTTTAGAAAGAGAAAAACAAAGGCTCAGGCAGAACAAATGCTTGTATGTCATACATTCAATAAAACAAGCATCAATGTGTGGAGACACCGTTACACATGAGTAATGACAGGTAAAATAGCGTTTACGGTGTACAGAGAGTCGACGACTTTTCGATCCCTTGTGAGCAATTGTGGGATCATCATCAGGACATTATATTACATGCCTGAGTAAAATTGCCTGTAAAACATTAAGGGTAAAAAAAGGAAAAAAGACAATAGGGGGGGTCAGTATAAAAGAGGTTATAAAAACGGCGAGTAGACAAATACCATGCTGATGTGGGTGACATGGTGGTTAATTCCAATTGCGGAGTGAAAAAGTGAGAAATGACTATGCAGACCATGGAGAAAGGTGGTGAAAATGCACGAGACGATGCCCACCCGCCCGCTGAATTGGTAATCTGAAAGAAACACATAGTGATAGATTCCTTACCTTAAAATATCCCCAGGCGTCAGACTGGATCTGGAAAGTTTTCGTCAGCAGTACCCCTGCGCGTCGGTAGGTGCCGTCGTGCGGCTCCGCGTCCGTCGTTGGCGTCGTGGTCGCCGAAATGACGTTGCGGGCGCTACTTAGACGCCGCCCACGCGCGCTGATGTCAGTTCTTTCTTTTTCCGCACCAGCAAGCGCAGATCCGGGAAGAGCAGGAACCCCCAGTCAATTTTTGACTGACTTTTTGAGGCTTTTTGTCTCCATTTTTCATCGAGTCTTCGACTCCTGGTGCAGTTAGGATGCCCGGTTTTAAGTCCTGCGGGGACTGTCACCGTATGATGTCGGTGACGGACCCGCACCGTGTGTGTCTTTTCTGCCTTGGGCGCAACCACGATCCCAAGTCGTGCCCCGACTGCCGGCCATGGCGCCGAAGACTTTGTGGGAGCGGTCCCGAAAGTTGCTGGAAGCCCGGCAGTCGGCTCCGCTCCGTTCGAGGTCCCGGTCCCGTGGGAGGTCGAGGGACCCTGCGCAGAGTCATCACCATCGGTCTTAGGGATCCAAGACTTCGCACTCATCAGGTAAGGCGAAGCACAAGAAGTCGAAGAAACGCCATCGTTCTCCGACTTCCCCTCGCCGGTCACGCGACGCGGCTGAGGGTGCGGGTGGTGCCTCCCCCGCGGCTCCGGCGGAGCCTGTGCAGTCGCCGCCAGCCTACCCGCCCTTCCCGGGTCCGTCGGTGACTCCGGCCCAGATACAGGAATTCCTGTCGGCCATGGCCCGCCTCTTTGGGCCGTCAAGTCCCGCTGGTGCGCCTTCGGGCCTCGCGGACCCGACTGGGGGTCCTCGCCTTTCCTCGCCGGTGGCTCCGGCCCCGGCGTCGCCGTCGGCTCCGGCCTCGGCACCGCAGGACCCCCCTGGATCCAGGCCTGGATCCCGGTCGACGCCGGTTGACCTTATAACACCTCCACCGACGTCGACCCCACCGGCACCACTTCTGACGCCGCCCGCTCCTCGGGACGTCGTCAACCCCGGTTTCAGCCCCAAAGTGGACGCGGCGTCGAGCCGGTGTCGATCGATGCCGTTCTCGACGTTGCTCGGGGATTTCTATCCCCATGTCCCTGCTCCTTATTTTAGGACTGTTGAACAGCCTGAGGAGGTAGGGGAGGACTGGGAGGGGTCTGAGGACCCTCTCGCAGCTGCTTGCGAGTCTGAGCAGGACTGGGCTGAGGAGTTGGGGACACCAGTGGTCTGGATACCTCACCAGACCTTGGCATGCTGTCTCCTCCTACCGTGGCTACGGAGGAGGGTGCTAGTTATGCTGTGGTGTTGCGTAGGGCAGCCGAGGCCCTACACCTCGTGCTCCCTACTGTGGCCATCAGGACTAACCTCCTGACAGTGGTGCTTCAGCCAGCAGCTACTTCTGCGGAGCCGCTGCTTCCCTTCAATGAAGCCCTTTCTGACGTTCTTTTGGGCACTTGGTCCAGGCCCACCACAGAGGCTCCTGTGGATAGGAACGTGGCCCGACGCCATCGCCCGGCTCCTGGTGACCCCATTTTACTCTCCCAACACCCCACCCCCGAGAGCTTGGTTGTCCAAGCCTCTGCTTCCCCATCCGCCTTCCCTTCCGCACCACCGGATAGGGAATCCAAGAAACTGGATCAGTTCGGAAAGAAGATTTTTTCTTCCGCCAGTTCTGCGCTGCGGTCCGTGAACACCGCATGCCTCTTGGGCCGTTATTCCCACCCTCTGTGGGATATGGTGGCGCAAGTGCTGCCCCAGTGTCCGGAGGAGGCCCGGACAGCTCTCTCCCAGGCTGTTGCAGAGGGGAGAGACGCAGCAAAGTTCATGATTCGTTGTGGCCTAGACACCCCCGACTCACTGGGCAGATCGATTGCAACGACAGTGGCGGTTCGACGCCACGCCTGGTTGAGGACAACTGGATTTTCGGGGGATGTCCAAAACACACTTATGGACATGCCCTTTGATGGCCGTCGCCTCTTCGGCGACAAAGCGGACAGCGCGTTGGAGCGGTTTAAGGACTCACGGGCTACGGCCAAGTCCTTGGGACTCTCTGCAGTCCGCCCTCCTCCGCCTTCTGCTTTTCGCTCCTTTCGTGGCACCGGAAGGGGTGCCCGCAGCGTTCGCAACAGAGCCACAGGCCTGCGCAGCAACCATCCCAGCGCGGCCGTAGACGCAGGTTACGCCGTGGTGGACCAAGGGGCCAGCGGGCGGGTCAGTCCACCTCCACCCCGGCCACCACTGCCTCCAAACCTTCCTAGCCGAACTTTCAGGCCCATCAAACGCCAGTGGGCGGCAGGCTTCGCCATCACCTCCCCCACTGGCGCACCATCACTTCGGACAGGTGGGTTTTAGAGATAGTCCGGAGGGGCTACTCCCTCCCCTTCGAGACTACCCCTCCAGCCATGCCACCTCAGTACCACCGCATGTCGGGGGATCACTTGGTGCTTCTTCAGCAGGAAGTTGCGGCCCTCTTGACCAAGGGGGCCATCGAGCGCGTTCCGACGCCAGAAGTAGGTCGTGGTTGTTATTCCCACTACTTTGTGGTACCCAAGAAGGACAAGGGCCTGCGTCCTATCTTAGACCTCCGGAACGTCAATCGCTTCCTCCGCAAAGAGAAGTTCAAGATGCTCACTCTGGCTCAGGTCTTGTCAGCTCTCGATCCACAAGACTGGATGGTAGCGCTAGACTTGCAGGATGCCTATTTCCACATCCCAGTCCTGCAAGCCCACCGGCGTTACCTGCGGTTCACGGTAGGCCACGAGCACTTTCAGTTCACCGTGCTCCCTTTTGGCCTTACCAGCGACCCTCGGGTGTTCACAAAAGTTATGGCGGTGGTCGCAGCTCATCTGCGCAGATCAGGGTTTCAGTCTTCCCCTATCTCGACGACTGGTTGTTGAAGGCGGGCTCGCCCCAGGCAGTCGTCTCCCACCTCCAGACCATGGCCGACCTCCTCCACTTGCTGGGGTTCTCCATCAACGTGCCGAAGTCGCACCCGATTCCCTCTCAAAAGCTCCTCTTTATCGGAGCGGTTCTGGACACGGCGCAGTTTCGGGTCTATCCTCCCGAACAGCGAGTCTGGGATATTCGGGCTCTGATTCCAATCTTTCAGCCCTTGTCCCGGGTATCGGTCAGAGTGACTCTGAGGCTGCTGGGCCTCATGGCCTCCTGCATCCTGCTGATCGATCATGCCAGATGGCATATGCGGGCTCTGCAGTGGGACCTGAAGTTCCAGTTGGCGCAGCATCAGGGGAACCTGTCCGATCACGTCCAGATCTCGGAGGGCACTGCACGACAGTTGCAGTGGTGGCTCACGAACCGGCATTGGGTCGACGGCAGATCCCTCTCCCTTCCCCAACCGGAGTTTACAGTGGTGACGGATGCGTCCCTCCTGGGATGGGGCAGCCACATGGGAGAGGCGGAGATCAGAGGCCTCTGGTCTCCGGCGGAGTCAAAGCTCCATATCAACCTTCTGGAGCTTCGGGCGATCCGGCTTGCACTGAAGGCATTCCTTCCCTCTGTCAAGGGAAGAGTAGTGCAGGTGTTCACAGACAACACCACCGCCATGTGGTACTGCAACAAGCAAGGCGGGGTGGGGTCATGAACCCTCTGTCAGGAGGCTCAGCGTCTCTGGACATGGCTGGAACATCAGGGCATGTACCTGGTGGTTCAACACCTGGCAGGTTCTCTGAACACCAGGGCGGACGAACTCAGCCGCAGGTGCATGCTGGATCACGAATGGCGTCTTCACTCGGAGGTGGTGAAAGGTCTCTTTCAGCAGTGGGGAGAGCCTTTGTTAGATCTATTCGCCACCGAAGAGAACGCGCAAAGTCATCAGTTCTGCGCGTTGGAATTTCCAAGGCGGCACTCGCTCGGCGACACTTTTCGTCGCGAGTGGAGTTGCGGTCTGTTGTACGCCTTTCCGCCTATACCACTTCTGCCCAGAGTGCTGAAGAAGATCAGGCGCGACCGGGCACAAATCATCCTTGTGGCCCCGGATTGGGCTTGAAGAGTATGGTATCCCGAGCTACTCAGTATGAGCATCGATCCTCCGATCAGACTGCCTCTTCGGGAGGATCTGTCGCAGCAGCAGGGGACGGTCCTCCACCCGAACCTGTCCAGCCTCCACCTCTTTGCGTGGAGATTGAGCGGCGGAAGTTGATTCCTTTCGACTTGCCTCCTGAAGTTTGTGATGTCATTCTGGCAGCCAGGCGTCCCTCCACTAAGTTGGTATACGCCTGTAGGTGGAACAAATTTGTGGCATGGTGCACAGCAAAGGCTGTGAATCCCCTTTCTGCCCCTCTTTCAGAAGTCCTGTTGTTCCTTCTCCCAGCAGGGCTCTGCTCTGGGCACTATCAAGGTCTATCTTTCTGCTATTTCGGCCTTTCTCAGGCTCCCTGATCAGCCCTCTCTTTTCAAGTCCCCTGTTGTAAATAGATTTTTAAAAGGCGTTACACACCTTTTTCCTCCTATTCCTTTCGTGATGCCTCAGTGGGACTTGAATTTGGTTCTTACATACTTGATGTGTGCTCCCTATGAGCCCCTTCACAACTGTCCTCTTCGTCTCTTGACCTTGAAGACTGCCTTCCTGGTGGGCATCACCTCCGCTAGGCGAGTGAGTGAGCTCCAGGCTCTTTCTTGTAAGCCTCCTTTCCTATCAGTCCATTCGGACAAGGTTGTGCTCAGGCCCCGTCCTTCCTTTTTGCCAAAAGTGGTTACGGCCTTTCACATTGGGCAGACTATTACTTTGCCCACCTTCTTTCCGCCTCCGCATCCTTCCAGAGAGGAAGAGAGGCTCCACCGTCTGGACCCAAAACGTGCGCTCTCATTTTATCTCAACCGCACACAGCAGTTCCGGGTGGATGACCAGCTCTTTGTTGGCTACGTTGGCACCAAGAAAGGTTGGGCGGTACACAAGAGAACTATCTACCGCTGGGTTGTCTTGTGTATCAAAGCCTGTTACTCTTTGGCTAAAAAAGAACCTCCGGTGGGGCCGCGTGCTCATTCCACCAGAGCTACTGCGGCCACTACTGCATTGGGACGTGGTGTCCCCCTGCAAGACATCTGTCAGGCAGCCACGTGGGCCTCGCTGCACACGTTTACTAACCATTATTGCCTGGACAGCCAAGTCTGGAGAGACGGCTTCTTTGGCCGTTCTGTTCTCCGTGACTTTCTGGTGTGATCTTGGTTCGCAGACCCACCACCGGGGTTGGTATTGCTGCGGTATCTATTCTAAGGTAAGGAATCTATCACTATGTGTTTCTTTCAGATGAACAAGTTACTTACCTTCGGTAACGATATATCTGTAAGAAACATTAGTAGTGATAGATTCCTTACCGCCCACCCATCCTCCCCGTTCTGCGAACAGATTTCTAGGGTTAAGGTCATCCCTTTCAGGGCACTAGTTTCAATGCACCAGTGGTCAGTATCTTGCATGGCTCTGCGTTCCTGGTGCGGAAAGTCGTGTACAGAACTGACGTCAGCGCGCGTGGGCGGCGTCTAAGTAGCGCCCGCAACGTCATCTCGGCGACCACGACGCCAATGACGGACGCGGAGCCGCACGACGCCACCTACCGACGCGCAGGGGTACTGCTGACGAAAACTTTCTGGATCCAGTCTGACGCCTGGGGATATTCTAAGGTAAGGAATCTATCACTAATAATGTTTCTTATAGATATATCGTTACCGAAGGTAAGTAACTTGTTCGTTAGCTGGAGGAGGGATGGTTAATAAACTAGTGCTTACCCTGAGGGGTGCTAATCCTCACACTAAGTAGTACAGATAAATGAATGCCATAACGAGGCCCAGCAGGGGCCAGTGATCTGAAGCAGAGTGGAGAGGTGAGGCGGTCCAAGGAACCTAAAAGAAGAGGCGATTCGTGAGTGCGGCTTGCCGCGTGAGGTGAGTTGGACCATACCGGTGTACACTAAGATCTAGCCTTACTGTATAATCAGACTAAGACCGACAGGCCGTTGGAAAGGACAGCAGCCACGTGTCCTTTTGGGGAGATCAGGTACAGAAGGAGCGGGAAGGGGGAAACACAGCGCTGGAATGGGGCGGGGGTCGAGCAGGGGCACAGGGCAGAAAAAGAGTGAAAAATGAAAAAAGTGCGCAAAAGGGGGAAAAGAGAAAAAGAAAAAAAGAGTGCAAAGAAGGCAGAGTGGAAAATGAGGCAGAAAGCACAAGAACTTGAAGGCATATCAGCAGCAGAGCAAAGATTCTCCCCACTAGACCACCAGAGATTTGGCACAGGCAGGAGCCTGCGGGTGGAGGAAGGCCTCGAACCACCAATCAACAAGGGTCAGTGGACCTGCAAGGGGCAGCAGCTACCAGGCAGAGCTGCGCATGGAGGGAAGCAGTTCACTGACAAGGTCAAGGGCTTTGTGTACTTCTTCATTTGCAATGTATGGGATGTTCCATCGCAGGTCTATGTTGTGTAACATGCAGCATACCATGGTGATTTTGCACACCTTATCGGGTGAGTAGAGGAGAGCTCCACAAGTATTGTCCAGACTTTGAAATTTGGCCTTTAGGAGCCTAAAGGCCAGCTCCACTGGCCTCCGTGTTCTTCCATAGGCCTCATTGAAGCAGACTTCCCTGGCGTTGTTGGGTTCCTTAGCAGTGCTAACAACCATGGTCGATTAGGATAAGCTGAGTCTCCTATATAGGATGAAAAAAATTAACAAAAAATTGTAACACAATTTTAGATCATTACACTTTACAATAACCAAACAATATGGGGGCGTGGTCTAGCCGAGCTGCGAGATGGCCGCTCTATGAGAGGGCTCTGCCGGCTGAGACAAAATCCGCCCAGTATCCTCACATATCTCCGGGCACAATCTGTGCTCTTTTCTGATCTGGAGGTCGGACGCTGTGCCCTTTTTTAAGACCGGGCCGGGTTTCCGCTGCGGAGTGTGCTACAGGCCGCTTGCGTGCTGAGTACGGTGTGTGGGTCGACACGCGGAGCTGGGGTGACAGGAAGAAAACCCCGCTCAACGCACGGAGGCCCAATTGATTCAGAAGGGATCCAGTGCTGGAATCGACCAGCCTGCCGAAATCCTGCTCCAGACGGGTGCAGCGGGCCTGTGCTACGGGAGACAGCTACGTGAGGAGGCAGACTGCATCCGGTAACGACTGCTGGGTGTGAGGAGAGCTGGGCCGTGCGCGGGCCTGGGGCATCGTCTCGCTGCGCTCCCTGTCCTGAGGGTGCGTGTTGATCAACGGCGGTGGCGGACCTGCTCACCTGAGGCCCGCGGCCTGGCTGGGGGAGTTGCGGACGCGCGGGGTCACCCCGCTGATTGCTGAGGCCTGCTGTTGTTGGAGTGAGGCGTGCTGGGCTGGCGGCGGCTTGCGGCCTGACATAAGGACCCGTGAGTACTTCCCTGAGGTGTGGGTGGTGCTGCGGCCCGCTGGGGGCCTCCTCCTTCATACACCCCATGTGCCCTGAGTGAATGCATCCTCCAGGACAAGATTACTGTGCTGCATTGAAGTCGCGTGGTGTGAGATTCCCAGCACACACACGTGCATCTAAGCCCTGCTGCTATCCCCAAGAGGGAGGTGACTCCCTGCTGCGGGCAGGTCCATCGCCTACTTGCATGAGTACAGGACACTGGTGGGGACCCAGGGATATATATGCGTGAACTTGCTGCATACGGACAGACTCTCTCATTCATTCTGCACATACACTCATTCGCACTGGGACGGGAGATCGGGACTGTCCTCATGGGTCGTCCCCCTTCTATTCGGATGCATACCGTCTGCTTCTGTGCTGAGTCTACATTGCGGGGAGTTATTAACCTTGACTTTGTCCTCAGACCCTGGTCAGTGGATACTCACATGAATCGGACTGGGAGCGGGTGCGAGGCGCTGCTCAAGTGAATCCTCTTGTGCAGGTTGCAAAACACGCACTTTCCCTTTGCTAGACCTGGGAGGAGACGGAGGTACATAGTGGCCCTTTGCGTCCGTGGCTTCCTTCTGCAGAGCGTAACCCGATAATTCCCCTCACAGACACCATGGGGAAGGCGGACGCAAAACAATCCAAACTCTTGTTCGAAAATAAGAGGCTTACTAGGAACATGGACTCTGATCAAGACCCAGATGCAGAGCTCAGGGATGAAGCTGCGGAGGGGAGCGGAGACTTACGTGCTATCCTTCTGGAAGTTAAATCAAGTCTCAAAACAATAGACCACAAGATAGACAAGCTCACAGATAGATTAGATCAGGTTAAAAGGCAAGTGGACGATCATGAGCTACATATTGATAAACTGGAAAACCGAACCACTGAAGCCCACGAATTTCATGCCGAATCCAGGGAACAATTACTTAACATGGAAAAGGTCCTGGAGGTCATTAAGGCTAAGAATGAGGATTTGGAGGCCCGGTCCCGTAGAAATAACATCCGCATTACGGGAATACCGTATACAACGGCTATGGGCAAAGTCAAGGATTTTGAGGATACACTATTCCGGGACATCTTTAGGACAGCTCTTTCGGCTATGTTCATTGTGGAGAGGGCACATAGGTCCTTGGCTCCGAGACCTCCTGTGGGCGGGACTCCGAGACCCATTCTGGCACGTCTGCTCAATTATAGGGACAGAGACAATATACTCCGTGCGGCAAGGGAAATGGGTCAGATCACTCATCAAGGAAATCAGATCTCCTTCTTCCCTGACTTTAACCCGGCGGTCCAGGCCGCAAGACGAGAATTCATTCCAGTCAAGCGTATTCTGCGCCAAGCGTGAATTGACTATGCCCTACTGTATCCTGCGAAACTAAAAATCACACACGAACGTAGTCACCACTTGTTCACTGATGCCAAGTCGGCGGCGAAGTTTGCCAAACATGCTACGAGTGCTAAGCTCCCGCCTAAACCATCCGGAAGATCGGAAGCGACCCTCAGTGACAATGACTGAGTCCTACCCTTTATATACTATACTAGCACTGCTGGGAGTGTGGTAAGGAGGTGGGAGGGAGTTTGCTATATGTTGTGTTACATTTATAAAGGTTTCTGACTCCCTCCGCAGCCCGCACTCGACGTTTCACAAAGGGGATGGACAATTTCATATTTTCTCTCATTGAGACTCTCAGCCACCTGGTTTACAGCCAGGGTGTATGCTGGGGACACCTCTACCCAGGGAAGAGCTCCCGTTCTTGTTTTCACACGCCTATGTTGGGAGGCAGTTTGAAGTTGTGGGTGGGGAGGGATATTTGTACTCAACTTGAATGGGGGGTTGGTGTGGGTGGGGGTGTGGGACTGAGGGTATGGTACAGGAATGTGTTACTAAATGGTCACGAAATTTATTTCATCTTCTATACATGTGTCACCAGACAGGCAGGGATAGTAGAGATGGGGCTGCTCACAAATACCAACTGACTACGACCATCCGCTGGTTGTTGATTATCCGGGAACATGACGAGGGGTTGCATGGTGCTACCTGGTCACATTGCCACTCACAAAAATGCCCAATCTAAGACTCTTAACGTGGAATATCCGAGGTCTGAGTGACCACAGGAAGGCAAGGCTAATTCAAGCATACTTAATACGACATAAGATCGACATCTGTTTCTTGCAGGAGATGCATATCTCTGACACGTCCAACACTAAACTACACCATAGACATTGGGGGGAGACATACTCTGCTGGGTACTCTAATTATGCACGGGGTGTAGCTATCCTCACACGCAAAGGACTGGAATGGACAACCATGCACACATTATCAGACCCCGAGGGCAGATATGTTATCCTTAAAGGCTCTGTGTGGGCTAGAGGTAGTGCTAGCGGCTATTTACGGTCCCAACACAGACGGCCCTGACTTTTTTCATAATGTGTGGGCCCAGATAGCTGGGTTGAGTTGTGATACGATTATTTGGGGGGGCGACTTCAACGCCATTTTAAATGATACCCTGGACAGACGAGGGGCGGCACGGAAACTGCATCCCCGGACCGGCATAGCTCTCAATTCCCTCATCCAAGACAACGACCTAATAGATATTTGGAGAAATTATCACCCAGATAGCGCAGTGGGCTCTTGCATTACCTCTCATCATAATGCCTGGTCCAGACTGGACTTTTGGCTCGTATCCCGGGACATTGCTGTATGGACCTCGGCGGTGGACCTCCTGCCGCGGACCCTCTCTGACCACGCCTCTTGCCTCCTACAGCTGGATACCCCAGCTCCCGCTAGGAATCCCTTTGCATGGAGACTTCCTCCTTTGGCTCTGCTAGATCCTGTTTTTCGTGAGGAAATAGCAAATGATATCAATGATTATTTCAATACCAACACAGGTTCGGTTGAGTCGGCGGGTACACTGTGGGAGGCCTTTAAGGTGGTCATAAGAGGATGCTGTATTGCCATGCAAGCAGGTGTGCTGCGCTCTATCAGACAGAGACTCCAGGCACTCGAGGTATCAATTAAGGACAGAGAAACACAGTATTTTAACACGGGCGAGGGTGAACACTTAGCGTCACTTCAAACCCACCTTTCTGAATATACTGAAGAGGCAAACCGGGAAGTGAGATTTATGGGGAAATATAGTACTGCTAGAAGATACGGGGAGGGGGACCGCCCTGGTAAAACCTTAGCGGCTATGCTTAGGCCCCCGAGAACGTCTGCTTTCATCACAGACTTGAAACAGGAAAACGGTGAGCCTATTAGAGGTTCGCAACGGATTTTAGATCACCTTGTAACGTTTTTTGCCGACATATATTCTTCTACCATTCCTGACATGAAGGTGGAAATGAATGCTTATCTGGAATCTCTAGAGCTGCTTTGGCTTGGCAAGGCACATAGAGAATACCTAAATGAGCCCTATACAGTGGAAGATATCGTTGGGGTCATAAATAGCCTTCCGAATGATAAAGCCCCCGGGGTAGATGGCTTGACCACTTCATTTTATAAAACTTACAACGCAATCTTAGCTCCGCACTTATTAGAAATGTACCAGGAGTCGATCGACAAGAGCTGCTTCCCACCCACGATACGCGAAGCTGTAATCCTAACATTGCTAAAACACGATAAAGATCCCACCTGCTGCGATTCTTATTGCCCATTATCTCTTATTAACGTGGACATCAAAATATATGCTAAGTTGGTAGCTCAAAGACTTCAACCTTTACTCCCCTGATAGCAAGACCGGATCAGTCTGGATTTATACCGGACAGGTCGACTGCACATAATTTGAGAACCTTTTTACCCTACTCCATTATCTACACCCTCAAACTCCTGCTGCGGCGGTGCTGCTGGATGTAACTAAAGCTTTTGATTCACTCAAATGGTATTATCTTTTCACCATATTGGGAAGGTTAGGCTTTAGTCCGACATTTATGGCCCAGATAAAGCTTCTATATGCCGGTCCCACCGCCAGACTTCGAGTAAATGGGCTCCTATCCGAAAGCTTCCCCATAACAAGAGGCACGAGGCAGGGTTGCCCTCTGTCCCCCCCTCCTCCTTGCTATAGCGATGGAGCCCTTAGCGGCTCGTCTGAGACAACATCTTGCCAGAAGGGGGATAGGATTTTCCACCAGAGGCCTGATTATTTCGCTATACGCGGATGATGTCATGCTATATATAACTGACCCAGCTGCAAACACTTCTCTTGTCTTACGTGAACTGACTAGATTCGGTGGGTTATCTGGGATCCAAATCAACTAGTCCAAATCTACAATGTTCCCCCTAACAGATAGCACAACTCCTTTTACGTTGGAATACCCTCTCAAATGGGCTGAAGGACCGATTAAATATCTGGGGATCTGGCTCAGCCGGGATCTGCAGGAACTTTGGGAGATGAATTTTGGGCGCACCGTTAGCTGGTTAGAGGAGAAAATTAAAACCTGGTCACAACTGCCTCTCTCCTTTGCGGGAAGAATTGCCAGTGCCAAGATGATCGTGCTACCAAAGTTCCTATATCTTTTTGTCAATTTCCCCATCCCCCTCCCCCAGGCATTTCTGAAGACATTAAGGTCTTTGATGATACAACTTGTATGGGCTGGGAAACAAGCACGTATCTCCTGGGAACTCTTGACTCTGCCTTTGAGTCAGGGGGACTGGGTGCACCGGACATCCCCCTATATGCATATTGTGCACAAGCTCAGTTCTTCCATCATTGGGTATTTCCCACTCCCTTTCAACCACATGTCGCAATTGAGCTAGACAGATCGTCACCAGTCCCCTTAAATGTTGCTGTGTTCTCCAAATATTGCAGACTGAGAAACGAAATTGACACTGTGGAGACGCTTCTCTGGGCTTGGGATGGACTGCGGATGAGAGCTGGACACAGACAGTTATACGCCCCCTCTGCCCTTCTTATATTCAATCCCCAGGTGTCGGCATTGGCAAATCGAAGTGATGTTCTGAGAGCTGCCAGGCTTGGATGGCAGACATTTGCCGATTTATTCCCCGGGGATGTTTTTATTCCCTCTCCGGAGGCAGCGGGAGACGACAGAGTGAACTTTGCTGACTTATTTCTATACTATCGGATCCGAGCTAACTGTCGCAATCTGCATGACTCTTTCCCCGCCCCCCCAACCACGCTGACAGCACTAGAGCAAGTCCTCCGCAACACATCACAACGTAAACTAATTGCCCGAATATATAATGCTATGCAACTCTCTTTCCCCATTACTTGTCCCATATCATTTGAGAGTTGGAATGTAGAACTAAGTAGTCCTTTATCAGAAGAACAGTGGAAATTTTGCTGTGGACAGTTGGAGATGTTATCCCCGAACTACAAACTACGCCTAATCCACTTTACATTTTTGCATAGATCTTATAGAACGCCTGCACAACTTTTTAGGATGGGACTTCGTGAGGACACTAGGTGTTGGAGATGTAGCTCGCCCCAGGCTTCTTTTCTTCACCTGGCTTGGTACTGCCCTAGGAAAGCACAATATTGGGTGGAAATCTTTGGGTCCATTAACGAGATACTAGAGTCGAGACTGGAACCATCGCCACTACTGGGCATCCTAGGATATACAAAAGACTGTGAGGTTGAGACCAGGCGTCTCCTGGCGATGCTATTGTTGCTGGCGAAAAGACGGGTTGCTATGTCCTTGGGGAGGGCCAGGGTCCCAAAACATCAAAATTGGGTTACTGATGTTGCACATTGTCAGGAACAGCTTGATATATTTTGGGAATTGATGCCGCAGGCATCCAGACTTTGGGACATCTGGGGTCCCTTTCATGACTGGGTTAGATCTCAGGACTCCAGTTGCCGCCTCTCCTGAGTCCTAGGGCCGCACTGGAATTCAGTGTACTCTCGGACGATGTGGCCGGAACGGCATGCTGTAACTCACTATCATCAAGGCACACCTCCTCAAGATAAATTGTACATTACAGATTATAATGCTGAGCCCCTCCACTGGTCTCAATGTTGCTATTTAATATGTATGATGATCTGATTAGCTTGCACTAATACGTGACTATGTTGCTGTACCGGTTTTTCCCCGGTTCACGGGTGGTTGTTCTTTTTCAGTTTTTTCCTAGTTCCCTTTCTCTTTCTTTCTCCTTTCCGTTTACGCCCTTCTACTTTCTCTTATCCTTCCATTACAGGATTATGCTCTTTCTTTCCCCCTTCTAAATCTTCTCTTCCAAGTACAAACACGGTACACTGCATTTGTCGATGTTTTTTTTTATAATCTGTACTTATTACATTGCCCTGTATGATTTGTATTTTCTGTTATTGTTTTATAAAATGTTCATTAACTAAAATATAAAAAAACTACAAAAAACAATATAATGGCAGATAGTACCTACCAACAAGCCAGGCCCTCTCAGGTCCAAGTTGTGACCTTTGCACGTGCATGCTGCTGTTCTGTAGTACAAAGGAAACATGGATTGATTCATTAAAATGTGCACACGCTTGTGATGTACAAATCTGGGAAGCAGACAACTTGCACAGTGATTGAATGGAAGTTCGTTCGACTGCAGTGCACTTGTTCTCTGGCGTGTGATGGCACTAAGGCAATAATATGTGTGCCATCAATTGCTCCAACCAAATGTGGTAGGCAGCCCAAGGTGTAAAAATCCCCCTTGACACTGGCAAAATCCTGGTTTGTAGGAAAATTAATGAAGTTGTTGATGTGTCTCATCATTGAAGAAAGAACTTGTAGCGCACTGGTGAAAGGTGGTTGTGACATTCCACCAGATACTGCCACAGTGTATTGGAATGATCCTGTGGCCACAGAATGGATTAATGCCATTATTTTAATTAGTGGTGGTACTGATGTGGGATTCATATTGTGAGGCAGAAAATCTGTCACCAGCTAAAGACATAAATCCGGAATAGTTTGCCTATTCAATCTGAACTTTTTGATGATATGCCGTTCTTCCATTGTGCACGGTCTGGAAATGGGCGGAACACTTGAGGCTGTCTTCTCATCACTCTCCCTGGGTACATATATCTGCATTGAATTATTTGTGGACATTTTGGAACATTTTCCACATATTTATGTTTGATAACTAACAAAAATGTCATGTTGTACTTAAAACATATTCTCAACATATTTTATTCTAACATTTGAACCTGCCATTTTTTCATCACAAATGGCATTTTTAACCTGCAAATATTTTTCTTTTTGAAACAAATGTGTTAATAATACATTTCAAATGTATTAATATTCACTCATTCTTTTTCTAAGAAAAAACAATGTTTTCCAAAATACCGTCAACTGAAGTGTAAACAACAACTATTTCCTTTAACCCCTTCGATGCTCGTGACGAGCTCAGCTCGTCATGCTGCGCGGTCGCGCTGTGCGCATGACGAGCTGAGCTCGTCACGACCACACCCGCGATCGGAATGTCCAGCACAGGAGCGGAATTCCGATCGCGGTCAAGGGGTTAACCACAGTAACGCACTACGTATACATGTTTTTTTTGTTTTTAAATGAATGAGTGACCTCCGAGTTTTGAATATGTAGACAAAGTTGCCACCATTTTGAGGGGTGGTGACGAACTTAACAGTCACAAACACACTATTTGACCATCTAAAATGGCGGGTGCCTGGCCTCGCCGTCAGGGCATTTGGTATCAGACTGCTGTGGCGGAAGTTGACCGTGTAGTGGGTGTTAAGACGGACACAGCTATAGTCTAATGTGTGTGAGAGCAATGTACGGAGGCCAATGGCAGTGTCTGTCTCTGCTATTGATTGCTTATGGCGCATACATGTACGTGGCGGTTCAAAAAGTTCACTTGCTTCCTAACACTGCAGCCATCAAGACGTCCACCACTTTTGCTGCTGTTTTTGACCTCTGGGAGCAACGATGCCAGGTCGAGCAGGTGACAGGGCCCCTGCATTCTCGCTAGAGGATTTGGAGTTGCTGGCAAAGGAGGTCCTGTCCCTGTACAGCCAGCTCTATGGCTCACCAGAGGAACAGGTAAATGTTTAAAATGTATATGTGAATCTGTCTAACTGGTGTTTTTTCAACAACACAGGCTACAATGTCCCTTTGAGTTCCTGAGGGAAGTGTAGTGATTGAAGTGAAGTGTCATATATTTTTTTCCTTACATAGGACAATTATGTTGGGGATTTGTAAGCACTTCATGATTTGAAAAAAAAAACTACATTAGTATGTGTTGTGTGTTTAAATCCCTAGATTCCATTTGGTGTGTATTTAGAGATATATCTATGCATATATCTATGTATAAGTATGAATCACATCATGTTAATTAGGAAACACATGATATTGTCTTAACAACTGTACAAATATATATATATGTTTTTTACATACCAAATGAAAATTATGTTTGCTATGTGTATCATCCCACAAATCACTCAGCCTAGATCAGGGGTCTCCAACCTGTTGATGGGGAGCTACCCATAGCTCCCAGACTCCTTCAGAGTAGCTCACAGCCTTGAGGTCAGTTATAAAATGAGCACAAGGTCATATTTTCATATAAAAGTTAAGGAAAGGCTGTGTTCACTTGATGTCATGATCATTAGGCTGCAGCAGTGCCTGAAAATGAGCAGTGCTCAATCAGAATCATGGGCCAGGCTGGGGCTGAGTCACAGTGGCAAACAACTGAAGCACTGAGGTATATCTCTCTTAAAAATAATTCCTTGTTAACTCCGAATTGGAGTTGTGAGTAAAAATAAGCCCCTGGATGATTTTAAATGGACAATTGAAATGGAGAGTTAACTAACTTACTGAGCTAACACTTCATTTCATTTTTCACCCATTTCAACATGTTGCATTTCCAAACTGCTGGCCCATTACCCCCAGTGGCCACTATACACTGTGCCATTAGTATTTAAGCAATATAAAGCCCTTTTTTACATGTGAAAATTTTTAAGTGCAGTTTGGTAGAATATTTCTAAGCACTTTTAATTCCCCCAATTCAAAAGGTCATACAATTGTATGTTTGTGTCATCCATGTAACGGTGCCACATATGGCAAATGGTGTGTCCTGTGCTGCAAGTACATACCACACAGACTCTGTCACGCGTACAATTATATCGCATTCATACGTACACATGTTCATGCTTCCCCAAAGAGCACGCTCCCACTGACACACATGGCAGCCCTTTCATAGTGCCCTTAGTCATAGTATTTAGTTCAAACCATAGTATCTGGCTCTATGGATTTTAGGCATCAAGTCAATGAAGCTGGCCATGAGAGTGTCTGGTAACAATGCACACATTGTTTAGCCTTCAGCAGTCCACAATGTTTTGCACTGATCAGAAGTAGCTCACATCACAGAAAGTGTTGGAGCCCCCTGGGTTAGATGATGTCACTGGCCTGGATTAATGAGTTGAGGACATGACAAGGGATAAAGGTAGTCAACAGTTCACTACGCAGCGGCGGTTTCTTAATTGGCGTCGCCCTGCCTGTTTCCTTCCTATAATAAATGTTTAATTAATACTGTTGAGTCCATCTGGTTTTTCTTTAATGCTGCAGTGTGCGGCATGACTCGGGCAAAGAAGTTACATGGGGGAGGGGTGGGTGGAACCTCCGCTCTAAGGCTGCTTAATGATTTGCAGGTGCCAGGCCTCCTTGATGTAAAGTGCCCATGTCGGGTTGGATGGGTGCCTTGCTGCGACCAGCCCGACATGCGCACTTGAACCCTCGCTAGTCTCTGCAATGTAGGAGCTCGGGGGATTTCTGCCACAGCCCCCAAGGTTTCAAATGAGCATTGGCAGCCCCTGACCCAGCAAATGGCTGGGTCAGGGGCTGTCAACGCTCAGCCAATCCTCACGCTGCTGGAGTCATGGAAGTGGGACCGGGCCTGCGAGAGGTGAGGTCATAGCACGCATGACTAGAGTGGAGCCTGAAGCAAAGATAAACTCATTATGTTCGGGGGTGAGTGTGTTTAAACTTTTAGTTTAGTTAAATTGGCCTAAGAGTATTCAAAGCGTGCTTCAATGAAATAAAAATTCGCAAAAATAGCTGATCACTTTTGCGAACATGCCGAGCAGAAGTCGATATGCACAATTCTTTCACTTTCACACAGTGCGCTGCATTAGTTTTATGCTACAACAAACAATGCATCATGGTGTGTGAAAGTGAAAGAATTGTTTATTTCCACTTCTGTTTGCAAAACGGATCACAGTGATCAGCTATTTGTTGCACGTGGCATACGCTGCCATAGTTACAAGTAGTCCTGTTTGGACAAAGAAATCTGATCTACATTCCCCCTTTGTTCCAGGTCGACTCTGGCTGTGCCCTTATAATGGAGGAGTTGTAATGCAGACAGGAGGTTTTCTGGTATTCCCCTGAATCCTCACAACATCATTTTATACTTTCTCTTTTTTGCACAATTATAGGGAAGAAATGCAGACAGGAATCACATTTTTCAGTTGCCTTTTTAGGTCTCGCCTAGCGTTGCAGCGCATGCGCTGCTCGCTCTGCGAGATCTATTGTTATCGAGGCGATTTCGGAAGTGGAGTGGAGGCTCCGCCCATGCTTTTTATTGGCGCGCGTCGCACTTTATGCTAAACGCTCGCTTTCTATTTAAAGTGAGGCTTGTTTGTTCCCTCCCTGTCTCCTTTTGCCCCCGCCCATCCCGACTGGATTGTTTGCTTGCAGCGTTATCCTGTCTCCTTCATGTAGTCGGTAAGCACTTTTTTACGCTACGCTATGCTATGCTATTTAAACTGCTCCTAGGACCTGAGCACGCTCTCGACTCTGCTGACGAGCTGCGGCGCGGCACCGCAGGCCCGGGCCGCCATCAAGCAGGTGCCCGAGTGGAGCGACGGCGACCTCTCCTCGTCTCTCTGTCCCTTTAAAGGCTGTGTCCTGCTGGCGGAGGCGGTGCTCTGCGGCTCATTGTTTTCTCTCCATTGGGCTCCTCTTCCCGTGTCTCCCCTTCTCCGGCTTCTCCTTGCCTGCCCCGCATCGCGCCCCCGCTGGTTTCCCCCCCTAATTCAGCGTCTCCTAGGACTCTCCATCTTCAGTGCGCTGTGACACGGACGGCAAGATGGCTGAGATGGGTGGAAAGGGAGTGATTGCGGGCAAGATCGCCAGCAACGTGCAGAAGAAGCTCACTCGAGTGCAAGAGAAGGTGAGGGGCAGGGAGTATGGCCGGGCCTGGAGCAGTTGGTGGCAGAGAGGCTGGGGAGAGCGCAGGGGTCAGCTGGCAATGACAGCTCAGTGCATGCGGCACTCAGGGGTGAGCTCAGTTGCTGCTTCAGAGGGCGTAGCTCACCTCACCCAGACAGCTGTGCTTGATGTGAATTAAAGGGCTGCTTGTGCGTGAGGGTTGGTGCTAAATGGTACTACAACCCTGATCTATGTTGTATCTACTAAGAGTTGAATCCTCTAATCCGTGGTTGTAAAATACCTACTTCTATTTTTAGTGAGGAGTGGTAGGTGGTGGTGTGAAATTGTTTTAACGTATTAAATAACATATAAAATGAAATAGCTTTTTTTTTTAGCCAAGTAGTCATTGATATACCCACATCTGAGGGAATGGCAGTCTTCCGTTCAGGGCTTCGAGGCGCCTGCCGTTTGTGGTTCTACAGACTGCTCTGTTGACACTTGGGGTGCTTGGGGATGTTCGTTGAAGTGCAGCTGCTCGGGGGGTGGGAGGTAGGAGAGCTTGAGTGCAGTGCCCCTGTGTGAGAGGAAGCCCTAGATAAAGGGCGTAGGATACAATGCACTCTTTTTTTGTTGCGTTATACAGTGCAACATTTTAATGCCTGTTTAATGGGAAGTAAATCCCCTGCTGCTGGGTGTGGAGGTAGGATTCCGTGTAGCCTTTTTTGAAGGGGCCACATTGCTATAATGGTGTGTTTATAAATCCCTTCATAACAGCGCAGCTCCGGGCCATACGTTCTCTGTTAATTCTCAGTCATCTAAATGTCCAGATTTAGGACTGGATTGAAATGTGCCGTCCTTGTTGGCGCTTTGCGGGTAATATGTCGTATCAAGGCTCGGCGGTAACAACAGAACCAGATGGCACTGGTCGGCGAGCTGTCGAGGCTGACCCAAGCACCGACTGAGATTGTCAGATTGACAGGGACGTATGCACCCACCCCCCTCCCAAAGTGTTCAAGCCAAGTACCCAGTATGAATATGCTCCATTACTCCGTGGCCGATCATCAGATGCCTATTGGCATAACGGAGCTGTGACTTTGAGGTCAGAAGGGTAGTGGGTGACGTACTGGAATGCCATAAAGTGAAATATTGGTCCCCCGTAATCACTTTACTATGTTTGGTGGTAAGACCCCTCAGCCCATCATGGACGAGTTTGACAGCTGTAGAGATGGACAGTGAAGCCTAGATGGCAACTGTGACCCGCCCACCCGGCCCGCTCTCCAATCCGCGAGGAGAGCAGTGACCCTCCGAGCACTCTGTAGTGTAGCTCCTATTTCCCTAATAGGCTCTGCGCATTGGAATAATATATCCTATAGGTTTGACATAGGACTAAGGTCAGTATGTCCCTATTGAGTATATTAAACTTAATTACTTGTGCCAGCTAGCTCAGAGGCCACTAGAAACTCCTTGACGACAAGAAGGGAGTAGTTTCTGGCAGCCGCAAAACATGACCACTTTGTTTCCCTTTAGAATCAGAACGTGTCCCAGAGTCGTGGAAACAATAGATAACTATTTCACTCAGCTCAATCGTGCATGCTTAGTTTTCTCCAAGTTGCACAGAAAGAACAGACGGGCGTTTCAATAAAAGATTTATTGAACAGTCTTGTTTCTGGTGTAAGTAAAATGTGCTGTTACGATCACAAGACAGTATGCGAGATAAATAATGTACAGTGTGAGCAGTAGAAATAAATAATACTGCGATAGCATTATCTTTTAGTATATATGCATTTACATAAATGACACAGACTAAAAATGCGAGTACTCATACGATGCGTTTCTAATCTAGTTCTACCCCAATGTACCTAACCTAACCTAGGTGTAGGGAGAGGTATGAAGTAGGTGAAGTATTCCTTACTATGGTATACTAAGAGTATGTTAAGCCTAGTATGCCTAGTATGCCAAGAGTCCCTCTAGGTTCTAGTCATTTCCATACCTTAAGAATGAGAGAGGTAGGAATCTCTTGCCAGACTCGAACTCCAACACCCCGCAAGGAAAGTCAGATCACTGGAAGATGGACTCTCTGCGTGCAGGGATGACAGCGTCTTCTCAGTGCGTCAGGCCGGGTAACGGGCTCCTCTGAAGTCGAGGTCTCCTCTGATTTACAGGGGCTAGGGAAGGTATATTTATACCTGAGAAGTACCTAAGAATGTTAGCATTGACGTGAATCGGACAGAGGAAGACGTCATGAATGAACCCCTAAGGAATAATGGTTCATGCATAATATATGAGTCCTTGAAGAAATCAATAGTCCTGTGCTAGGGAAACTCCAGCAGCCTAAGGGTCTGTTCTTCATGAACTCGTTGTGACGTTAGGGTGGACGGATGTCGGAGACCATGCCTGTATTTGGAGTGCACGGTTTAATGCCTAAATAAGGGCTGGGATTTTATGCCTATATAAGGGCAGGGCGAATTGTGCCTATATAAGGACATGATACAGGAAAGCCCGTGTATGGACACCCTAAGAGGAATACAACACCCACTCCACTTTCGTGTGTACGATAATACTAAAATGCTAGACATTTAAAAAATGCTAAACATAAAATGGAGTACCGCATATTTAAAAAATATGTCTTAAAAGCATTAAAAAACATAGTAAAAATGCAAAAAGGTACTGCACAAATTAAGCAATGCTTTTCATTTCAGGCATAAAGTTCGAAATTAAAAGCAATTTGAATGAAAATAAGCAGTAATATTTACATGTGACAAAAATGATCGATAAGTTGTTCAAAAATCAAAATCATTTCATGTCCTGAAAATTAATGAACTGTTTTAGACACACAAGATGACTAAGTGTCCGTGGAAGTACCGCGAAATCTGTACTATAAGGCTAGTTCTACTTTAAGCAGTTTGAAGTGCCATTTTAGTTCGAAAAAAATGGGAAAAAGTTCAATTTTGGAAGGGTCCCAAGTTTTTGAAATACGAAGGCCAAATTGTTACTGCATCTCTGGAACACTGTATGCTGAATCAGAGTCAGTTTACGGGTCTGGTGTAAACATGAGATCATCTATTTCCGTAGACAAAACATCATCCACTGAAGTTGGTGTCATTTGGAACACCTCGTGTAGTAGATTAATTGCACAGAGATGTGAAGCATCGCTTCCAGCATAAGTTGCCGCAGCAATGTTCGCGTCCGATGTTACCTGTGTGCCTGTAGATCTTTCTCGTACCTCAGCAGCAGCCGGAAGCGTCTGTGAGATCTCAATGAATGCTGACATCAGGATTGGTAGCCTCTGGGGACAACACAGAGCATGGGCCGTTATCGGGACCAGCAGAGTATCGACGTCCATTGGCGTTGCTGATGGAAATGTGAGACAAGTGTCTAACACGCATTCTTCACCGCATAGCAGGCATCGTAGAACAGGTAAGATGCAATCTTGCCAGATTGGTCTGAATGACAGGAACCACGTGGTATTCAGGTCCCGTAGACGAGTCATGCCCAATAGCTGTACTATTCGCTCACAGCACTTTCGTTCAAGGAGAGCTTTCTCCATTTCGCTCGGAGTGATGTCTGCGAATAGGCTGGCCATAGCGCAATAGCAGGAAGAGAAATAGAATTCCGGCAACAAGTGCTAGAATTAATGGTATGCCACCAAACACCGAATGTGCAAAGTTCGGGATGATACCGAGTATTGCCTAGAAAGGTGCTAACAGACTGGAGCAGATGCTCTTAAATACATGTACAATTCCTGTTGTATAAGACATATTGAAGATACGTCCTATCATTTCCACGAAATGTATAGGGCAGTTTGTACGTATTAAAGTCTGTATCTCAGCCGAAGTCCTTGCTACTTGTAGATCATAGGTTTCTTTGGCCGAGGTCAAAGGCACTGTTTGCTGTAAAAGCATGGCTTTCATTCTGCTCAAAGTATCAAATCTTATAAAAGAGACGTTCAGCGAAGGCCATAGAGGCGACTCCCTGACTGTGTCTATTGGGGCAAACAATACTTGCATACAGCAAGTGACCCTGGAGTTGACCGTTACTAGATATGGGATGCCTGGCAACATGCCGCAGCAACTCTGATCATTCAACATGAGGTAACTCCCATTAGAAAGTTGTCCAAACGTTGGATTAATCACAGCAGCTGGTGTACCCTGCTGATGGCAAGACAAATTTGCCACAGAACCATTACAAGCCCCGTGTAAAGAAATGTCGTGACATATAAGTGAACCGCTCAGTGCACGTTTACAGTGTGTACCGCTCAAAAACACTTCACGATCCCCACTCCAACATCTATATGTATACGTGAATCCCAAGATGTCTTAATGTATTCCTTACCCAACCTTTCATATTTGCCTGCTTGCATTTGTCTGAGGCAATACTGAAACTGAAAAGTAGTCACAGGTAATGTTATTTTGCCATGAATAAGCCATTCTGTAGCTGGTTTTTCTGCCACTGTGAATGGTAACTTTTCCAGTTTTTCAATGCTCAGCAATGTATACCTTGCTCCTCTTTGTGCCAATTCGATCTGTTTATCAGTTAGATTGTATTCTGCAAACAGAGCTGATGTGTTGATAAAACGCCAAGGCACATAGCCCGCTCGCAAAGATTGCAGCGTCCAGCTTAATAACACAATAGAACGTAATTGAGACTGACCTTGTTGTAACATCACCAAATCTTGTTCTAGTATGTCGATAGCAGAGGATACAATGCCATCCAATGAATATATTCTGGAGGACAAAGTTGTTAACCCATTGTCGACCACAGAGAGGGTTTTCTCTAAATTAATACGATCAAGTTCACGAATTCGTTCTGCGGCCTCCATCTGTGACACTTTCCATGCTTCATTATAGGCAGCATAAATGCCGGCATATATGAAACGTTTTTGACGCGGTTTTCTTGGTCCAAGCAAGAATTCCCTACGGTCTGCGTCCTCTTTAAGTAAGGATAAGTGTTGTGTCACATCCTGTAGTGTAGACCTATGCAGCCAATCGAGGCATAATTTTCCTACACTGTATGTTGTTACTACCCCCGGATGCTGTCTTTGGACGTATCTTGGGTCTGGCCTATTAATAGTAAAGCCCTGAGTTTTATTCAGGAATCTTTCCTGACAGTTATCCGTGTCTGTGGGCCAGATCAGCCATTTTTCCCAATCAGGATTAGATCTGTTGAGTTGTAATATATTGTCAATTGTCACCACTACCTGTGTATCGTTATCACTTGCAGGTGTTGGTACAGAAGGTGTTTTCATCTCTTTGATCTTGGCTAATCCAAGACAAGATGTTTGTTGGATGGTTTCATTCAAGAACATTATTTGTTCAGGGATGATACAGGCTCTAAATAAAGCTTCTATCCCCTGCACTTGCCAATCTTTAGTACCCCAGACAGTTTTTGTGTCTATTGTGTCTTTCCATAAGTCGAAACCCTGTCTAGACAGTTGGGCAATAAATGCTGCAGAATAAATCTGTTTTGTATTAGTTAACATAATTTTCAGTCCTGTTTTGTTTACATTTCTAAAGTAAAATGTTTCTGGGTCAGATGTATTGTAACCTGAAAAATATGGAAACTTGCTAGCAAATGTTTTTGAACTACCTTGTGGTGGCGTAGGACAATGTTCCCATTGGTTAAACATAAACACATTTCTTGGATATGCAGATTTATGCAAATAATGATGACCATAGTGGTTATAACAATACAGTTGTTCATAGTCTGATGAACCCTCTAAAAATTCATTTTTAGAAAATGCAGCAGATTTTTCTAAGTCAAACATTATGTCATTAACCATCTCAAAGTCCCAATCATCTGAATAGGTACTGGACGTAATTAGATCACTAAGTGAAATTTTAAACAAATGTGGAATGTTCAATTGTTCCGTCGGGCCGAAGATGTCAAAATCTGTTTTGTCCCACACTATACCATCCTGTACAGGAACGGCTGTGATGTTCACTGATGACAAGTCTCTTGCTTCACGATGGGAAGATTTATGAGGTTTCAAAAGTACGTTCAAATCTTTTCCTTCAGTGTTCACATGGATGTATCTGCCACTTATAAGCATGCTCACAGTTGTAACCAAAGCTAGCCAGAGCAGGAAAACAAATAGTCCAGATATAATCCAGAGTTCAATCCATGGAGAAACCAAATAAGTCTTTTTCATAAAGTGAAGAAAGTCTTGTACTTGCTGCTTGAGTTTGAATGATGCTGGCGTCGTTTCAGGTTCACTCGGATCTTCTGAGAACGTATCAAAGTTAATGAAATAGCCAGAAGCAGTTCTGTCAATTGTTGGAATTGCATCAGGATTTGTAGAAATCACTGGAACCAGTTGATCACTTGCTACATTGGTGTAGACAGGCGTATTTGGACGAACTGTTACTTGGTTTTCAAGAGGGATGAGTTCCATTGCATTGTTGCTCAGTCCTTCATCTGTTACAGCTGAATTCTCGATAGTTATCAGTCTTTCAGTCTGAACCTCTTGGATAGTAGCGAGAGGAGTGCGTCTGCTACTAGGTCGGAGTCCACGAGGCCTACTGTTTAGTACTGGCCACATACTGTGGTTTGATGAGGTCGATTGACACAAATCTTTTCTCCTTTCTTCCAGCAAGGGGCGGCAGAAGTACTGTTCTTGTTCCTTGAACTGCTAGGACAGGTACTGGTTGTCTGTAAGAAGGTCCAAATTCCTTCTTGTCCGCAATCTTTTCTCTGACTAGATCCCCAACTTTTGGAATCCAGACAGGCCTTGCTGGGACCGCCGATTTTTCCCCAGTGGTGGTTGGCTGCAGGAATACGTTGCTGTGTTTCGTTCTTAACTCATTCAGTTCCTGTAAAACAGCCAAACGATCTTTGATATCAAACGGTTTATTTTCCACCACTGTGCCTACGTGTTCAAGGTCTGGTACCCACATTCTTGTCCCAAATAGGACCTCATATGGAGTGACCCCCCTCTAGAGAACTTCTTGGCAGGTTGTTCAATGAGCGTTGAACCCCATAAATATGTTTGACCCACCCATCACCTGAACCTAATACCCTAGCTGTTATAGACTGCTTTATGTCCCGGTTTTTCCTTTCCACAACCGAATTTCCCTCAGGATGGAATGGAGAGGAGTACCGCAATGCAACGCCCAGACTGGCCATGGCTTCTTTGTAAGCCCGAGAGCTAAACGCAGGACCCTGGTCAGAATGTAGCATGCCTATTGCGTATGTGCCGATAAAGACTCGCAAATCTTTTATAACAGTTCGAGCGTCAGCCGAGCGCTGAGGCCATATCCATAGGAACCTATATTCAGTATTCAGTGTTTGTGGGATTGCATTTGTCCAGAAGGACGCATGCGTGTAGATAGTCTAATGCTGTCTAACAGTGGTGTCTGTACTGGGCAGCTGCATTCGCAGCATGGTGTCTGGTGGCTTTCTCGCTGTAATTTACAGTCTAAGCAGTTATTGATGAATATGTGAATTTCTGTATTCATTCCAGGCCACCAGTACATCTCTTTTAACGTCAAAATTGTTTTAGAGATCCCTTGATGTGACAGACCCTCCCCCAAATGTGTTTCATAAATCAAGGCTGCTCTACGTTCCATGTTTGGAATTACCCTATCCCCCACTCCAGGGATTCGAGCAAAAGGAACGTTGTTCGCATCAATTACATAAGAGTACTTGAGTGGTAACGCTGCACTGCTGCCCTTGCTTGAAGCATTGACAGCCAACATTATCTCACCGTCTATTTTCGTTTTTGAACGAGTGATCGCAGCTACGGAAGCCGTCTGAACAGCCCCCTTTGCGGCTTTGTCAGCCAATGAATTCCCTGCAACGTGAACGCCATCACGTTGATGACTCAGTGTGTGGATCACGTGAGCCTTTGGTAGTTCGTTTTTCAACTGAACTACTTGTTCCCAAAGCATTTTATGCTTTATTGTGCCATCTTTCGCATCTTTGAAACCATTTTCAAGCCAGTTTTGTATATAGTCATTATACGACTGAACACAGTAAAAGGAATCACACACTATTAGTGTGGGGAATTCTCGATCTGTACTTTCAAGTGCCAGTTTGAATGCTTGTAGTTCAGCTCGCTGAGCTGTACAATCTCCTAGAGACTGAGTTTTTGTGACCATAGGTCTGAAGATGCCATTTCGCATGCGGCCTTTAACGATCGCACATGCTGCACTGTAAGCTTGCTTACTCCCTGTTGCGGGCTGTGCGGATCCGTCAGTGTAAATTATGAATTCGTACTGATCGAGAGGCAGAATTTCAGTAGGCAGAGGACATTCTTGTTCATATTGCAGGAATGCTTGTGTTTTTAAATCAGGATCAAAAACATATTCAACATCTGTTGCAGCAAGAGAATTAACCCATTGTATCCATCTTGGATGTAATGCTTTAGCATTTGGAATGCTTG